>CM034148.1:146172191-146707191 GCA_019776745.2 Taxus chinensis
TTACAGGCTTATCATCCTATCTCTAAGATAGATTAAGAATCCACTCTGACGAATTCATCATATCCATAACTTAACTCTTATCTGTACTGTAAGCTTATCGTTAAGATAAGATAAACCTTATCCATTTTACATGGGTTCACACATTTTTAGATTTTTTACAAATAAAAATACACAAAATATTTATGACCTCATCCTTGTCCTATACCAATATAATATTTCTAATTCCTAATCATGTTAGGACCTACTCTCTAATTACCCAAACTTGACATTTTAACCTTAAGGACCTCTGACGACAAATATTTACGTTTTAACACATTCCTATTGGTACTTGGAATGTTACTGTACTCCACTTATGGCGGCACGTACTGACGACGCCTAGCTTCTATCGGACGTATACTAATTTTTTATAACTTAACAACATCTATTCCTAATACATATATTAATGCAATAGAAATGTTGGGAGGAAAATTTAGTTGTCGACATCTTCCCCCTCTTAGCTTTTTTTTTTGAAACCCCTTTTTTTTCCGTCTCGGAGTAGACTAGTCTTGGTTGCTGGAAAATCTTCAACTTGTCATGGGGGACCCATTCGTAATGGGAAGTAGGCCATCCAATTCCTCAAGTCGTACGTACATTTTATGCACAGCTGCTATTGTGTAGGGCCCCATCATTTTGGAAGAAAGAATTTTCTCTGTCTCTTTTCTGTATCTGGAATAAATAAGAACCCAAGTCATGTGACTTGAAAGGAAAGACCACCGGAGCTTTTGATCAAAGTACTTCCTTCTGTTCATTTTCTTCTTAGGGCTGGTTATCCTTTCATTTCCCTCATTCCGCTAGCAACTGGAAGATTGTACAACCTTTCTTTAATGAATAAATTTTCATCCATCCTTCATTTTTCATAATCTCACCGTGGGAATCATCAAATTAATAGGAAGAAAATGGATCAATGCCTATAGTGTCAGAAAGGGGAGTATCCTGTTGCTGACGTTGATTTGCCCTATATGCCCACAAATGCTACTGAATCGCTTTTATCCCATTTATGTACTGCCAAGGATGCAGTCTTTGCTGAGAATTGACACAGCACAAAATTTGTTCGTTCCACTGTCTATTTGTGCTTGGCTTGTATGGTGTTGCCTCCTGTGCTTGATAGAAAACTTATTGGACTAGGGCTTCACCACTCATTAATGAGTGGCTTCCTGATTGTTCATTCTAATGGAAAACCAAATCTGGTGACACATGCGTTCATATATGAAAATTGCCACTCATCCATGGAAGCTACTTTAAGGCCTAGCTTCACCCAACTGGTTAAATATCTGTGCACTTACAAATATACTTATTTTGACGTGGTAGTTGGAAGTGACTACAATGTCTATTCCCCATTTTCAAAGGGCCCAGAGAAGAATAGACATATGGAGCTGATGAAGTCTTATGGGTTACATGTGATGACAAATATCACATGTCTACAATATTATAACATGTCTTTTAAAAAGAGTGGGCCAGTGATAACATGCATCAAGAATCCTTCTTGCTGTAGTTGTCCAGAGAAGTGCCCTCACATGTCCATTGTGGAATTCTACCACTAGAGCTCTTTTCCTTGATCACGTCCAACTGCCCTCGTGTACTGTCCATAAGGTCCATTCGAAATAATGCTCCATGCAGATAGAGTATGGACCCTGGCTTGAGTATCGTTCTTAGTCTGTGGGGGGGGGGGAATTGGCACCATCGGAAACTGAATTCATTCAGTAATCCAAATATTATTGGATTCACTAGTGATTGGTCAAGGGAGAACAATGCCCGCATCGGGAAAATCCTCATCATCACAAGATGATCCTAAACCATCATAGGCTCGAGAGAGTGCATCTTCATGGAATTTGCTTCTTCCGGGCCTATCCATAATATCAAATTCCAAATTATTGTAGCAAAATATCCATCTTGCATCCTCCATGATGGGTTAGGGCTTATTGACAATATATTTCAGAGCCTGATGATCCGTGACAAACTATAAATTATGCCCAGCAAGTAATTCTAAACTTCTTTACAGCAAAAATGATAGCAGAGCATCTTTTTTCAGTACAGTATAGTTGACCTCAGCCACTGCTCATTTGTCTGCTCCAAAGTAAAAATTGGATGTTCATCCCATTTTCATCCTTTGCCAAAAAGTACACTAGGGCTGCATCTGAGGGCATCAGTGTACACAATGAATGGCTTGCTCCATCGGGCTTATTTTCAAAAAAGGGTGAAGACACCAGGGCTTCCTCAGTTGTCCAAACGCTTTTATGTGCCTTGTTTCTGGGTTCAAAGCAACACCTTCTTCAAGAAACTGGTTAGTGGCTGTGCCATCTTTGAGAAATTCTTGATGAACCTCTATAGTAACCCACATGGCCTAAAAAATGATCTCAAATTTACTCATTATAGGAAATGGTAATCTTTGATTTTGAAACTTTATCAGGGATCAGTACCAATACCATCTCTGGATAAACATTGCTCTAACAAAAACGCCTTTAGAACATCCAAAGACAAACTTGTAGTTTAGTGGAGGCTGGTTGTGTGCTTATTACTTTGAAAATGCTGTCTATGTCTGGTTGCAGGGGTCCAACTGCTCACATAGATGTAAACATCATCGAAGAAATACTCTGATGAATGGTCCCAATGTAGGTGCGAACACCATATTCATTAAACGCTTGGGAATGTTGCTGGAGCAGTTACACAACCCAAAAGGCATAACTTATAAGCAAACGTTCCCCAAGAGGGGTGAACGTGGTATTCAGCTGATCTTTTCTGATATACGAACTTGGTTGTAGCCGCTATATCCATCAGAAAAAACTTAGAAACTCATGGCCAGTCTATTCGTCCAAGATCTGATTGAAAATGGAAGAGGGTAATGATCTTCCTTGTTGCCCTATTGAGCTCCTATAATCAACACAATGCGTAGATTCCCATTCTTTCTTATGAGCTCACAAATGGGAGAAACCCATTCTTAATTCTCCACAGCAAATAATGAATCCTGCATCAGCCAACTTATCTCTTCTCTTTTACAGTCTTGGAAAAACTAGGGATTCATTCTATAGGATTTGCTTATGGCTTTCGCACCCTCTACCAGCTCAATACATGATTCTACCCAAACTTACTTGGCGGGTCCTTGTAATCACAAAGTGAATAGGTGTATGTACCTTCGAAAGAGACTGGAGGTAGATCCTTCTCAATCTCCATCACAAGCATCACCAATCTTATTTGTTAGAGACGATTCATCACTTCTTCTTCAGATAATTTTTGGGGTCATGAGGTTGGCTGTGACATGGCAGGATATCCATGACTGAAAAATTCACCTCACTTTTCTTCATCTCAGTGTCCACTTCACCGGTACTAGTTAATCAGAGGATGTCCAATCATCAGTTTTCATCACTTGAATCCACAGGTCTATACTGTATGATGTCAGGGATCACGTTTATCTTCACCCTCTCACACGTACAAGTGTCATGAAACCTCATTCCGTAGTTTCTTGCCATTAACTCTCCTTAGCCAAGGTCTTCCCAGACAGCATTGGTACGCACAGTACATTATTTCATCACCCTGAAATTATACCACACATTACCACACCCATAAAAGATATTGCCACATTTGAAATTACACCTTCTGGTTTAGTTTTTTCCTTCTTATGACCTTAACATAAGTGTTGACGGGCGATCAATTTGACCCCCAACCATATCATGACAGACTCAGGCATACATTACCTGCGCACCTCCATCAACTAAGACCTCATGAATTGAAATCCATTACATAATACCTCAGCTTGTGGAGCATAGGGGGATCTGCCTCTGCTCCAAAACAGGGACTCAACCTCCTTCCTTCTCGAGCATTGAGTCAACTCGCAACTCCAGTTCTCGTCTCAGAAGACATAGCAAGAGTGACCATAGTAATATTGCAGGCCTTTTCGACAGATCTTCAAGATGGAGATTTTCCTTGCCTGGTGAAATCAGAAAATCCTGCACACCCAACTTTATTCTCCTATGTTCTTACTAGTTTCTTCTTTCATCTTCCGAGGAATTCATTTCCATCTTGATTATCTTTTTTTCTTCTTTCTTCAGTGTTACAAAAACATCTACTTCATATTCTGACTCTTATCTACTACATCAAAAGAATTCCACGGTGCTTTTCCTTTATCATATCTCCCTACTAGATGTAGAAGCTCTATCTGGACAATTATAATTATAATGCCCCTTGTTATAACAAACCATAACAAACAACTTCAGAAATATTCTGTGGACCTCTATCTCCTCCCTGAGAAATAATCCTTTCCTGAAGAAGATTAATCGTTAACTGACCCATCTTTTTGAGCAGATCTTCATACTCCGTAGTGTATTAGGAGCAATATTTTGTGATCACAGGGAGTGGTGTGGATTCAGGACCAAGGTGCTGGGGTGGCTCTATTTTAGCAACCAATTTCTTTGGGATCCTCGGCCATGCTTTCTTCTGCATTCTTGCATCTCCTTTGCTGTGCAATGGTGCGATGGGCGGTCATACTTTCAATCGTTGTTCGATCTCTGGCTTCATCCCAAGACTTGAAGGCTTCCAGAGGAGTATCACGCATTCATCACAACCCATCCGATAGTCCTTCCTGTCGGATCTGGGCACGAGCTCCTCCTTAGCTATAGAACACGAGCATGATAATCCCTATTCTTCTACTTCTCTCCTTGGGATAGCTTTGTGATCTCGATATGAGGATTGCATATTCTGTGGTTCACCAAAATTCTTCAAGAAAACGTTGTTAAAAACCATGAATATTCACATTATCCCTAGTGTTTCAAACAACACCTAGTGCTGAAACCATCCAAAAGGTAGGAAGAAAGAAATTTAGTACATGGTTCCTTCGTATAAGGCCATTTACAAATACAAGATCGTTTAAACTTTGAATGAAAGAAGAAGCATCTTCCATTAGATTGAGCTTGAAAAAACAGGGAATATTTCCCATTTTGAAAAGTAACCACCGTGAAATACCAACCCACAAGTAAATTAACAAGACTTGTGCACAATATGAAATCACTATACTAGAAAGGGACTTAAACCTTTCTCAGTTTAAAATAGAAAAGACAACGGTACCTAGTCATTGTATTTTCTTTCGAAACTAGCAATCATATGTGAAGTGTATGATGGAAACACCAAAGTAGGTAGACTGAAGAATGAAAAAATGAGGAAGTGAAATAGAGGGAAAGGAGGAGGGGTGCTCAAGAAGGGGTTTGATGGAAGGGGAGGCAAGGACATTGAGTTCTAGTGTATAATCTATTCTTATAGTTATTATTCATGGTGGCGCAATATGCATATGAAGAGGACAAAGTAGAAAATAAGGAAATTTCAAAACGTTCTATGTTTGAGACCCAAATGAAATACATGCATCACACATATTCCATGGGTCATTGTTTTTCAATCAAAATCTTTTAATCGAAAGGTTAATACTGAGACTCCATATAGTTTCATACGTTACTGAGTACAAACTCTTCTTTTATTTACTTGGCAGGTATTTTGAAAATTACCACTTTTTTGTATATGACCGCAATGCACTAAGATGTTTAGACACACATAAAGGAGGATTGAAAGAAGACATCTTAGAAGAGGCTCATTGTCCACCTTATTCAGCCAATCTAGGGCTGAAGAAGATGTATCCTTCACTGCAGAAGCTATTTCAATGGAGGGTCTTTAGAGGGATATAACATGGCATGTGTCTTGGTGTTTGGAGTGTTAAAGGGTGAATATCAAGCATCAACGTCTAGCTAGCCATATTTATGCCCATGCTATACTGTAGTGGAAATGAGACACCATTTCTATCGATTTCATTGTGGGGTTACCTACATGGAGATACCACCATGACACCATCATGGTCATGGTGGATAGATTGACGAAAGTATCTCATTTTCCTCTAGTGAAGACCACTTATACAACTAGTGTAGTCTCATGAGTCTATTTAGATGTGATCGTTAGGATCCATGGGATTTCACAGAAGATTATTTGTCACTACAACCCTTTGTACATAAAACATTTTTAGACCACCATCAGTTTTTTCTTGAGATGAAGATTAAATTTAGTACAACTTATCACCTGGAGAGAGATGGTCAGATGGAGTGGGTGAAGAAGATACTTGAGGATATACTTTGGATGTACGTCATTGATCAGTATTCATGTTGGGAGGATTATATTTATCTGGTATAATCTTCTTATAACAACATTTTTTAGAATTCCATTAGTATGGAACCATTTCAAGAATTATATGGTAGGGATTGCAGGACTCTGTTGAGTTGGGAAATGTTAGAGGACAGGGTATATCTCATGCCAGCCATGTTAAAAAATATCAAGAAGCATGTTATCTTGGTCAAACAAAGATTACATGAGGCACGACATAGGAAGAAGAACTATGTAGATCAGAGGAAAGTTGATCACAGTTACAAGGTGGGCTCGAAGGTAATCCTAAGAGTCAGACCTCATAAGATCCATATTCATTATGGAAAAGGCTCTAAGCTAGCTCCAAGATTTGTGGTTCCATTTGAGATCTTGGAGCAGATTGGTCCCGTGGACTACTGCTTAGCCATGCCACCCATCTTGTCTCACATCCATGATGTTTTCCATGTTTCTATTCTTCAAAGATATATTCCATATCCTTCTTATTTATTGGATTGGACCGCATTATAGGTGCAAGAGAAGGGACAATTGAATGTGGATCCCGTGTGCATTACAAAGTGCTAGACCTTAGGTCTTCAAGGCCGTGAGATTAATCAAGTACACTTTCAGTGGGATCGGTATGATGAGAGATCATCTACATGGGAGGACACCACTTTGTTACGAGTTTAGTTTCCACACTTGTTCCAGTAACTTTTAGGAGGAAGTTAAATATAAAGGTAGGGGGATGTAATGCCCACTTCTATTTGACACTTTTACCTATTATACTCTTACTAACTAGCTGCCTAGATATATAGTTATTGATATATTATTTTAGATAACACATGTTTAGACTATGCAGAAATTTGATTATTATGATGATCTGACTCTTATCGCGGATTGTTTTGATGCCTTGTGGACACTGTTAGACATTATAACACATGTTGATTTACCATTTCTTACATATATATACTGAAATTGTGGATGCGCAACTGTTGCGACTATGTTCTTATGCATTGTCAAACCATGGTAACATTGATATTATGAATTTATTGATTTTGAGACTATTTTAGGTGATCAATATGTGGATTGGGTGATTGTCCTAAAATGTGAATTATGATTATGGATGGTTGTAAATGTTTGAATTATAATATAAATGTCTTATGATATTCGATTATGATTACATGATGATGTTTTATATGTGTTTTAGTTTTGTGACGTATTGATGCGTCCATGAGGCCGAAGGTGGTATTAATTGTGATATCAGGAAACAAAGATCATAAAAACAAGAGAGACTAGGATAGGAAAGCAAGAAGGAATGTTGTATGTTCACAACATGTTCACCTTGGCAACAATATTATTCTATGTTGTGTCATCTTCTTGTTTCCATCTTTTAGGCGGTCTCTATGGGAGATCACCTCACCATGTGACCATGGGTAATTTTAGTTATGTTATTTTATATGTATGTGGCTATGTTCTTTATGTTAATATGGATGTTGTGATATTATTTTTGTCCTTGTGTAGCCTGTTAGGAAATAAGAGATAAAATATGCGGAATAATCCCTCACAGAATCGCAACAATAGAAACTAATATGCAGAAATTATTACAGATCTGAAATAAAATTGTAGAATAAAATAACACAACACAAGGAGACAATATTTAACATGGTTCACCCAATTTGGGCTACGTCCACCAAGAATCACTTGCTCATATTTTATTACAAGCCACCACTCTCTCAATACAATACCCAGATCTATTTGGAGCTATGCTCAAAAAAACTCTACATAGATTCATAGTCTAAATTCAAAACAGATCTAGAAATGTTTTTCATACCTCTATCATATGCATAAAACCATATAAACAAACAACTGCTTAAGCAGTTTTTACAAAACCGTGGGTATCAAAACCATGGGAAAAACTCGTCCCATAAACCTATGGGTCAAAAAGCTTGCCCATATGAGAAGAGCACGTTTCTTGATATGTCGGGTGCATTTTTTTCGAGGCCAAAAAAATTTACGCCTAAAAAAAAATTCAAGGGCTGCACCCCCCAAACCCCTGCTATCCGGGGACTGCCACCCCCGGGACCCCCACTCGAGACCCGACCCGACCTCGAACCCCAGCAAGGATACATGAAAAGTGTACAGTTACTCTTAGTGTATAGTCCTCAACACTTTCACACATGAAAACAGGCTCCACAACCTAACAATCTTCCCACTTGGAGACTAGTTTTTCTCTGAGCAAGATTCTCAACCCTTCACTAGTTTCTATGAAGACCAACCAAAGCTGAACACAACTTCAGTTTTTCCCTTGTGACCACCTTGGGTCATCATGTCTGCAGGATTCTGACTAGCTATGAATCTTCTCCAACTTCAAATTCTCTTCCTCCAAATTTGTCATGATAAAATGGTACCTTAACTGTATATGCTTTGTCCTAGAGTGGAAAGCAGAGTTCTTAGCTAGGTGTATAGCACTATGACTATTACTATGCAACTTTACTTCCTCTTGCTTATGCCCCAAATCCTCAAGTAATTGTTGTAACCAAATCATTTCCTTGCTTGCCTCTGTGGCAGCAACATACTTAGCCTCCGTTGTTGACAAAGCCACCAACTTCTGTAGTCGTGAAATTCAGCTTATTGTTGTTTCCACCTACAATGTAAGCATAACATGTTGTGCTCCTCCTTTTGTCTACATCTCTAGCCATTTCTGAATCTACATAACCACACAAAGTGGTGTTTGATCTAATGTAGCACAAAACTGTCCCCATGGTCCCTCACAAACACCAAAGGATCCACTCTACTACCTGTCAGTGATCTCTACCTGGATCACTCATAAATCTACTCACCACTCCCACTGCATGGGAAATATCAGGCCTAGTGCACACCATGGCATACATCAAACTATGAACTTCTGATAAGTAAGGTACCTTGGACATTTGGTTTCTCACCTGCTCTATCTTGGGACACTGCTCCTTTGATAACTTGAAGTGGCCTGCTAAAGGAGTCCCAACTAATTTAGCATCCTGCATATTAAACCTCTCCAAGACTTTCTTAATGTACTCTTCCTGAGATAAAGTCAGCTTCCGTTCCTTCCTATCCTGAGATATCCTCATACTAAGGATTTGTTTGGCTGCCCCCAAATCCTTCATAGCAAAGGATTCACTTAGCTGCTTCTTGAGTACTTTTATTTTTTGAATGTTTTTACCTGCAACAAACATGTCATCCACATACAGACAAAGGATAATATAACTGCCATCCTCAAATTTCTTTGTATACACGCAATGGTCATAATGACATCTAATATAACCTTGCTTCATCATGAAGCTATCAAATTTCTTATACCATTGACATGGAGCTTGTTTCAAGCCATACAAGCTCTTCTTTAGTTTGCACACCATCTCCTCTTTACCTTTGACCTCATAGCCATCTGGTTGTTGCATATATAGTTCCTTCTCCAAATCACCATGGAGAAATGCAATCTTTACATCAAGTTTGTTCTAAGTGTAAGTCTTTTGCTACAACTATTTCCTAGAATAGTTCTAATAGAAGTCATTTTTACTATAGGAGAAAAAAATCTCATCAAAATCTATACCTTTTTTCTATACAAACCCCTTGACCACCAACCAGGACCTTGTATCGTTTCTTTCCTCCTTCTTCCTCTTTGACTCTGAACACCCACTTGTTCTGTAATTCTCTTTTTCCCTTTGAGTATCTTTACCAAATCCCATGTTTGGTTCTCCATGAGAGCCTGATGCTCCTCATCCATGGCTTTCTCCCACTTATTCCTAGCATCTACATACATTTCTTCATCAAACCTCTCTGGTTCTCCACTATCAGTGAGTGATAAATAATAAAGATAAGGAGAAAAACATTCATGTTCTTTTCTTATCCTAGAAGACCTCCTCAATATAGGAGTTTGGGGTTCCTATTGAGGAGGTTCCTGAACTGATTCATGTGTCACTTTTCCATCCAGAAGATCCTCTACCACTACATATTCTTTCTTGGATTCTTCCCTATTTTCTTGCAACTACTGCTTATACATGAATTTCTCATTAAAAACCACATCCCTAGATAGAATGATTTTTTTCGTCCTTAATACTCCAAAATTTATATCCAAATTCATCACCACCATAACCAATGAAAGTACATTTTTCTGATTTAGCCTCTAGCTTGGTCCTATCATCTTTGTCTATATGAACAAACACCTCACATCCAAAGACTCTAAGAAATGAATAATCAACTTTCTTACCATACCAAGCCTTCTCAGGTATGCCTCCATCCAAGGCACTTGAGGGTCCTCTGTTTATCAAGTACACAGATTGTGCTCACCGCTTCTACCCAAAAAGAAAGAGGCAGTCCTACATGTAACCTCATACTCCTAGCATGTTCCATTATTGTTTTGTTCATCCTTTCTGATACACCATTCTGCTGTGGAGTTCTTGGAATCGTCTTTTCCCTGCGGATTCCATTCTTAGAACAGTAATAATCAAATTCATTGTTGTAATACTCCCCTCCACTATTTAACCCGAGACATTTCAACTTAAGACATGTTTCATTCTCTACCAAGGCTTTCCATTTAACAAAAGTGTCAAATACATCAAATTTGTTTCTAATACAATAAACCCAAAACTTTCCTTGTTGCATCATCAATAAAAGTAACATAATAACTTGAACCCCCAAGAGATGATACATAAGCTGGCCCCCACACATCAGAATGCACTAGCTCTAACTTACTCTCTTTCTTTGTAGGTCCTAACCTTGAGAAACCTTACTCGCTTATGTTTCCCATATATGTAGTCCTCAAAAAACTCCAAACCCTATTTCTGTATATTCAGGCAAATCCTTCTTTACGATCTCCATGCCCTTATAGCTCATATGACCGAGCCTATAGTGTCACAATGTTGTATCTACTTCCGAAGCCACAAGATTACAAACATTAGTTGCTATAAGTGGTTAAATACAAGGTTCCAACGTTCTTACCTCTTGCCACCACAAGAGCACCCTTAGTAACCTTCCAAGAGTCCGCTGTAAATATTACAGTACAACCATCACTTCCCAACTACCCTGCCTGATATCAAATTTCATCTTAATGTAGGCACATGTCTGACATCCTTCAATAGCCAAGTATTCCCATTCTACATTTTAACTTGAATAGAAAATTTTCCAACTATGCTGCAAGGCTCATCATCACCAAGAAAAACATGCCCAAAATCTCCTTGAACATAATCAACAAAATAATGCCTATGTGGAGAAGCATGGAAAGAAGCCCCCGAATCTAAAACCCAAGATTCAGTAATATTGTGCAAAGAAAGAATCAAAGCATCCTAACATACATTACCTGTTGCCACATTTGCCTCCTTATTTTCTTCCTGTTGTTTCTTCTTATCCTGAAGCTCCCAACAGTCCTTCTTTGCATGCCCATACTTTCCACAGTGCCAACATACTATCTTGCTTTTGGATTTTGACCTTGCCCAATCCTTTGATTTTCCACGGCTTCCTCTATTCTTTTGTCTCCCTCTAGTTTCCACTATCAAAGCATTCCCTGAAGTAGAAGATTCACCAGAGCTTTTTCTTCGCATTTCCTCTGCTTAGAATCACCCCTACAACATCCTCAAACTTCAACTTTGAGTTAGCTAGGAACCGAGTTGCTTACCACCATTACCAAGCTATTCCAACTCTCAGGTAAAGAGCATAGAACTAATAAATCCCTAACTTCTTCATCAAATTCTATTGTAACCGAAGCTAGCATATTTACAACCGTATTAAAATCATTTAGATGATCTGCTACTGAACCATTCTCAGACATCTTCATATTAAACAACTTTTTCATTAAAAATATCTTATTAGAGGGAAGAGGGTTTTTCATACAACTTCCCTAATGCATCCATCAGTTCTTTTGTAGTCTTTTCCTTTGAAACATTAAATAATATCGAAGATGCAAGACACAGCCGGATTGTCCCAAGTGCCTTCCTATCCAACAAATCCCATTCCACATCTATCATGCTCGAGGGTTTGTTCACCTTCTCAGACAATGGAGTATAAAGATCCTTCTAATAAAGGTAATCTTCCATCTGCATCTTCCAAAGACTGAAATTCTACCCGTTGAATTTATCAACCCTAGATCTTCCATCATCTGCCATAACTCCCACTCAAGATAAAACTTTCCCTGCGATTCAACACTTCAGCAAACCAAACCAGGCTCTGATACCAATTGTTAGGAAATAAGAGATAAAATATGCGGAATAATCCCTCACAGAATCGCAACAATAGAAACTAATATGCAGAAATTATTACAGATCTAAAATAAAATTATAGAATAAAATAACACAACACAAGGAGACAATATTTAACGTGGTTCACCCCATATTTGGGCTATGTCCACCAAGAATCACTTGCTCAGATTTTATTACAAGCCACCACTCTCTCAATACAATACCCAGATCTGTTTGGAGTTATGCTCAACAAACTCTACAGAATTCATAGCTGAATTCAAAACACATCTATAATGTTTTTCATACTTCTATCATATGCATAAAACCATATAAATAGAAAACTTCTTAAAAAGTTTTACAAAACCGTGGGTATCAAATCCATGGGACAAAATCATCCCATAAACCTATGGGTCTAAATCCCACCCCTATGAGAAAATCATGTTTCCAGATATATTGGGCACGTTTTAAGGCCCAAAAAAATGTGCCCGAACCCCGGTGAGGATACATAAAAAGTGTACAGTACTCTTAGTGTACAATCTTCAACACTTTCACACATGAAAATAGGCTCCACAACCTAACAGAGGTGTCATTCTTCAATAAATGTGAGTGGTTGAACTGTTAGATCAAGCCTCTATTAGGTTCAAGACCTATGTGAAAAACCCTCAGTTAACTGTGACACAAAGGACCATTAGGTTTTGAAAGTAGAAGAAATGTAGCAAATAATTTGTGTCTTTAGGTTTCCATAGTTCCAACACAAGAGAAAATTGATAACCTGAAACGTAATGTGAGGCTGTTGCAAAATTTGGAGGGTATTGATTCCTTGACACTGTGCTTAACCCCCAAAATTCCTTTTTTGGTTAGAACTTAGGATGTTGCAAAGAAACCTTGTGCCACCCTAAACCCGAAATTCGTCTTTGGTGGAATTCGACCCCCATTTTGCAAGGCTTGTTCAGGTTTCAGGATCAGGGATAAAAATATAACTCTTCCCATGTAAATCTTCAATTGAAAACACACAACTCGAAATGAACATTTTTCTTTGATTTTTGGGTCATATTAAGCCCCTAGTCGATTTGCATATTTACATGTAGAATTGAGAATTGGAACCTATTTCTCTCAAAATACACTTGGAAGGCCTAAATTAGTTGGGGATCAGGTTTCATTTTATCAATTATGCATGAAAATTGCAATTTGAAACCTGTAATATCCTAAAATACACTGAATCCTCTTATTATGCTTTCGGGTATTTAGAGTTTGAAGAACAATTGGTGCATGTGTAATTGAGGGAGATGAGTTTCCCGAACCTGAAATATGAAATACAGGAAAATCTCCCTCCTTCTTTGATACTTATGTAATTTTCAATATTTCTCGAAGATGATTTTTTGGGGTCACTTGATTTTTCAAGTTTTCACATGGAACATGTCGGAGATGGATGAAGAGCTTGCTTGGGAATATGATAGTCTAAGGATATGGACTCCTTAAAGTCTTCGAGACAACTACGAAATTGAACCTGAGACTAGAAATGCAAGGTAGGATGCGGTTTGCTAAAATAGTGCTAGGGGTCTATGTTTATGGACATGTACACATTGTTGAATGTATGGATGTATAATGTTAGGAACATGGGGAGTTATCATTAACACATGTGCTTGGTTGAAGTGAGAAGATGGGAGCCATGAAGGAGGAAATTTAGTTATGCAGAAAATAGAAGAAAACAACATTCTAGGGAAAGCAAAAATTGATCCATCTTGTCAATGGATAACGGGAAACATTCCAATATATAAAATCCTTACATGAATTTTTAGATCAACTTGTGACTTTTCATAGTTCTAGGGAGTTAAAAGATATTTACTGTTTGATTTAGTTTTAAGAAAATTAATTATAAAATGGAGGAGTACTCAAGTCTACTTAAAGGAGGTAATAAAGGGGATTGAAAAAGTTCATCCTCTCTCAACTTTTGAGCTTAATAAAACCATCCTTAAGCGATATATGGAAAGTAAATTTTAGAAATGTTGGTGATTTCTGTGTTGAAAGAAAGGAGAGAAGGAGAGAAGCAAGAAATAATGTAAAGATGCTATTTTGGTGATGAATGTCATAGAAGATGAAGATCTCTTAAATGCACCACACTTGGTGAGACCTTCTGTCATGTGTCAATACTAATGTTCAATCGTGATTCACTACATTCATGGAGATTTATTTCTTACATGGAGAGTGTATAGTGAACATCAAGCTCTCTCACCTAATTGATTAGTGTCAACTTGCGGGTGTGATCTACAATAGTATAAACTATTTTTGAATTTTCCAAGCCGCATGCAAAAATAGTGCTTCTGACTTGAGCGAGGGTGTTGGCATGAGTTGAATCCACCATAATTATGGGTGGAAGTAGATAAATCTACTTTTTTTTTAATTACTCCAAAAGTGTTCTAAAAACCCTTTTCCAGACTGTTATTTCTATCCATAATTCAATTACTGGACATTGTATGTTACTCAAATCAATGTCGATTTGATTCCTTGATTTAAGTGGCCTCTGTTGATATGATATGAGAAATACTTTAAAGGGACCTTATGAAGTTATCACATCCTCCAATCAATTGTTTGCAAATAAGTTCAAGTTGTAGCTTAATCTTCCTAGCTTGTAAAGAACTAAAATTACTTAAGAAACAAATGAAATTTTTTCATAGTTGTAGTCTTTAAAATGATTAAAAAAGTTATAGCCGTGAATATTAAAAATATATATTGTTTGGAAGGGATTTTACTCTAGTTTTATCTTCTTACATGTTTCATGAAAATGTTTCCTTTACTTCCTGGATTCTTATAGGAAAATAAAGTAATATATGTCTTCAATGTATATTGTGGTCTTAAATTAACCTGCAAGTCTACATGAAAGTGTAAATAGGAAATTAGCATTGTGCTTTTCCTTTTTGTAAAATGAAGTTCCCTGTATACTTGATTGAAACTCCATTATAGATGTATTTAGTTCTAAACTTTTACTTCAATTTATATCAAACCTGTAGGTAAACTCATATGTATATACATATAAGTACATATATGATAATATACAATACTTATGTGTATATACACTCTTTTATTAAAAATATTGGATCCTCAGTGACCGACGCTGACTAGTGTAATCGGCGTCGGAAGACTTATCCTAAAAGGAACCGGTTAGCCAATCGTCGTTAGTCACCTTGTCAAATACCTTTTTTATAAAATGGGTTAGATTCGACCCAAAAATGATATTTTTAAAAATTAAATTTAAAAAATGTTATAAAATATTAAATGAGATATGCTAGCAAGTATATGTATGGATAAATACACACATTTTTGTATATATCCATCTATATACCTGTTAACCTTTAAATATTACCTTTAGAGGAGGATGTTTTAAAAATTGACTAAATTATTTCTGAAGATTTTTGCCCAAAGCTGTTTTAAAATTGTGAAGTTTTCTGAAACTTTGAAGTCTTAAATTTTAGACTTTGGATTTCAGAGGTTTTTTTTCAAGTTTTTTTGAAGAATCCACTATGAAACGAAAATTTGACTTTGGAGTTCCAAACTCCAAAAGTCTAAAATTTCAGAGTTTCAGAGTTTCGGGTTTTGCAGTCACTTTTGGAATTTTTCACTTTCTTCGAGACAAAGTTCCGAAGTCTAAAACTCTGAAGTTCCAAAATGTTAGAAATTTGGACTTGTGGGTTTTGGAGTTTCGCATTGCTTTTTTGGAAAATTCCTTACTTGATTTCTGAAGTCCAAAACTCCAAAATTCCAAAATTTAGTACTTCAAACTTTTGGGTTTGGGAGTCTCACATCACTTTTTGGTAATTTCATTCCCCTGAGTTCCAAAGTATGTAACTCCGAAGTTCTAAAATTTCAGAACTTTGAATTTTGGGGTTTTGGAATTTGGGTTTCATTTTACAAAACTCACATTTCATTTTGGAGTTTCAGGGTTTGTGATTTCTAAGCTTCTAGGAGAATTTAATTTTCAACTACCCCCCATGTGTCATATTTCAAGCATTAATTCCTGAGTCTTCTCTATAAAATGAGATTTTTACTTGTCATATTCACCTGGATTTTTCTCTGACACTCTGATTTTTACCGAACTATTTTGTACTTTTGAGGCATCATTTTCAAGGTAAATTTGGGGTTATTTCTTCTTGGTTTATGATCATTTGGGTTTTTTTTCATCTATTTATCTTTTATTTGTTCTTCTTTTCTTGTTTGAAAATGGAACCCTCATCATCTGCCATTTTTTAACCATGTTATATGATTCCCACAACTTTAAATTCCAATTCATGTAGACATCTAGTCCAAAATTTCACACCAATTCCTTCGAGATCTTCATGAGTATTTGATTTTCATTTTGTATCGTTTGGTGATTTCAAGTTTTCATAGTTTCCTTTCGTATTTTCTGAGGTTCAAGGATTTTGGGGTTTCATAACCCTACATTTTGGAGTTTAAGAGATTCACCCTTTCAGTTTTCAGAGGTTTGATTTTTAGAGTTTTGGAGATTAACCTTTTCATATTTTTGGAGGTTCGGAGGTCATAGTTTCGAAGTTGGATTTTAGGAGGTCTGCATTTCGGGTTTTTGAAGGTTTATACTTCGGAAGTAGATCCTTTTCAGAGTTTCTATTTTTAGATTTTTGGACTTCGGCATTTTAGAGATTTTACAATTTTTCACAAAATTTCCAAAGGCCATTCGTATTATGAATTCTCAATTAAATGTCAATCTCCTCATCAAAGGGCATAGAAAATATGAAGTACACATTTTTAGGAGTTACAAGCCATAGAAAATATGAAGTATCAGATTTGGAAAACATTAGGGATACCAATCTTGCACAAGTATATTTTCAAGACTTCTCGGTAAGGTTAAAGGCCCCTAACAAGAAGTCTTAGATACATGACATATATGAAAGTGGGCTTGCTCTCGTTGTCAGTTTTCCTGCATCCATGTGATGTCTTGAATTATTCTTGGCTACAGAAACCCACTTTGATAAATATTTTAGATTGATAAAAAATACCGATGGTAAGGTCGTAGTTAAACTGGACACCGAATTCTTTGAAGATTTATTTAAACTTCCTGATGTTGAAGAATATGCAAGAATTTCATTGGAATCTACAATTGAACATTAGGACAAAGAAACGTAAATGTGTACAAAATTCATGATAAAGAGCTACTTGGCCAAGAATGTTACCAAACTTCCTAAGAAAATGTTTCAATCATATTTCATCTAGGAAGTAAATGATCTTATTGTGTTGTTGAGTAGAGTTTCGGTTCTCGCTTCAGCGAGGGAGTTTGAAGAATGGATGTTCTTGTATATTTCCACTATAAAAAAGAACAAAGAATTTGTACGATGGGGAGAGCATATCAATGACTCAATTTGTTTTCAATTGAGTAATATATTGTCTTCTAAAAATTTTTACATGACTTCTTTCTTAGTTTATGCTGCAACTTCCATGTGAGAATTCAATGGTTTAAATGCAAAAGGTGTTAGAAGTACATCACATATTTATGAATTTTACCCGCAAATCATGATGAAAGAGGGAAGAAAGCATTTACGCAAGGTCAATGATGTCTTTTTTGTTGTTCTCCTTTATCATGTTCAAAAAAACATATATAATCAAAGGATTTTTGATGAGGCTTTTAAAGAAGTACATGAGTGGGCAGCCATTGATTTGAAGTTTCCAACATTTACGTACATCAAGATTCCTGGTTGCTTGCGTGATGTTATGTCAAAATTATAGCAACCCCTGATTTTCTCTATGTTTGTGTGGGGAAATTGGTGTAATTCTGCTAATATGGGGTTATCCCTCAAGCTGTGGGACTTGTAAAATTGAGATAACCCTCCAGAGAAGGATGACTTCCTCTACCAAATCCTAATACTACAGCTACTCCTAATACAATAAAAATTCCCAACTAAGGCTACAATAACACATCTAAGGAGAGAAGGAGAGAGATAGTGCATGAAAAGGGGAAGTCCTATACTAAGGGGGTGATAGCACTAGAAAAAGGGGTGAGCTACTTTATTGAGGGAGGATGAAACAAGGAAAAAGGGGCTGAGGGAGGTCAGACAAATATGACACAGACCCAGATCCTAGTCTACCATCAAAAATCCATGGAACACAACATCATATTCCTGTAATTGAAATAACATGTAAAAAAAAAACAATAATATTGGAGAGGAAAGAAAATATAATAAAATGAACTAGGGTTGAAGAAACACCACAAAACATAATTTTATTACTTAAAAAGTATGCACAAACCATTACATTTGATGAATGAAGGCATAATTACATTGCTAGGCCCAAAAGAATGCTCTTAATTCAAAATAGAGTTGAGGGAATTTTTTTGAAAGAGTTTCCCCAGCTCCCAAAATGTCTCTCCTAAAAAAATGAGAGGGTTAAATACATCATGTATAAAATTTGTCTCACCTACCGATAGCCCTCCTTAATTACATGTACGAAGTAATGGGAAGCCATACCTGTTGGGTTTCCAATGGTATTTTTCTGTTAGAAAATACATGGGCACCATGCTTCATTAAATTGGTTGTTGAGCTACCTTTTATGGTATCATTAATGTTTGGCCGTATCTGAAACTCTTTGTTATCACTTGATGAAAACCACTAGTTGACGCATGAAAAGAAGGGAAGAGTCACTGCCGATGAGGAAAACACTTTTCATGCAACAAGGAGAAATTTTTTCATTGATAGTGAGGGGAGGTTGACGCATGATAAGAAAATGAGGGCATGGCGACACACAATGAGAGGAAGTGATGATGCATGATAAGGATGGAATTTGATGTGCAAAAATAGGTGATGGTTGACACACAACAAGGAGAGATGCTGATGCATGATAACGAGGGATGGTTAAAACATGATAAGAGGAAATGTTGTCACACAAAAATGAGGAAATGTTGTCGTGTGAGAGTGAGGGGAGGTTGACGCACAACAGCGAGGGGTGGTTGACACATGACAAGAAGAAAATATTGTTGCTTGTTAGGAAGAAGATGTTGTCGCGTGACATGAAGAGGACGTTGTCATGTAATAGTAAGATGAAATTTTGGTGCAACATGAAGAGGAAGTTGTCATGCGACAGGAAGAGGATGTTGTTACGTGATAGGAAGAGGACGTTGTCGCATGACAAGAAGAGGACATTGTCGTGAGACAGGAAGAGGATGTTTTTACATGACAAAAAGAGGATGTTATTGCATGACAGGAGAAAATGGTTGTCATGTGACAAGAAGGTGGGAGTTGATGATCGATAAAAATATGTGGTTGATGCATGAAAAAAAGGGGGCATTGATGTGTGATAAGAAGACATGGCTGACATGAGACAAGGAGGAGTAGTTGACAATTGTCAACAAGGTGACAATCCATATATTTTTCCAGTTTGACCATTAATATAAATTCAGCTCCAAACCTTCACCACGACTTGTAAGCTAACCATGAGATACCTTGTAAACCGCTCCCATTAACTATCAATTCCTAGACCTGTAGGTTGATCCATTTTTGCAAGGTGGGTGTAAAAAATGGATAACAAATGGGGACTAATGGGGTGATCTACCTACTAGATTTGTGACCATTTTCCTTGAATAATCCATTGGGCATGGAGTCAAGCCTAACCTTTAAGAAATTAATCTTTCCATTTGAAAATTTGTCCCCTAGGCTCATATGAACTTAGCACTTGGGATGAAACATCCTTTGCTTACTCCTAAATCTAATTTTGTGATTTTAGATAAGACCTTTAAACTATTCCAACAAAATCTGATTTCTTCCATGAGCACTGCCATTGGCCAAAATGATGAAGATAGAAATGCCCCCACAGCTGATTTTATGGTGTAAGAAGAGACATCAAATCTCAACTGTGACTGATCTAGGGATATGTAAGAGATGAAAACATTAAAAATTATCTCCCAATATGATTTTGTTTCTCTAAATTTAGATTTGGTTTGAAATAACAACTGTTTCTTGCAACATTAGACCCCTTATTACAACATTTACCACTCAGAAACATGATAAAATGTACAAGAGCAACCCCCAGAGAAAAACTCTGTATAAAGGATAAAAAACATACATGCTCTAAGGTGAGGCATGCAAAGTGTGCAGAATCACTTCTTTTACTAAAAGTAAACCTACCTAATCTACTCTATCTAAAAGCAAAGGGAACTCAAAAGAATCCTGCAACAGACAAGGAGAAGTAACTTCCCTTTCTCAAAATTGGAAACCATGCATATGATTTGGCACTGATCATGGTTGTTACTATGAGTGAAAAACCAACATCATGTGGATCCTCCACCCAAATAACCAAAGTATCAACATCAATCAAAACTACCTCCTAAAGTTGATTTGTATTGGACTCGTGGAGGCGTTGATGGTGACCCTTGGTCTTTTGATAGTTATCCTCATGCCCTAAAATACACATGACTTGTTTTGTCTTCTCCCTTAGCTCTAATGAAGCTAAGTACCTGAGTGGGCATGGTCTAATATGAGGGATGTGCCCATTTCTCTAAAATCCAAATCCAAAAATGGAGTCTTCCTGTAGACCCTCCTAAAGAAAGAGATTGTCTGTATGTTGATTTTTGCTTTGCATTGCTTGAGTAGGCAGCTGATTCTCTTCCCTGATGACCGGTGTGGAAATTGTGTCATCACTGTTTCCTTCCTTCTCCTATGAATAATATGGAAGATTAGGTTCCTCTAACCTTGGTTCTAGAGGGATGTTATGAAGTGCAGGCTCTTGTAATTGATATTTCCTCCTTTGTGACAACAGGTTCATGTGCTTGGAAGGTGGGTGATGGAGGAGTAAATGATGTGATCTCCATGGGATCCTCTCCATCAAATTAATCCTCCAAATCAGACATATAATCGTCCTCCTTGTTATCCTGCTACATTTGCTTGAACTCCTTCATGGTTTCCTCCAGATTTGAAATTCTCTCACCATGGTTCCCCTCATCTTTGAACATGGAGTTTGAATTCTCAAAATCTTCTTTGACATTAGAGATTGAAGGGGAGGAGCTTTGAGGAAGAACTGAAGGTTCTTTTGTGGCTTGTTTTGTGTTTTAAGCCTTTGGAACTGTATGGTTCTCCTTTAAAGCTGGAATGTGCTCCTCTATTTTTGGATTTGGAGTAGCTGCCTCTTCCCTCACTTGTGCTACAACCAAAGCTTCCACCACTTGTGGATTGACCTCAGCCTCCTCTAAAGGCTTGACCATCAAGGGGATTTTATCAATCCTAAATCTAATAGCCAAGCTTACCAAAAGTAAAATAATTTCTTCTTTTCTTGGCTCTTCTTCTTGCTGCTCCCCTTGAATGGATTTTTGAGTCTCTTCCTGATATGGACTCAGAAAAGTGGGAGGAGTGGTGTGTGGGGTCTCCACTAGTTGTTTCTTTATTTTTAGTAGAGGGGAAGGTAATGTTTTTGTCTCTTGTGGAGGGGACTTGGATTTGGAAGGGAAAAGGGAAGAGAAATTAAGATGGGATGGGTGACTAGAAGATGGAGAAAAGGATTCCACAATAGAAGGAATGGATATAAACCTTGGAAATTGAAGCTCAGGTTCAAATGATGTTGCTTGGAGAATGGAGAGAAAATTACTTGATGATGGTGTAGGAGTTACCCATTGACGTGGTTTCTTGTCACCAAGTTCATAGGCCTCTATCTCCCTAGTCCACTATATAAGATAACATAGTATCTCAACTATGAAATCAAGCTTCAGCTATGGGCTGAAATGTCTTGGCATAGGGCCAACCCATGGACAAGGTGTCCTATAGCCAAATATGAATAATTTCATCTAAGATGTGGCCCTTGATTGCACCATGCTTGACTCCATTTTTTTAATCTTCTCCTACAAATCGGTATTCTCCATGTAATTGATGTCACTACATGCATATTCCCTCTCTTGACAGGTTCCATAGCTGAACTAATATTGGTACTGCTCATAGGGATAGGTATAATGATTATTGATTTTCTCATAATGCTGATCTGGGGGAATTGAAAAATACATTAGAGGTAGGTTGCATTGTTGCTGCTGTAAGTGTGAATTCCATGCAGGAAATGAAGTCATGCTTACACAACTTCAAAAATGAGACAGATGGAAATAAAATGGAAATGGATGTTATGGAGGAAGTTTTGAAACTCAGAGAAGGGGTTGTTGAATAGATGGAGTTGCAAGATGTTGTACTTCCACCATAAGCTAATATAAAAATAAATATAATAATAATAATGATGATATTTATTAAGAAATGCATGGAGTTTGGTTGGTGGAGTAAATTTTGGATATGGTGGTGGAGTAACTTAAATTGGGTAGGTGGATGGTAGATGTGATGGTAGGTGGTGGTGTTATCTCTCGAAAGTGCACCCTATAGAGAGATGGTTGTAAGTGTTCTAAGCTTGCAAATTTTATCTCTCTTTCGTAGATGCAATGGAAACACCTCAGGTCTATGGGTATACCTATTTTGAGGCGAGTATCTGGTATCAAGGCCGGTTCCTTATTGATGTATCATAAACTAATTTTTTGGGGTTTAAGGGTAAAAGGTGACTATAAAATGAAATTAAAAATGAGGTGATACACCAAATTTGTATGAGGTATTTGACTGAGTACATGCACAATTAATATGGAATGCATTTCTGATGCACATGCCAACAATTTTTTGAAGATAATTAAGGTAAATAATTTGATGTATTAAGGGATAGAATCACAACAATACTACTAAGTTACACATACACATTAATATCATGCAGAAATACTGAACTTGCAACAGGGTAAGATGATTAATCAGGGAATTCAACATTCACAAGATTAATGGAAACATACACAAGACTACAAATAATTGGAAAGGTAGAAAATACTTCACATTCAAAGGGAAAAACTGGCAGAAAATTGCTTCAGCAATCCTATATCTAAAAATTCACCCTCTGTGCTTTGCTAAGGCACACAATATATAGCAAAATTGATTCACACACCCTTCCTAAAAATAGACTAAGGTTGTACTCGCCCATACATCCTATTTTATCCTTATTATAAAACTAATACAAATAGGCATTAATAGCCTTTGATTACATATAGTCAAACTGCAGTTGACTGTTCTATTTTTAAGAAACATATGGGTGAATAATTTGCTAATAATAAATTTTTCTTGATGAGCAAGTCTCCTTCCTTGTGCATGCAAATTTATCTTTTTGTTGTTGATGTGACATATGAAATTTTGATCCACTTGTCTCCTTGGATGCACATGCAAAATCTATCTCCTTGTGAGTGAGTAAAGATAATCCATTATTTAGAATATTTTACAAAAATAACTCACCCAAGTATCCATCTTGATGGGGACCACCTTTGAGATCAGGCTCTGATATTGACATGACCTTTGTCCTCTAGTGTGGTAACATGATTTCTTTTTCCATTGTTTAAATATATCATTTACAAAATATAATACCTTTTTTCTGTGCTAACTCCATGTGGGGACCACTCTTAAAAGGTGCACTTGTCTTTGTTGAGTTTGGTATTCTTGTTGACTTGGGACATTGCCACGGTTTTAAAAATATATATGGGGAAACTTTGTAAAAGGCCACCATGCCATACTTGAACACCTTTGATTAACACATGACCATGAAATTACTTGTCATGCATTTTGAAGGGAGTAAGGTCTAGAATTTAACCTTTTCGGTGATCATTGTTTGGCATGTATGGTTGTTGAATCCCTTTAATCATTTGGGACATTGATTATTGTCAATACTTTCGAAAGTTAATATGAAATGATTTTTGTTTTAAACGTGGGGCTAGGCCCCTATCCATGATGACTCAGCCCTTTGATCAATTGTCAGTGGCATTCTGAACTTGACCCTAGTTAGGGTTTTGCAATGCTTTCCATGTTGGTACTTGTTCTAACTATGGTTGTATGGTGGTTTGCATTGATAGTCTACAATCCAATGCTATCCATTGATCTTTTGACATGCTTTATCTCTGTTCATCGATCTTGATCTTTGATTAGGGTTTTTGATCCACATTGAATGAGGCAGTGATATCGTGATCCTGGTGGTTTGCTTTGAAATTTGGTGAACATTTCTCAACCTTTGATCTTTGCACGACTTGATCCCTGAGCATTGGTTTCTAACTCCTAATTGAGTTAGGGTGTACTAGATTTAGTTGAGTGGGTTAAAAAAACCCCAAGCTCTATCCTTTGGTCATTCTTTTGCTCGCAGAGAGCGGTGAAGCCCTAAAAAAATTACTCTAGGTCACTTTTGAAAATATTTTGAGCTCGTCCTTTCTTGTTGATTGGTATTACAAAGCTTTCTTTCATTTGCATTTCATGGTTAATCACTTTCGAGTCAGAATTGTGTTGCTTTGGGTCTCGAGCAAGTTTTCTTTCGAAATAGCCACCATTGATGTGAACTTTGAGCTTGGTTTTAAGGTTTGTCTAATTTCACATTGGTTATTTCCGAGCTCTGCAACTTGTGTAACCACCAATAACGATTAGTCAATCTTGAAATTTTTTGTTTTGAGGCTCTACAAGATTATGAGGCTCAAATACTTGCACTTATTTTTCGTTCTGAGTCTGTTACTGGCCTCTGTGGAGGATTTTTATGTACAACTTCCTTTCTTTTGTTGTAATCTCTGTTAGAGATTTTTTGAAAGTCCTTCAAGTTATTTATTAGCTTGCTTCGAGGAGGTCACATTTTCTATGGATTTGAGCTCAGATAATCATCTTTGCGAATCCCTTATGCATATATATTTTGTCTTTCACTTTGTTCAAGATTTCTAAGCAAGGTGGTTATGGGTGCTCGCCACCATTGTCATGATCTTTGAACTTGATACCATGTTATGTGCGTTACTTTTTTGATGAGGGAATGGTAAGTCTTTGACCCCCTAAGTATTACTGTTGCTTTGTTGTTTGCATTTCGAATTCAAGATTTTGATACTTAGCTCCTTCTTTGCATATTTTGTTATCTCCTGGAACAACCTTGGTCTTTGAGCTAAAACTCGTTCTGGGTCCTTAGCTTTAGTCTTGATTTGATCACCATTCAAGGGTTTTTCTCAACTTCGATTTAATTAGTAAGTCCTTGTTTATTACTCTGATTTTTGTATCCATTAATGGGTTTTGCAATTAAAACCAGAAACTATAATTTTCTCTCTCTGATCTACAACTTGAAACTAATTTTTAATGGGAATGTTGGCTTCTGAAGGAAAAATTTGAAGCTCTCTTTAGCCTGGATGTGCATGTAATTTTGATTCAAGGTTTTCTATCTAAATTTGTAATTTGAAAAATATACTCAGAAAAGATACACCTAGATGTATATATGTGGACCTATGCTTCTAAAATTTGGGCTTTCACTTAATGATGCCTCAGTACTTGGCTATCCCTAAAAATCTATGTGTGAAGATTTTTTTTAACCTCTATAGCATCTTTACCGTAATGCATTGGTTTTTTTTATTAGTGCATTTTCAATTACTGAAAATGATGCTCCCTTCGTGTTTCCTTGATACATTCCTTGGAGGATATTCTGAATATTTTCATATTTTGATCTTTTATAGCTCTCCACGTTGTATTAATATGAAATTCTATTTTAAGATTTCCTCAGTACTTGGCTGTACTACTATGCTCTTGACTAAGATTTGCTTCTTTGTATTTGTTGAGTAACTACGAATGTTGCTCGGCCTATGAATATTTTCTTACACTTTATTTCCTTAATCAGTAGTCAATCATATTTTTTTATATCATCTTGATTTTGTACATAAGGGTTTTTTTTCTCCATTAGAGCTTTTGATATCGAGCTACTGTTTTTAATTTGATAATCACTTGCCACTCTTGATAGAAAATGGATATACATGCCAATGTCAATGATGACTCGTAACTCCATTTTGGAATGCTACATCTGCTATAGGATACAACCCTTTTTTTCTAACATACCGCCTTTCCATTTGAAATCTATAATGGTTTCATTCTTTGACTGTATTCTTGAAACTTCAAAACATATGTTCTTTGTTGAGTCACTTGAATGATTATCTCTAAAAATGTGTCATAATAACTATAGTCTTCTTAAAACATGCAACACTATGCAATACTTTGTGTATTTTTGACCGAAATTGAATGTGAGAATGTGCTTGGTCTATGTGAAAAAATTTTCAGCTGAGTAGAATCATTACTGTGTATAGATTTTTGTTTAGGATTCAAACTTATAATGATGCACTTGTATTCATGTGACCATAAAGGTATCCATTGATTTACAGTTCTAGCTTGATTTTGCAATCTTGTGTCAAGGAAATGAGGTTCTATAGCTGCCACTGGTGTACTTTTGATCTGCTTCTGATTTTTTTCCATCTTCATGAGAAATTTTTACTTTCAGAATCTGCTGCAATTCTTATTGTTCTTGATCTTGTTTTAATTGTACTATGAGATACTTTGTTTTGTATCTGTCTTGATGAAATTTGGAAAATACTATCTAGAAATGTGAAATTAGTCCATTTTTCCTCATTTGTATTCAATTAAGCTACAATACTTCTTTTCTTTGAGCTGGTAACTGTATCTTTCATATATTGAATCATGGCTTGTTGCTAGAAGCTGAAATCTAATAACAGTTATTTTGATCATACCATAATTTTTTTCTTTTAGTATTACTATTTGATTTTACATTCAGCTTTTAAAGCATGTATTAATTTAAAAAACAACATGATGGAAAGATGTAAATTTCCATTTTACATGGTGAAGCCCTGTCAAAATTTTCTCAGATTTCTTCTTCTTTTTGCATTAGCTATAATCTTCTCTTTCCAGTTAACTTCAACATTTAAATCCTGACACTTCTTCGTCATTTGTAATCTGGGACATGTACTTTAATCTACAAGTCTCTCCTTTGTTCTGTACTGCAACATATTTTATCCCTAGAATAGCTTCCAAACTTTGAGTTGCATTCTTCCATCATTCCATCATGTAATTATGACTCATCTGCTTCATGTACCATAGAATAGATGTATATCTAACTCTGCAATCTTTATCCATAGTGAGGACTATATGATATGATTTATTTATTCTTGGATGCAACCTGTATGATGCGGGAGCATAACTTGCAAAGACCATAAATTTTGATCCAACAGTTGGATCATCCTGAAATTTTATAGGGTGGTAGATATACATGAGTACTATACTGGGGTCAACATTACTTGCAAGGTTGTGCCCATTTTGGCACATTTTTCGGTCTCGGATTCCTTCAGCTAGTGGCCTAAAATTGGCTCTGAATGTTTTTTCCGCTTTTGACTAGGTCTTAGAACTTTAATAACTTTTGTTGTGCTTGTCAGAATAAGTCAAAATTTCGTGTGAGCCCTAATTTATGAATGTATATTTGGCACAAAAATTTTGGTGTCAATCCAATTTGTTTTGCATTTTAGGGTTTGTTGGCATTTTAAGGTTTTAGAGTAGTCTTGAAATAAAAAGGGGGATTGTAATGATGTAATAGATCAGTGTGAATTCTAGAATGAGAAGTAAGCTATTTTGAAACTCCTGATTTTATTTGCAAAGTTGTTTATGTGTGTTTTTGGAGGTATTTCAACCTCTTGTAGCTGGATTCACATCACTTGCACACTTGAGAAAACAATTAGAAATATTCAGGTTTTTTTTGCCTCTCTTATGTCCATGGTTTTTATTTTCTTCTCTCTCCTTCTTTCTAAGGGATTGAATCATGTATATTTTTTGATCTCTAATTAATCTATGTCTCCTATTATTAAGAGATCCATATGCACAAATTAGGATAGTATAGGAATATGGATTAACCTTGAGCTCATAAACTGATAGTTCTCTCTTTTATTTTTTTAGGTACAGTGCTTTTAGTAGTGAAGATGGAGAGGGAACAAAGCTGAAGATGAAGATGTATCAACCGAAAGAGAAACCTCCAAGGAAATGATGGGTTCACTCATACTCCTTTATTTTCTCTTTCATGCATGTGTACCTCTTATTTTAGTAGTTGTACTTTACTTTCCAGTTACATCCCATTGCTTGTGTGGGAACATTTTGAAATTCCTTATGAATAAAACATTGAATTGTGAAATTGAGTTGTGTATTTCTTTCTGCATTTCTGCTTTCTGATATGGATTGTATGATGATTTAAACAACCCAATAATATAATTGAATGTATTAATTGCTGATGGCAAATCAAAACACCCCTGAATGTCTACAACTCAATGGGTTGAGATTCTCAGTGTGATTACATAACATGGAGCTTTTCCCGAGTGTGGGACCTTGTGAAAACAGAAAAATCTCTCCGGATGAAGGCCGGTTCCTATTCCTCTGTTCAGATGCACACATAGAAATGCAAAGGGTTTACTCAAAAACCTAATCTAACTTGCCAAGGAGACATGGTAAGAAGATGCATAAAAACATACCTAAACTAACAAAGGTGATGTACTTATGAATGAAGAACACCTGTCTTGCCAATAAACACAAACCATAAAAATGCAATGCAAGATCATGCACAGATAACCAAATTTGTAGTGAAATACCAGGAGGATGCAAAATGAACACTGAGAGGGTTGAGAATCATCCACAGACATGCATTACTTGCTCCAAAGATTGATACAATACACTACAAAATGCCAAGAGGAAAATTTGCATTATAGTTTTGAATGGGAGGTTCTAATTCCACAAATTCACCTGTCAAAGAGAAGAAGGAAGGGGCAAAACAAGAATTTCCAACCTTTAGAAAGAAGCCCCTCCTTACAATTTATAGGGAGAAAAAGAGAGGGAGAAGAGAGGAATTTTAAATCTACCCCAACCACCTTCAGACTGCACTTAATTCATCTCATTATGGTAGTAGGTGAGAGCCCTAACAAACCCAAAAAATGGCGAACTGTATTTTACATTTTTGAAGAAATTTTTCTCACTCAATTAAATATATCCAGTCATAGTTGGATATAGGACCTTGTAAGCTTTCCGAAAATTCCAACCTTGCATGAATCTGAGCTCCCTGTGAAAAGTTATGGCCATCTGAATATTTCCCGCGTCAGGGTCTGTTTCCAGTCAGGTTCGGGATTCTCCTTTCCATTTCCATCAGGTTTGGAGGATGCCTCGACATGTGTTTGATGCCTGTGTTTTCCCAAAACCCACTTTTTCTGCTATTGTGAAGATTTCCTTTGTTTCGGGTTTGGAAATTGGACTTGCATATGCATCAGGTTTGGAAGGTGGCTCGACATGTTTTCGCCCCATGCTTTCCTGGCTCCAAAACCCGAATTACCTAGGTATTGTTTCGAGTTTTCAGAACTCTCAAGCATCGGGACATGCCTTGCGATTTTCATGCTTCATGTCTCATGTTTCCCGAAACCTGAAACTCAAATTCCTTGTGTCAGGTTTTCGAACTTCTCCAGCATTTTTTCCTTGTGTCGGTTTTTTAAACTTCTCTGGCATATTTTCCTTGTGTCGGGTTTTTGAACTTCTCCAGCATATTTTCCTTATGTTGGGTTTTTGAACTTCTCCGGCATATTTTCCTTGTGTCGGGTTTTTGAACTTCTCCGACATATTTTCCTTGTGTCGGGTTTTTGAACTTCTCCGGCATATTTTCCTTGTGTCGGGTTTTTGAACTTCTCTGGGGGGTAGATATATACAACATTAATCATGAAGGAAAGATCATTTAAATAATACCTGTAACATCTAGTAATGAAATCTGATTTCTATAATCTGCAGTCATGATTACTGCTTCAAAACCTAACACTTCATCTATTCTATAATTTAGTGTCTTCATCAAGACAACACAACTATCCCTCAGAGATTTGTGTTCTTTTGATGAAGATAGCATGAAATTGTAGGGAGAGAAAGAGAGGGAGAAGAGAGGAATTTGAAATCTACCCCAACCACCTTCAGACTGCACTTAATTCATCTCATTATGGCAGTAGGTGAGAACCCTAACAAACCTAAAAAAATGGTGAACTGTATTTTACATTTTTGAAGAAATTTTTCTCAACAAATTAAATATATCTAGTTGTAGTTGGACAAAGGACCTTGTAAGCTTTCCGAAAATTCCAACCTTGCGTGAATCTGAGCTCCCTGTGAAAAGTTATGGCCATCTGAATATTTCCCGCGTCAGGGTCTATTTCCAGTCTGGTTCGGGATTCTCCTTTGCATTTGCATTGGGTTTGTAGGATGCCTCGACATGTGTTTGATGCCTATGTTTTCCTGAAACCCACTTCTATTGCTATTGCGAAGATTTCCTTTGTTTCAGGTTTGGAAATTGGACTTGCATATGCATCGGGTTTGGAAGCTGGCTCGACATGTTTTCACCCCATGCTTTCCCGGCTCCAAAACCTTATTTTCCTTGGTAGTGTTTCAAGTTTTCAGAACTCTCAAGCATCGAGACATGCCTTGTGATTTTCATGCTTCATGTCTCATGTTTCCCGAAACTCGAAACTCGAATTCCTTGTGTCAGGTTTTTGAACTTCTCTGGCATATTTTCCTTGTGTCGGGTTTTTGAACTTCTCTGGCATATTTTCCTTGTGTCGGGTTTTTGAAATTCTCCAGCATATTTTCCTTATGTTGGGTTTTTGAACTTCTCTGGCATATTTTCCTTGTGTCGGGTTTTTGAACTTCTCCGGCATATTTTCCTTGTGTCGGTTTTTTGAACTTCTCCGGCATATTTTCCTTGTGTCGGGTTTTCAAAATTCTTCGGGGGGTAGATATATACAACATTGATCATGAAGGAAAGATAATTTAAAGAATACCTGTAACATCTAGTAATGAAATCTGATTTCTATAATCTGCAGTCATGATTGCTGCTTCAAAACCTAACACTTCATCTATTCTATAATTTAGTGTCTTCATCAAGAAAACACAGCTATCCTTCAGAGCTTTGTGTTCTTTTGATGAAGATAGCATGAAATTGTAGAGAGAAAAAGAGAGGGAGAAGATAGGAATTTGAAATCTACCCCAACCACCTTTAGACTGCACTTAATTCATCTCATTATGGTAGTAGGTGAGAACTATAACAAACCTAAAAAATGGCGAACTGTATTTTACATTTTTGAAAAAAAAAATTCTCACCCTATTAAAGATATCCAGTTGTACTTAGATAGAGGACCTCGTAAGCTTTCCGAAAAGTCCAACCTTGCATGAATCCGAGCTCCCTGTGAAAAGTTATGGCCATCTGAATATTTCCGGCGTCAGGGTCTGTTTCTAGTCGGGTTTGGGATTTTCCTTTGCATTTGCGTCGGGTTTGGAGGATGCCTCGACATGTGTTTGATGCCTGTGGTTTCTTGAAACCCACTTCCTTTGCTATTGCCAAGATTTCCTTTATTTCGGGTTCAGAAATTGGACTTGCATATGCATCGGGTTTGGAAGGTGACTCGACATGTTTTTGCCCCATGCTTTCCCGACTCCAAAACGTGATTTGCCTAGGTAGTGTTTTGGGTTTTCGGAACTCTCAAGCATCGAGACATGCCTTGTGATTTTCATGCTTCATGTCTCATGTTTCTAGAAACCTGAAACCTGAATTCCTTGTGTCAGGTTTTTGAACTTCTCCGGCATATTTTCCTTATGTTGGGTTTTTGAACTTCTCCGGCATATTTTCCTTGTGTCGGGTTTTTGAACTTCTCCGGCATATTTTCCTTGTGTCGTGTTTTTGAACTTCTTCGGCATATTTTCCTTGTATCGGTTTTTTGAACTTCTCCGGCATATTTTCCTTGTGTCGGGTTTTTGAACTTCTCTAGGGGGTAGATATATACAACAATTTCACGACTCAATGGGATTACCTACCTGCTAGGTAGAAGATCAGTGGCTTTTAAGTGATCCATTGGGCATGGAGTCATAAGCAATAACCTGAAACCAACATGATATCTCATCCCTGAGCCTGATACCATAACTCCTTGTCTGAGAGCATGATGACCTGTAGAAATCCAACCTAGGAGCAACAAAACCTATGCTAAGCACTTAGGGAAACTGAAATCTAACTACAACAAGACAATGTGCACCTGCACTTAGAGGAATCGAAAACTAGGCTAATATTTACAAGGGTAAACCTTTCCTTTTGGTAGCAATGTTTAAGGTAGATTCCGTTAACCGGAATCGGGATTTCTTCTCCATCTAATGTAGACAATTGGAAGGCATTACTACTTTTACATCCCGTGACCATGTAGGGGCCACTCCAAATGGCATCAAACTTGGAATGCCTTCCTAATTTTTCCTGATCTGCATCCCATTTCAGAACTAGGTCTCCTTCCTGGAAGGTCCTTGCTCTTGCTTTCTTATCAAACCATCTTTTTACTAAGGCCTGATCTTTCTCAATTGTTTGAACTGCATGTTCTCTAATTTCTTCCAATTCCATCAACTCTACATACCTGGCCTCCATTGGTTCAAACTCAGCCAACTCCAACTGCTTCATGAACTCCAATGTAGGCAGTTCTAATGATATAGGCAATACTGCCTCTTTCCCATAGACCAACTTGTAAGGGGAATTACCTATAGACCTCTTTGGTGTTATTCTGTCAGCCCATAATGCTGATTTTAGCTTGGTATGCCATGTCTTTGATTTTCATCCAGAGTCCTCCTGATGATTCTTAGAAAATTTTTGTTCGTGGACTCTTCCTGTCCATTACCTTGTGGGTAATAATTTGAAGAGGTGCTCAAATAGATTCCATTCTTGACAGCCCATTCTGTAATCTTGGAACCTATGAATGCCAATGCATTGTCTGATATGATAGTGGCTAGCACACCGAACCTGGGTCACTATTCCTTCATAAAAGTCTAGTATGTTAGACTCATTTTCTTCCTTGAGTGCTACCACTTCAGTCCACTTGGTGAAATAGTCTATTTCCGTGAGAATCCACTTGTGGCCTTGGCTTGAGTTTGGATTGATGACCCCAATGAAATCCAATCCCCATTGCATAAATGGTTGGTCAACCAAAATTGGGTGCAATGGAAGTGCTGCTAGTCTTTCTTTGCCTGTGAAGAGTGCACATTTCTTACACTTTCTTATCCATGTATAGCAGTCAATGAACACTGTCGGCCAATAATACCCTGCCTTCATTATCTTGAGAGCTGTTACTCGTGGGGCGAAATGTCCTCCAGAATCTCCATCGTGAAAATCTCGTAACACCCTCTCAATTTGACCTGTCCCAATGCACCTCAATAGAACTCCATTGATGTCTTTCTTAAACAAAACACCATCAACAAGCACATATGGAATGGCTTGTAATCTAAAGTATCTCCTCTTTGCTTTGCTCATTTCTGGAGGGCATAGGCCTATCTGTAGGAAGTGTATCATATTCTGAGTCCAACAGGGAGTGGGCACATCATCATTTTCCTGTTCTTGACCATCCTGTAGTACCAAGACAACCTCTTTTTTCATCATCTACTTCAACTTGTTGACTCAAGGCTAGCTGTTCACATAGTCCCTTTCCACGTACTAGTTTTGTGACCTTGATCTTGATGTCATATTCCATGACACGGGTTATCCATCCTGCACGTTTCTCATTCAGATCCTTGTTTAGAAGGAAGTCCTTGACTCCCGCATGAGAGACCAATAATTGGATCTTGTTGTTTGAGACTAGGTGCTTGAATTTCTTTAAGCTCCTGATCACTGCAAGGACATGCTTTTCAATGAAAGAGTACCTAGTTTTGTATTCCTCCAAGCCTTGACTGAAGAAAGCAACTGGTTGTTCTAATCCTTCTTTGTTTTGTTGTACCAGGATTGCAAAAATTGTGTCTCCACCACCAAAGGCATACAACATGAAGTCCTTGGAGAAGTCTGGATTGACGAGAGTTGGAGCTTGAGATATAGCCTCTTTTATTGCCTCAAAACTTGCCTTTCCTTCAGATGTCCACTTAAATGCCATGCTCTTCTTTAACATCAGGCGTTATTGGCTTTACGAGAGTATGCAAAGTTTGGAACAAACCTACAGACAAAAATTGATCCTTCCCAAGAAGCTTTGAAGAGCCTTCTTGTGACTTGGCAATGGCAACGCTCGAATTGCTTCAACTCTTTCTGGGTCAATCGTCAATCCCTCCTTTGAAACAATATGGCCTAGAAGTTTTCCTTCGTGAGCCAAGAATATGCATTTTTTGGGATTCAATGATACCCCAAATCTTCTACACCTCTGAAATACTTGCCTCAAATGAAAGAGGTGATCCGCTGCATTTTTTGAGAATACAGTGATGTCATCAAGATATATCAGAACTATTTTATTGATCAACCCCTTGAACGCCATATCCATTGCCCTTTGGAAAGTGGCTCCAGCATTTGATAGCCCAAATGGCATCTTCTTGTAGGCATAGGTGCCCCATTTGGTGGTGAAAGCCATCTTGAACTGGTCATCTTCTTTCACCATTACCTGATTATACCCTGAGTAGCCATCTAGGAGAGAGAATCTCTCTGAACTGGATACTACTTGCAATATTTGTTCCATTGAAGGAAGTGGGTAATGGTCTTTGAGAGATGCCCTGTTGAGGTCTCGGAAGTCCACACACAACCTGATTTCTCCACTCTTCTTCCTGACCGGAACCAAGTTTGCAACCCAGCTTGAGTGCTTGATCGGGAATATAATGCTTGCCTCTATTAGCTTGTTTAACTCTTTCTTCATTAGAGGCTCAATGTGAGGGTTGACTGGTCTCTGCTTCTGCCTGATGGGCTTAGCATCTGGATCCAATTCTATGGTATGTTGTGCCAACTTTGGATTGAATCCTCTCAAGTCTTCATAGCTCCAAGCGAAGACATCTGGAAATTCTTAGCAAAGTTGTATGAAATCTGATTTCTCCTGCTCAGTGGCCACTTTACCAATTTGAAGTGTTTTGCCTTCCCCAACCAGAATTGGCTCTGAATCTTCTCTCTTGACCTGTATGTTATGCCTTTTCCTTACGGAACTGGTCGTTAGGGTTGAAGATAGAATCCAACGTTACTAAACCCTTGGGAAGCTTGTTTATCCGCAGCTGTACTACTTGATCCCCATACTGCTGCTCTAATCTGTCCTGATTCCTAGCTGAGAATTCAGCCTCTTCTTGTAATAAATTGACGATCTGTTGATCGTTCTCAAACACCTGCCAGCTTGTGTTATTATCTGGAACTGCTGGCCTCACAATCACATGGATATGTGGCTGTGTTTTTTCCCTTCTGATGTTGTCAACCACATCAAACATTTCTCCAACTGTTGCGAGCCTATCTGCGGCTTCATTTTTCTTCCTGGGTATGGACACGATGTTGAAAGCTTTGAAATCCTCAATGAGGTCCCATACCCTATTCTTGTAGCTCTTCAGCAGTTCATTCTTTGTAGCATGTTGTCCCCTAACTTGGTTGACGATTAGCTCACTATCTCCAAACACCTGCAAGTTCTTTATGCCCTTTTTCCTGGCCCAATGAAGTCCATGAATCAATGCCTCGTATTCAGCTGTGTTGTTTGAACAGGAAAACTGGAAACGAAAAGCTGAAAAATATTTGATGTCTTGTGGTGAAATCAACATTGCACCACCTCCAGCACCTATTCTACTTCTTGAACCATCGAAAAATAGTTTCCAAACTTCATTGTCATCCATTTTTTCAAGCTGAATGATGTTAGGAATGTGTGAATTTTCTTCATGTACACAATACACACCCAATTCAAATTCTTCAATTTCCTTGTATGGGTCGAATTCATGATTCTTGTTTGCCCATTCATCCAAAGCCAAATCAGGAATTCCCTCGACTAATACATGTTTCTAGATCATTTGAACACTCCTCCTGATAAAAAGTTGAGCAATTTGCATTGATAGGACTTGGTACATGCGGCTCAATATGGAAATTGGCAATTGGTTCTAACCGAATTGTTGCTTTGGCTACCATACCTTGTTCTAAAAATCATGTGTGACCAATCTATAGATAAATATCCACCAATTTTTGCAGTGAAGTCTCTTGATAGACACAACGCAAAGAGTGGTGGCAAGGTCAATCACAGACACATCTTGCAGAACTGTAACATTAGGACAGGAATGTAATGTTAGTATTAACTCCTTGATGACTCCAACAGTTCCTATTGCCGTTCCATCTAGTTGCACTACTCCTTTCAGCACTGGCTCATATTTCAGACCCAGCTGATCAGCTATTTTCTTGGGCATCACTGAACTACTTGCCCCAGAATCAATCATGCAATTGTGTATTAAGTTTATTCCAACTGATGATTAATGAAATATAGAATGGAGGGGGGTTTCAAACTTTACCTTGTTGTCCTCCATGACTCCCTTTAGGCTGAGCAACATTTGTGAGGACCTTCTCGTGCATATGGACCTGTTTGGTTTGAAGTTGACCAATTAGCCAATTCATGGCAGCTTGTAGAAGATCTCTTTGGCCTGGGATGGATAAAGATTCCCACATTGATATATTCACATTTGTCTTCTTCATTTGATCAATGATGCTGAAAGGGGATGAATTGTCCTTTTGTTGTCCCTTGCTTAGGCTGCACAACCTTTTCTGTGCAGCTTGAACATGTGCATTTGGTGTTGCTACAAGGTAGGTACCTTGGGCTGATTTTGCACATTTGGAGCTGCATTTTGGTCTACTGACCCCTTGTTGTGTAGTGAGTGGGTTAAGAGACAATTGGATTAAATGGTTTGTCCCTCTCGCTATATTCTCTTCTTTGACTGTGTGTTAGCAGCCACACCCCTGAAAAGACTGTTGGTTAACTCCACAAAATCTTCCGTTTGCCAATTCGCCAATGTGGTTTCTGTTGGAGGTCCTTCTTGCTGCGTTCCCTTGCTGTTGATTCTCTTCCTAGCTTGGTTCTTGACCCTGCAACACCAATGGTATTTGCACCATCAAGGCCTGATTTAGTGCACCATTGAAACATGATTGACTGATTGTGAGGTAGATTGCAAGGGTAACACCAGTCGTACTCTTGTGCCATGTTATTTTGTGTTGGGACCAATGCTTTTGAGGAGGTCATTGCATTTGGATCATACGGTCGAAATGGCCTATTGCAGCTTGAGGTTGTCCTTGGTTTTGGTTTTGATTTGTAGCCTGAGGTGGTGGTCTATTTTGTTGGTATGAGGGCCTAGCTTGGTACTACACTTGAGGCTGATATGGTCTAGCACTTTGAGTTTACTGTCTTTTGATAGTCACCAGCTCATTTCCAAGGTTTTGCAGTTGTTTCATAACCTCCTGGAATTCCTTTGAAGTATTTGAAGAAGTCGAATGCCTCATTATTGCTTTGATTTCTAGGAGTTGGAATGGGATTCAAGTCTGGTGCTTGACTGGTTGTAGGATTTCCCATATCTGGATAGAGAGGCATTGGTGGCCTTGGTGCAAGCTTACCAGCTTGGATCAAAACAGTTCTCAGCTCTGATGGCTGTGTCATAGGCCCCTGGCAAGGTTGTCCCTCCCATTGATTGGATCATCATGGCTATGTCTGAATTTATAGCCTTTAAGAAATAAAGGAAGGCACCTTTAACGGTTGGCCTAACGGCCACTGGAATTCTGTCCCAAGACCTGTTGGAATCTGAAGTTGAAATCTGTCATTTGTTCATTAGGAGCCCTTTTGATTGTTGTCAGTTGTTCCAATAAAGACAAATTATCCGCCCTCTCCCCGAATTGATTGCAAAGAGCTTAACAAAGTTGGTTCCAATTCGTAATAGACCCTGTTGCTAGGCTCCTAAACCATTGCAATGCCTTCACTTTGAACAAAGATGCCAGCAATTTGACAGCAACATCCATTTCATTTATTTCGTGGATTGCACATGCATTAGCAATATCTTGGATGTGGTCAATAGGAGTAGTATGATTTTCTCCTATGAAATAGGGAATGTTCTTTAATGCTGCAACTGGGATTTGATTCTGAGCATTTAGGGCAAGTGGACTACTGCCCATGAAATTGACAAAGGGATTTGGTGGTAGATGTGCCATTATGATTGGTCTAAGAACCCTGGTTGATGTGAGAAAAGTTCTACCAGGAGGAGGTGTAGAAAAAGTCCTGTTAGGTGGAGATGGTGATCTTTGTGGTCTTCTTCCTCTCCTTCCTCTGCCTGGTGATAGTTGCAAGTGGAAAAATAGCCCCTCTTCTCGAGTATCAGACCTGGTTTGAATTCTTCTCATGTGCCTGGGCAACTTGTGCTTGCTACAACCACTGAATTCTATCCCTTCAGAGTCACCAGATGTGTTAGAAAAAATGAGCCTCAAAAGGCTAGATTCTGCCAAGTTACACACCAAACCTGACAATATTAAAAAATAGAATTTAAAAGCTTGAAGGACCTAGAAGATATAGTTCTTCAATTCGGATATTCGGGTTTTGTTGTGCTAGTTACTAATCCCCAGAAAGCTACAGTCCCGAAAATCCAAGTCATGTAATGCAACTTACAAAACCTGAAATACACCGTGTCGGAACTTGGGACATGCTCGACACATGGGAAAACCTGAAATACTAAAAAACTATGAAATTTTGAAAGTCAAAATCTCAAAAATCTAAGAATACCCTTTTGAAGGATTATCCCCCGATCTATCAACTGGTGAAATTTTGACTTGTTTTGAGCAAGTTAAGCCCTTGAAAATTGATTTCAAAGTTCAGCCTGGAAGGTTGAAAAATATGAAAATGTGTAAAACCTGTACAATTTCTAAGTCCAAATTTCTTGAAAATTCCTTCAAATCTTGTGGAATGACCTCTTGGTCCCACCGGGCATGCCAAAACTGTTGATGGTTCAAATCACAGCACACCCTGAATGTCTACAACTCAATGGGTTGAGACTCTCAGTGTGATTGCATAACATGGAGCTTTTCCCAAGTGTGGGACCTTGCGAAAATCGGAAAAGTCTCTCCGGATGAAGACCGGTTCCTATTCCTCTGTTCAGATGCACACATAAAAATGCAGAGGGTTTACTCAAAAACCTAATATAACTTGCCAAGGAGACAGGGTAAGAAGATGCATAAAATAAAACCTAAACTTAACAAAGGTGATGCACTGAGGAATGAAGAACACCTGTCTTGCCAATAAACCCAAACCATTAAAATGCAATGCAAGATCATGCACAGATAACCAAATTTTTAGTGAAAGATCAGGAGGATGAAAATGAACACAAAGAGGGTTGAGAATCATCCACAGATATGCATTATTTGCTCCAAAGATTGATACAATACACTACAAAATGCCAAGAGGCAAAGTTGCATTACAGTTTTAGAATGGGAGGTTTTGACTCCACAAATTCACCTGCCAAAGAGAAGAAGGGAGGGGCAAAACAAGAATGTCCAACCTTTAGAAAGAAGCCCCTCCTTACAATTTATAGGAAGAATGAGAGAGAAAAGAGAGAGGAATTTGAAATCTACCCCAACCACCTCCAGAATGCACTTAACTCATCTCATAATGGTGGTAGGTGAGAACCCTAGCAAACCCAAAAAAGTGGCGAACTGTATTTTGACATTTTTAAGAATTTTTTCTCACCTAATTAAATATATCCAATTCATAGTTGGATAGAGGACCTTGTAAGCTTTCCAAAAAGTCCAACCTTGCATGAATCCGAGCTCCCTAGTGAAAAGTTATGGCCATCTGAATATCTGCGTCAGGGTCTGCTTCCTGTCAGCACTCAAAATGTTGCTGCCTCTTGAAGGTGCGCCAAGGTACGCCTTGGCGCATGTCATAATTCCTGTGTTTTCCCATCCTCTTCCATGTGCCATAGGCACTGCGAAAATTTACCTTTGTCGGACATCCCTGGGTTTTGTGCGACCCATTGCAACCTGCGCCTTGGAAGGTGGCATCCATTTTACATGTCGACACTCTTTCGTGACGCCAAAACCCTATGCGCCTTGGGTGCATCCATTTTTCGTGTCGATACTCTCAAGTGTCAGTGCATGCCCTTCTGACCTACGCCTTGGCGTGGTCCATTTACCTCTGTCGAAACTCTGTGTCATGCGCCCATTCCTATGTCGCCTTGGCGCACACCTTTCTGGCATATGTTGACATCTCTGTGTCGTGCGCCCTTTAACTGTGCGCCTTGGGCATACCATTTCCTCTGTCGACACTCTGTGTCGTTTTCTATGCACCTTGGGCATACCATTTCCTCGTGTCGACATCTCCTTGAACGTGCACCCATTTAACTATGCACCTTGTGCACATCCATTTACTCTGTTGACACTCTTCTCGTGGCATTCTGTAAACCTTAGGCATGTCAGGTTCTTTGAGCTTATCCGGCATATTTTCCTTCTCTTGCTTGTCTATATCTACCCGGGGGGAAGATATATACAACAGTTTAATAACACTTTTGGTTGAAAATGATTTAATGAATACCTGTAACTATATACTAATTTGAAATCTGAATTCTACAATCTGACTAAGTCATGAATTAGCTGGTTCAATCACCTAGACACTTCATGTTATTCTTGCATACTTTATATGTCTTCATCAAGAGCAACATCAACTGTCCTTTAGAATCTATAAGTGTGTCTTTTGATGAAGATAGGCATTTTGCAAACCATGGTAGCCTTTGTGAAATATGGTATGTTTTTTAAGCTCCTGTAACACACATAGTTGCATATTTCATGTAATCATTAATTAATTCAATAGTAACAATATTTTCTGAAAGAACCTCCCCTAGCTTAGGTATACTTCACCAATGCTATCCATCGTAACGAAGTTTTGAGTTGCCCATTTTTGCACAAGTGTAAAAATTTTCAACAGGTGGCATGTAAAAACTATGGGGATAAGGCATGGGCTTCCAGCAATTCCCTTTTTCAGATCTATCACACTCATTGCTTAATAATTCAAGCATTTAATTTGAATTACAAAGGAATTTTCTAGAAACCCAAGTTAACATTGTAAATCCATCAGTTTTTGGATAGTTACAGTTAGGAAAGGACACATAAATGTATAGAAATGGGTTTTCTCTAGGGATAATAACACTTCTTCACTTATGGAAAAACAAATCTCCATCCTGATCAGTTTAAATTTTACCATTCACTCTCATCTTGTGCTAAATACAAGATCTCGTAGACATGGATATAAATGCGGTATTGTGGAAAACATAGACTACATGATTTATTTTCATGAAAAAGGTTTGTTGAAAAGGCTTTAGAAACTTTTAGGCAAATTCATATATTATGGATCCCCAATTTTATTTTAAAAAGTACCTAGTAGAAGGGTTCGAAGAGAAATAAGTTATGCATATCGATTCTAGTTTCCTCTACATGGAAAAAAATAAAATATTTTCAAGTGCTCAAATTCTTGCCCAATAATTTATCTTCTTGCCCATCTAAAGATGACCCCATTTTTCAGAAATTAGATGATTCAAGATTTTTCAAGGGCTTACACATCAAGGGAAGTTCCTCCATTAGAGGTGGGTGAGTGCTTCTTTTCTGCAGTTGAGATATCCTAAAATCATTCTCAAGGAATATGCATATTCATCAAATATGATAAGGAAGATATTCAAATGAAAGTTGCAGGATCAATATTACTGTATAAGAAAGGAAAACAACTTTCATTTCTTTATGTAGTACCATTTGCTGGGAAATATGATATAGGTTGGCTACCTTACCCCACCATAGGAGGTATAAAGTGGTTGCTCATGAAGTGCAAAGTGATAGGTGATGTGACCTATGTCAAGCGATTACGTGAATTTTGGGCAATACGAAACCCATGTGATGCTAAAAATATTTTTGGGGGCTCTTCTACTGGATCTGCACGTGAGCTATTTGACAAAAAGCATTAAAGAAAGGAATCTTCATTGAATGCCAAAGTTGTTGGATTTTTCACAAATTGATTTGTTGAAATGGATTGTGAACTTCCAAATAAGGGAAATAGATATGTGTAAAGCTTGAATCCACAACCACTGACAACACCCTCCAAAGCTACGTTTAAATAGGAACCTTGATATGATTATGAGAATCCATTAGCGTTTAAGGATGGTTTTTTTTGCTAGGTGGAGATAAAAATGCTCTGGAGGACATGTATATAAAATGGAGATGCTTTCTGAATGCATGCAAACTACTTGAAGGATTTCCTAAAGGAGATTTGGAGTCTCATGGACCTACGTGGAGCTCCCGTTTCCCCAAGTCGTTCATGGATAGCCATTGTCTCCTTACGTTTGTCTATTATATTTTTCATATAATTTGGTTTTGCATTTGTAACTTGTAATAGAAATGTTAAACTATTAGATGCTTAAACATTTGATTATTTTAAATAGACATGTATCACAAAACAATAATACATCACCTTGTGACTTATGCATTGCAAATAAACCTTAGTGTAAAACTTAGACTTAAACACACTTTCTCATATGATTACAAAAATCTTTAATAAAAATGGATAGCTTGTTAGGATAAAATATTATTATTATCCTAATTAATTATGCATTGCATATTAGTTAGGCTATTTATTAAAACTATATGGTTATAATAATTATAACCATCTTATTGTTTGTATTTGAACAATACAGGAGCTGTTATATTGTTTTAACAATATAATTGTTTGGTTGTATTTTTGTGCTTCTCGGATGTAATAGTGGAAGCTGTTGTGAGTTCAGTTTTACCTATGCAACCTATTTGTTTGTCTACACATGGATGTTCAATTCCTATAACAATTACAACACTCCATTGTAATGAAAGTTGATTGAGATTAATAATATTTATCAGGCTTCCACCCTTGTTTCTCTATTTACATTTGGTACTAGAGCGAGTATCTAGACCTGTGAAGTAGAGATGGTTGGAGAGAGGAAGAATATAGTTTTGGAAGAGATTCTGCACTCTAGGAGAGCCTGTGTTGCCTCCAGCAACTTCCCAAAATATACCACATCTCCACAACCTCTTGCCATTCTCCATGTGTTTGTAAGGAAAATTGTTTTTTTCCTTGGTGCCTCCTTCACCAGGAAAATTTTTCTCCCTGGATGTGATTTTTAAAAAAATATTATTTTCCCCCAATAGGGTTTTTACCTCTAATTTAGAGGAGCATTTTAGTCTTTGATATTTTTAATCAGACCTCTACATCTGGAGGACTATGTTAAGAATTAGAGATTCTTTGTTATTTTGAGGCTTGTGTGTATGCAAAGATTCAAACCAGATTGCTTGCATTTTTCTCGAGCCCTACACAAGATTCAACAAAGCCATTCTCTGAAGATTGGACCATGCATATTGGAGTATTAAGTTGGTGAACTATTGTTAGAGCTAAGCCGCCTTGGTAGACCCGTGGCAGAGCTTGGATCCAAACGCACCAGACCGAGCACCTCTCACAATCAAAATGCCGAGTAGTCCCCCTGCATCTGTGAAGCATGGAACCTCCTCCTCTCAGAAACCCTGCAGTAAGCTCACAACCAATTGCAAGTTTTTTTCTTGCAACTCCCTGCCGCATGACATCATGCACATAAAGATAGTGAACTAAAAAAAAATGGTGGACAATCAATCTGAAGTGGATGTTCCACTTCCATGACCTGCACAAGGAAAATAAAAGCAGTTTAAGCAAGTTAAAATTGGCGGATATAAACAAAAGGGGTGTATCAATAGCAATTGATAAAGAAACACATGTAAACTATCTAAGGCAACTAAAAAACAAGGAAAAAGCATGCAAATCCAGATTCTCAGGATGGAAATAACAGGTCTAAACTGCTCTAGGCACCACATGAAGCTCAAAATATGCCACGTGGATTCTGCCATTATTCAGGCCAAGTTTTGAAGAGGTCACTTCTCTCAAATTTTATTCTTATTTAAATACAAGTTTGTTCGTTTTTTATGTCATCAAAAGTGCATAGTGCACCAAGGTGGTTAGAGAAATAGACTTGGAGAAGTGGAGGGTTTGCATGGTTCAAATCCCACCTACTAACACAAGTTTTTCAATTTTGAAATTTGGAGGAAAATTTAGAAGAAACCGCCAAAATTGGAGGCATATTTAGCTGGAAAAACCTTCAGCTAAACCTATTAGTTATAACTAAACAGGCTCCTAAATTTTTAGCGAGAAAATCCCTAATTTAGGAAAAAATTTTTTTTTCTCCTATTAAGCCTATTTTTTCATTCCAGGACAACTTTTTCAGAAAAGGTGGAGGGATATCCAAAAAATTACATTTTCAGCTATGTTGTTTTGTAATTGTTTACATTTTTGATCATATTGGGCTTCAGAGGCCACCGGGCCCACAAAACAAAAATAAATTTTCTGCCATTCAATTTTTCTAGATTTTTGAATGTAAGTTGTATACTTCAGTATATTGTACTAATTTTCAGGTTGCTATAGTCAACTACAAACTTTATAACTGCTAGAAACTGACAAAAGAATTGTAATAAAAATAGTAAAAAATTGGTTCTATAACACTCACGAGATCCTAGATCTCATTCACAGCATGTTCAGTATATACAGTGCCTCTAGGAAGCGCTTACGGGTAAAGTCTGTCACAACTACTACTACACTTAACACCTAATATAGCTGACAACAACTGTCGTCTTGGGCATCATACCCTTTAAATCGACGGGGAGTAATAAGGTCACAATGCACACACTATGAGCCATCCCATTCGTCTGTGAACGATTGCACGACATAAATTCAAAATGAGAAATTATCTGATGTATATATAAAAGTTACACATGTGTATGAGGATATTTCTTTGAGCTGATGTCAATAATCTGCACAAACCCCCTCTCAAAACTATCTTGGTACCACGTATTGAATTCTTTCACTTACGTTAACGCCTCTTTCACGTACCATTTGGGTATATAGAAAGGGTGAACTTCTTCTAGGTACCACCAGGATATATCGGAAGGGTAGGTATATAGAAAGGTTTGGTATATCAGATTAACGATATATAGATTGGGAGACCTTATACCTGGAGTGATAAGAGTTGATCCCTATCAGTGTATTTCTGCAAAATGGGAACCAATTCCCCTCCAAAAAATTTCTTACAGTTTCACAACTACTCAGAGGAAACAACTATGTTGCATGGAAGAAAAAAATCAAGTCATAAATTGAGTTTGAAGAGATCTAGCATGTTGTGACTATTACTATGACTAGAGATCAACTACTGATATAACACAACAACGAGAAGTTTGATAGAGCAGATGAGAATGCCAAACTCATCATCTTGTTTGGAGTGTACAATGATAGTTGTGCAACCCCACATTCGTGATGCCACAATAGCCAAAGAAGTGTGGGATAATTTGAGAACAGAGTATATGAGGCCAAAAATAAGAATGTTATACTAAATTTGTAGACTCAGTTACACACATTGAAGTTCAAGACAAAATGAGAAAATAAAAGCTTTCTTAAGAAGAGTTGACAGAATTGAGGGCTTCACTTCTAGCCCTAGGAGAATTGGTCAAAGATTATGATCTCATTCCCCATTATTCTGAGAGCACTCCCTTCTTCATACCAGCATTTTTGTAACAACACTAAACTGTGTTAGATATGATCAGTTAGTTTTGACAAAGTTGGTAAACCTACTGCAACAAGAGGAAGTAATGCACAATAAGGATGATGAAGAAGATCAGGCACTTTCTTCACATAAAAAATGGAAAGAAAAAGGTAAAGGAAAACCTAATTCCTATTAAAAGTCCCAAAATCAAAATCAGTATCAAGGGGATAGACAACACTAAAGAAGCAATTGTCCTATCTGTAAAAGAGGACATGATTTAAAATATTGTTGGTATAATACTTATAAGAAAGGTTTTTCAAACAACTCTGGACCTCCACAAAAACAATCTTACAAGGGACATTCTAACAATAATCATGGGCATAGAGAAATGGGAATTGGAAAAGAATACCCCATCAACAAGGAAATATTGTTGAACAACAAGAACAGTTAGATAATGAAGACTACTTGTTCACTACTCGATCAAGTGAACCATCCACGTCATCTAGTGATGTTTGGTATGTTGATTCAGAGGGCCACTCAACACATGATAAGACCACAGAGACTAGTTTAACTCAATGAGGGACACGCCATTGAAAAATCATGTTTCATTGGGAGATGATTCTTCATATACAGTTCAGGGGATTGGGAACATTTCTCTACCCCTTGGTTCACAAAACTACAGACTATCAGATGTCTTATATGTCCTTGGGTTGACAAATAATTTTCTTTCAGTCAGTCAACTCCTTGATCACAACCTAAAAATTGACTTTGATAGTCATTTTGGCAAGAAAACATGTTTGATCTTGAGACAAATCACAGAGGCTCGAAAATAGTTGCAAAAGCCTCCAATGTGGGAAGCATGTTCCAAGCATTGATTTTGTTCATAGAGATGATCAAGTACTTGTGGCTAAGAACCCTACATTAGCATAGTTGTGGCATCAGAGGCTTGGTCATGTAAGTTTCAAGTATCTCAAGACACTTCATTGACGTAATATGGTACATGGGCTACCATCTCTTCAGAAGGATAAAAACAAGTTTCCTCACTGCCGAACATGAAAATAATGCACAGCTTTGCTCCAGAAGAGTACATTTTGAGCTCATGGAAAACTTTACCTAGTTCACACTAATCTTTGTAGTCCGATGCAACTAAGTCATTCTGGGTTCGAATACTTCATGCTTTGTGTTGACGACTATTCAAGAAAAATGTGGATTTTTTGTCTTCCTAAGAAAAGTGAAGCTTTTGAAAATTTCAATAAGGTCAAAGTAGCAGTTGAGAATGAAACCATTCATCACATCAGAACTCTCCATTCAGATCGAGGGTGGGAATTCACCAGTAATAAGTTTAGGGACTACATAAAACTCACAGGATTTGTCGACAAATGCCTCCTCCACACACACCGCAACAAAATACTGTTGTTGAGAGAATAAATCAAACTATCATGGAAATGGTGTGATGCATGATCGATGAATCTAGACTTGTAAAGACATTCTAGGTAGAAGCAACAAAGACAACAATGTATTTGTTGAAAAAATTTCCCACAGTTGCTCTTGACGGAGTAACACCACAAGAAGCATGGTCAAAGTGGAAACCATCTATTGCACACCTTAGAGTATTTAGGTGCAAAGCAAGCATGCACATACCCAAGTAGAAAAAAAATAAATTGGACATGAATTCATAGAAACTCATCTTCATTAGGTACAGTGAATAGAATCTTGGGTACAAATTGATTGATCCAAAGACTAGAAAATTCTACACCAACAGAGATGTTGAGTTTTTTGAGAAGAAGGAAGTAGAGTCTCCTCCTCCAGACTCACCAACTGTAAATTTTTCACCATTTGTAAAAATTGAAGCTGATGTTCCCTCAGATAATGAAAGTGAGGATGGGGATGATGGTGTTGATAAGATAGAACCATGAACCATAGGAACAGTTCAACGTATGCCCAAGTGGTATACTACCACATTACAAGATGAAAGAATGGATGCTCCATCGGATACATACACCCTTGGACCACAAACTTGTAGTAAAGAAAGAGAAGAAGTTAACTTATCTTTTATGACTAGAGTTATTAAATTTTGTGAGCCTTCTATAGTCTAGGAAGACCTACAATCAAAAGCTTGTAAAGATGCCATGGACTGTGAATGTCAGTCAGTAATGAAAAATAACACTTGGCATCTTATCGATCTTCCACCAGGGAAGAAAGCCATTGGATGTAGATGGATATTCAAAATGAAGTACAAAGAAGATGGGATAGTGGAAAAGTATAAAGAGAGACTCGTAGCAAAGGGGTATGAAAAAAAATAAGGTGTTGACTATGAGGATACATTTTCTCCCACAGCTAAGATCAAGATGATTAGGATGATCTTTTGTCTAGTTGCATAGTTTGGTTAGAAAGTCCATCAGATGGATGTAAAAAGTGCCTTCCTAAATGGAGATTTAAAAGAAGAAGTTTATATGACTAAACCTGAGGGATATGTAGTACCTGGTCAAGAAGAAAAGGTATGTAGATTTAGGAAATATCTATATGGACTCAAATAGGCACCCTAGGCATGGTACATCAAGATTGATGAGCATCTTATACAACATGGATTTCTTAGAAATCCATACGATCCCAATATTTATCTCAAAAAGTGAGGGAGAAGATTGTGATTGTTGTTGTCTATGTCAATGATGTAGTCGTCACTGGTAGTTCAATGAAGATGATCGATGCAATGAAGAAAGATCTTAATTGATTGTTGGACATGAGAGATCTCAGGCTAATGCGTTATTGTCTTGGATTGGAAGTATGGAAAAAAGAGAATCACATATTTGTTTCTCAAATGAAATATACCAAGACAACACTCGAGAAATTTAGGATGATGGATTGCACACCAATTACTACACCCATGGAGAAGAGATTGCAGTTATCTTGTTTAGTTCCATCTCCTGAGGTAAATGCCACTCTCTATCAATAGTTAATTGGGAGTCTCATTTACCTGACCTACACTAGACCAAATATCAGCTTTGTAGTAAGCTATCTATCTAGGTTCATGTAGGAACCCAAAGTTTGTCATTGGAAATTAGTAAGGTGCATTTTGAGATATCTCAAAGGATCGGTGGATCTTGGTCTATAATACAAGAAGAACGATAACTTCTTCTTCACTATATATTCGGATGTAGATCATCCAGGTAACATTGACGATAGAAAATCCAATTTTGGATTTGTATTATTTATGGGATCTAGACCAAATCATGGGGAAGAAAGAAACAACACTTCATTTCTCTCTCTTCCATAGAAGCTGAGTATCGTTCTACCAGAGAAGTTGTCTGTGAAGCGATTTGGCTACGTCACATACTAGAAGGACTTGGAATACCACAAGACAAACCGACATTCATGTATATTGACAATGAAGGTGTTCTCAAAATTTTTCGCAATCCAGTGTTTCATGAAAGAACAAATCACATTGAGGTATAGGTTCATTTCATACGTGATCATGTGTTGAAGCACAACATCCAGCTTCAATTTTTTCCAATAGTTGAACAACGAGCAGATATCTTCACGAAGTCACTTGCACGTGACAAGTTCGAGTTGTTCAGAGAATTCCTCTCCTCATCCCTTGAGACAATGCACAATTAAGGGGGGGGGAATGCTAGGATAAAATATTATTATTATCCTAAATAATTATGCATTGCTTATTAGTTAGGTTATTTATTAATACTATATGGCTATATTAATTATAACCATCTTATTGTTTGTATTTGAACAATACGGGAGCTGTTATATTGTTTTAACAATATAATTGTTTGGTTGTATTTTTGTGCTTCCTGGATGTAATATTGGAAGCTGTTGTGAGTTTGGTTTTACCTATGCAACCTATTTTTTTTTTTGCACATGGTTGTTCAATTCCTATAAGAATTGCAACACTCCATTGTAATGATAGTTGATTAAGATTAATAATTTTTATCAGGCTTTTGCCCCTGTTTCTCAATTTACATAGCTTCCACTGCTCGAGTGGGCTAGTTAATTTTGAGTTCATTGTTAAACCTTGTCATCGTCCTTTCTTTAAATTATATACATTGTGATGTTTTTTAAAGACTCACAAAATCACCTTTTGGGCCCCAAAAAAGGGATGACAAGTTTTGTTTTTGTCCCTCATTATGTGGGGAGTTGTATCAAGCTTTAGATTAACCCCTATAGATTGTTTTTCCTCTCTTCACCACTCCTCTAGGATCCTTGTTACCTCGTTTAACACTTTTAGGGTTGTTAAAACTAAAAAATTGGCTTTCGTTTTGATCCACCGTTTGGTACCCGAACAATGATATTATTGTCCGCCTTCGCAAATATCTTGTATTTTAGCTAGACAATTTGCCAAAATCTCTGGTTTAAGAAAATAACTTTCTTGGTTATTTTGGAAAAGGCATTTTACAAGCCTTCGGTCATAGTTTGACTAGGTCAAATTGGACCAATTAGGATCGATGGCTCTAGAAAATCCACTGCCATTTGAAACCCATTTTCTAGTTCTTAGTCTCGTCGACTCTAATGAATTATCCATACATAGGGGAACTTGTAGGAAATTTCTGATTGCATGTTAATCTATCAAATGTTAGTATTGGATGTGGTTTTATGAGCCCTTGAGAAAAATTTTGATCGTTTGTAACTAGGCCAATTATGAGTGACGGCCTTGGAAAACTAGCCACCAATCATAAACTGTTCGCTAGTTTTGAAATCCGTCAATTCTTGTGAATTCTTGGTGTATAGGAGGACATGTAGGAATTTATCTGTTGCATGTTTTCTCTTTGGAATACAACATTTGAAAGTGGTTTCTTAGCCTCCAAGCCTAAATTGAACGTTTTCTTTAACTAGCAGGAAAATGTAAAATAAATTTGTAGGGCCGTAGTCAAGTTACCAAACCATCATGGAAACTTAGTAACACGTGTAAATAATTTTTTAAACTCTATCATGTGACTAGTTGTGTGAAATTAAAGTTTTGGAAAAATAGTGTCTCTCTCTCTTGCCTATTTCTCTCTCTCATTGGTTAAGAATTGACCTGAAATGAAAAAAACATGTGTCTCTAACTCTCTCCTTTTGAATACAAATAATTTTTATTATGTAAATGGAAAATAAAAACATTAATTACGCTAGATCTAGGTGGATGCCATGCGAGGGATTTATCATTGATTTCATGCTCACATGGTTTTGCAGGATGTAAGAAAGATGGCGAAAAGGCATGCTGAAATTCATTATTTATTATTTAATTTATATATTTTATTGAAAAATGTATATATGTTTAATGTATTGCCATATTACAGAAAATTTATATTTAAAATTTGGTAAGATGTGTGAGATGCTAGTTTTAGGGATGCCTTGGGAAATGTGCATTTAATCATAGGTGTAATTTTGATTCAGATTTACATAGGGTAAAAAGGTTGGATATATATATGTTAAATTAATTTGAATTTAATATCTTGCAATGCATTTCTAGTGTGCAATAGATGAATACATAATTGGTGTGTTCTGTTTACTATCATGAAAATGTATTAAAGGAATCTAACAACAATAGTCATACCTAGTATAAAATTTGTGTATAACTACTCTTCCTTTGTGATCTATATTAGGATAGAAAACTAAAACCTTACGAAAAAATAAAATCCTTACACTTGATAAGACCTTCTAGATTAAATAAATAAGATCACAAGTATGAGTTTATCATCACAACTTATATGCTTAGCATCATCCTCGCGAACTCAACGTATAGGCATGACATGGTCCCACATTCTCTAGTGTATGTGGTTAACTTCTAGGTTTGGAAACCATGTGTGTAGTAAATAGAATGTGATTTTATTAAGGTAGCATTCATTGGAACCAACATTAAACATACAGAAAAACCCTCTTGGAATAGCAAAAATGGAGCTAGTGAAATAGTTATCCTATAACTTAAAATCTTGTTAATGATCTCTTTAGGTCCTCGCAGATAAATGGGTTACCTTGGTTACTAGCAACATAACACCCTGGTCTTTCTTGAAGGTCATTTATAATTAATTTTTTCCTCTCACCTTAAACTCATATTTAGTTGGGGCGTTGATCCTTAGGTACAATTGGAATTAAACCAAACCTTGGCTAATTAAGGGATTAACTTACAAGTGGAAATTATTCTTTATTCTTAGCAAATGTAATTGTATTTTAAATTATGTTTACTAAAGAGAAGTATGGAAACAAAAAGAAATGGTCTCGCTACCCCTTATGCCTAGTTTCCTTTTATACTCTAGTGAGTGGCCCAGAACTGAACAATTGTAGTAGGTGATATTCTTACGATTGACCTCATGGTGGGATTTAAATGACACAATTGGATATATTTGTTGCACCATGTGCTTAATACTGTAGTTTATAAGAGAAAATAAATGAGATGTCTCATGCAAGGTTACACTCCTTGTAGTAGTGAGTCCATTAGTGAAAAGTATGTTTTATTTTGTTTACAACTATTATAAAACAATTCTATTAATCAGACCATGATGCAATGTAATAGTAAATAATTTAAGAGTAAAACAAGATTTAAAGTTAGGAATAATGTCACTCTTGGAGTCCTTGTAACTCAATTAGACATTTTCATGTGTTAAAAATAATATGAATTATCCTTGGTGAGATCAAACTTCGAGAAAACAAAAGATATATATATATATATATATATATATATATATCCAAAAAAACATTCTTGATGTGGAAATGTTGAATGGATTCAAAAAGTTTTTGAAGTATATTAACTATGATATGGAAATAAAGATACCATGATCGAAGGATGGTTATGGGAACAAGTATCTTGAATCTAAATCTTCCTTAAGTCCTAAGATTTCTTTCTCGGCATCACGTCAAATTCACTTGTGTAGTAAGGGTAAAATTTAAACATTGAATAAATGTTTGAGAAACATAATCTTAACATAAAAATGAGAGAATTAGGAACTTTGTATGCAATTTGAAATATGGCAAATAATTATGTAAGTTATGGAGATTTTCATAATGGATAAAGAACTAAATTAAATGGTCAAACTGTAAGTTGAATGCAAAATGATTTTAATAATTAGTAGGTGGAAAATGGATAAAATTATCCTTGTATAAAAAATGTTCTTGGTATATTAATCGTAATTAAGATGTAATTATGGTAATGATGTGTTGTGGGTTTGCCAATCCTTGAGTCCCTTTCTTCTGGTGGGGTCATTACTAGTATTCATTCATTGGGGAAAGTGTGGCATCAAAATGTATATGGTGTTGCCGTGTGTTCATGTGAGTCGATGACTTATGAAAGCATCTTATGCGTTGTTGATTTTATCTTCTTGGAGACCTTGTGGTGTTGTGTAATGAGCAATGTAAGTAAAAAAAAAATATTTTGGTATTTTTACTATTGTATTTGTGGGTGTAAAATGTGGGTGTTATAGATGTGTTTGAGTATGCGCCTCCAAAAGCTAAAATTTTGAAAAGAACACATAGACTTGTTGAAATGAATTCTTCTCCATATTTTGAACTACACACATACAAAATATATTTTGAAAAATATCTGTAGTGGAACACTTGTGAAATTTAAAGCATTCACCTACTCGTCCCACCAGGCGTGCCAAAAATATTATGTCAAAATTACAGTACCCCCAATTTTTTCTCTATTTGTGTGGAGAAATCAATGTAATTTTGATTACATGGGGTTATCCCTCGAGCCGTTGGACTTGTGAAATTGAGACAAACCTCTGGAGAAGGCCGAATTCCTCTACCTAATCCTAATGTTACAGCTACTGCTAATGCAAGAAAAATGCCTAATATAAGCCTACACTAACACATCTAAGGAGAAAAGGAGAGAGAAAATGCATGAGAAGGGGAAATACTATACTAAGGGTGTGATAACACCAGAAAAAGGGGTGGGATTCTTTTCTGAGGGAGGATGAAATAGGGAAAAAGTAGCTGAGGGAGGTTAAACAAATGTGACTTAGACCTAGATCCTAGTCTCCCATCAAAACTCCATGGAAGACAACATCATAAGCCTGAAAGTGAAAAGACATGCACAAAATAAAGAAATAATAATGGAGAAGAAATAAAATACAATAAAATGAGTTATGGTTGAAGAAACATCACAAAACATAATTTTATTGCTTAAAAAGTATGCATAGACCATTACATTTGATGCACAAAGCCATAATTACATTGCTAGGCCCAAGAGAAGGCTCGCAACTCAAAAGGGAGTCGAGGGAATTTTTTTTACAGGTGTTTCCCCAGCTCCCAGAATGTCTCTCCTTAAAAAATGATGGGGTCAAATACATTATACAGAAACTTTGTCTCACCTACTAATATCCCTCATTAATTATATGTATGGAGGAATGACTAGCCATACCAGTCCACTTTCCAGTGAAACTTTTCTATTAGAAAATACATGGGCACCATGCTTCATTAAACTAGTTATTGAGCTACTTGTTGTATATATCTCCCTCCCCGGGTAGATATAGACACGCGGAAGGATATGGAAATCAAAGAAACTCAGACCCAAACATTTATTGCGTCGCAAGTTGTGCCTAGGGCACAGGTAAAAGGATGTCGACACGCCAAAGATCATGCCCATGGTGCAGGTTGGAGGCGTAAAGTGAAGGGTGTTGATACGAAAAAGTTCGCGCCAAGGCGCAGGTAGAAGGCGCACATCAAAGAGTGTCGACATGAATATGGATGCGCCCTGGCACAGGTAGAAAAGTGTCGACACGAAAAAGTTCGAGCCAAGGTGGAGGTAGAAGGCACACGTCAAAGAGTGTTGAAATGAACATGGATGTGCCTCTGGCACACTTAAGAGTATGATGACATGCAAATGGATGTGCCAAGGCGCACCTTCAGGAGGCGCAACATTTTGAGCACTGACAGGAAGCAGACCCTAACCTAGATATTCAAATGGCCATAAATTTTCACAGGGAGCTCGGATTCTCGCAAGGTTGGAATTTTTGGAAAGCTTAGGAGGTCCTCTATCCAACTATGACTGGATATATTTAATTGGGTGAGAAAAAATTCTTTAAAATGCAAAATATAGTTCGTCACTTTTTGGGTTTGCTAGGGTCCTCACCTACTACCATAATGAGATGAATTAAATGCAACCTAGAGGTGGTTGGTGTAGATTTGGAATTCCTCTCTCTTTTCTCTCTCATTATTCCTATAAATTATAAGGAGGGGCTTCTTCATAAAGGTTGGATATTCTTGTTTTTCCCCTCCCTTCTTCTCTTTGATAGGTGAATTTTTGGAGTTTCAAACCTCCCATCTAAAACTGTAATGCAACTTTACCTCTTGGCATTTTATAGTGTATTGTGTCAAACTTTGGAGAAAATAATGCATGTCTGTGGATGATTCTCAAAACCCTCTCTGTGTTCATTTGCATCCTCTTGATCTTTCACTGCAAATCTGGGTATCTGTGCATGATCTTGCATTGCATTTTAATGGTTTGTGTTTATTGGCAAGACATGTGTTCTTCATTCCTCGGTGCATCAAATTTGTTAGTTTAGGTTTAATTTTATGCATCTTCTTACCCTGTCTCCTTGGAAAGTTAGATTAGGTTTCTGAGTAAACCCTCTGCATTTTTATGTGTGCATCTGAATAGAGGAATAGGAACCGGCCTTCATCTGGAGAGCTTTCCCAATTCATAGGGTCCCACACTTGGGAAAAGCTCCGTGTTATGCAATCGCACTGAGATTCTCAACCCATCGAGTTATAGACATTCAGGGGTGCTGTGATTCACCATCAACACTACCTTATATGGTATCATTAATGTCTGTCAATATCTGAAACTCTTTGTTGTCATCCGATGAAAACTATGAGTTGATGCACGACAAGAAGGGAAGAGTTAGCAACGATGAGAAAAAGGATTGTCGTGTGATAAGAAGAAATGTTGTCAAACCACAGTGAGGGGAGGTTGATGCATGACAACAAAAGGTGGTGACACTGACGCGTGACAAGAGGAAGTGGTGGTGCATGACAAGAAGGGACATTGATCATGCATGACAATGAGGGATGGTTTACGTGAGACAATAGACAAATATTGATGTGCGACAAGAGGAGATGTTGTCACATGACAGTGAGGAAATGTTTTCACATGACAGCAAGGGAAGATTGACAAGTGACAACAAGTGGATGTTGATGCACGACAAGAAGGAAATGTTTTCACGCGAAAGGAAGAGGACATTATCTGGTGATAAGAAGAGGACATTTTCGCATGACAGGAAGAGGAAGTTGTCACATGAGAGGAAGAGGTTTTCACATGACAAGAAGAGGAAATTGTTGCATGATAGAAAGAGGATGCTGTCCCACGATAAGAGAAAATGATTTTCATGCAACAAGAAGGTAGGAGTTGACACGTGAGAATATGATGTGTCTGATGCATGACAAGTGTGCGTCGATGTGTGAAAAGAAGACATAGATGATGTGTGATAAGAAGGAGTGGTTGACATGAGTCAACAATGTGAAAATCCATACATTTTACTAGTTTGACCATCAATATAAATTCTTCTCTGAACCTTTTCTGTGGTGAGTAAGCTCTTAGCAAGATATCTTGTAAACTGCTCCCATTAACTATCAATGCCCAGACCTCTAGGTTGATACATTTTTTAAAGGGGCTGAAAAAATGGATAACAGGTGCCCCTAACAAGTTACCAAGATGTTCTATCGAAAATGGGTTTTGTTAGAATTGGTTTGGAAATTGTTGGATTATCACAAAATCCAAAACAAATAACATAAGGTGGGAGTTCAGTTTCCCATTTCAATTAGAATAATTACTTGTGCTAGTATTTATAAAGAAAAGAATGTGGATGCCGAAATTTATGAAGTTACTTTGTAAACCTTCCATCCCATAACGAACTTTTACTATTGGGGTAAGTTCATTGAAAAATTATTATTTTGTTCTCACATGCCTCAACTAGAGGATATTTGGATTCATTTTCGGGATGAGGTTATCATGAGGCAATGAGAATATGAAAGATTGACTCTAGACGAGGATAGAAAATATGGTATTGTGGAGATTCCAGAGGGGATGGAGGATGATGATGAAGTGTTGATCTGATATGCAAGAGTAATAATGTTGCCAATAAACCTTTTCCATGGATCAATTGGTACTAAGAAGAGAATTGCAATACTAAGGAAAGGGAAGGGCCCATTTTAAAAAGGAGATATGATTGGTTGGCTACCTTGGGAATTTCACCTAAAGGGTTGGATCAATATATAATAATAGAAGCCAACCAATAATGAGTCTTCCTACACCCACAAAATGAAAAAGGTCTACCCAAAAGGCCAATATAAATCCTAGTAAGATTTCATTTGTTGTTTTAATTTCCTATGTTTCCAAGGCCCCTACTTCTAAGTTTGTGTCCTCTATCTTGGTATCCAATTTTTTTCTCCTTTTTAAGCTAAGCAATATCACAGATTTGACATGGATCTTAGAGAAAGATAGATCATAATGTATGTCATTTTGTATCCGGAGATGAGATCTAACTAGCCCTTTCTCACTCAGATTGTGGAGAGATGGATACCACCTTCAAGAGGATTTGACCTATCCTCACTACTTTAGGTTGTGCCTCTTCAACCTGGGTGAGAGGACCCTTAGTGTAACCTCTTTTTGATGAAGGAGATGGAGATATCCTTCTTTTGCACAAATTTTATGAAGAAAACCTTGGGAAAGTATGATCAATACTCCATAATTTAACTCTCAAGAGTTGTCACTTCTAAAAGATGGAGAAACTTTCAAAACAAGGCTAAGGTTACTGAAGACATTATGAAATCCTGATTGTTCTACATATTTTAGTAAATAGATTTTGTTCTGTTGTGGATATACAAGGAAAATCAGGGGTATTATAGAGTAGGATTATTCGTTTGAATGATTTTTTCATGGGAGATTAATCAAGATAAATTGGACATTGCCAGATATTTGAGAAAATTAACAACAATGGACAACTCAACACCAAAGTGATTCACAATAGTTAGGACATTCCTTCAACCAGAAGGTGTGCATCAATGGAGGCCTAGATTTGCATGTTTTCACACAATATTTGAGAATCTAACACGAAGGATCAAGTTAAAAGACTCAATTAAACAACAAAATATTTGATCAGTTACACCTAAGGTACACACAAAGACTTACAAACAATATTTGTCAACAAATGAAGGTAAAGTGATTTTAAATTGTTTATTTCATTACTGGCTGAAAGCTCTTATGATAAATGAAATTACAAATGCTACTAAACCATCACAACGATGAGATATATGTGATTTCAAAAAGATTTCAATGTAAGATTGCAATAGGAACAAGAGAAACCATTTGCAGACATTCTAAAATAAGCAGACACAAATTTTCCAGAGATTGAACACAAATTAATTTCAAAATTGCTTAGATTCATCAGCAGGGGAGAGCTTCCAGAGAAATCTCAGAGCTTGTCAATGGCTATACATCTTTAACCAACTTGACATGATAGAAAATCTAACCTATAAGAAATTAACTAGGTATCTCAGATGGGTTTCTTAGAAGACGAATTTTCTCAAATTTTTCTCATGAAATTTAAGCCCCAACCATTCACATGTCTAAAAACATGCATTATATAAAATTCTATTACATCCAATCCTTCTTTTCGAAGAAAATAATATCCTAAGCATCAAGTTTTTTACAAATTCCATCATGATTCATAGAAAGGAATGTTTAACAGAAACACGTCCAAAATTTGCCAGGTGTTTCTAAAAGGCAAATCATTGTAAATATTGCCATCATTTTTTCAACTAGGAGCACGTTTTTCATCCTCTACACATATAGACCCCCTTTCCTTCATCATTTCACCTTTTCCCTTCTTAAATTTTTCCTCTGCAACTTTTAGATCTAGCATTTTGCATTTTTGCATGAGCTCAAACAAAAATCCACCTAAAATGCTTAAATTCACACCTCAATTTACAAATTCAGCCTCCAAAACTATTCAATTGCACCTTGCAGACCAAACGACACAAATTTGTCAAAACATTTATGAAGAATGATGCAAAAATCACATCTACAAACATCCTGGAGTAAAAATGGTGGCAAAATCAGATGCAATGCACAAGAACTATTAATTCTACCCTTTCTCAACTTTAGATTACAACCGTCCATGTGGAAAAATCTGATTCGAAGCAGGCCTAGGGTTGCCTTTTGCATTTTATGAATTTTGGAGAAAATGTGCAATTTTCACATTTTTCCCTACCCCTCCACCTTTGAAATACAGGCTTGACACGTGGCTTAATATGGGCCTTTGATGGAGTCCCCGCTCATTTATGCAATTTAACCCTTTTTAACAAAAAGGCAAAATTTACAATTTTCCTTTGTTGACCTGCCTTCCCGCTTGTAGTTTTTGATGTGGGCCCTAGCAGAGTTGTGGGTTATTTCATAACTTAGCTCCTTTTTCACAAAAAGGAAAAAAACTTCAAAATTTTCTGTTGCCCCGCTTCCCCACTTGTAACTTGAAAAACATCCACGTGTCCTTCTTCGGGGTCAAAGTAACACTTTTTCCTTGCCACTTCATATCTGTTGAATAACCAATTAGATGTTATCTGGGCCACGGGGACAATTTGGTATTTTTTACAAATGTGACCAAAGTGGAAAATTTCACCAAAAGGACCCGCTATGCCGTAACTAATTAAAAATGAACACGTATACACCTTTGGGGCAAAAAAGAGAAATTTTCCCCGCCACTTAAATTATGTTTTAATCAAAGCTTGGCGGGGCCATGGGGTGAGTTCAAACTTTTTTCCGAAGCATACAAAAAGAAAAATTTCATAAAAGAACCCACCATGCCTCATCCAATTAGAAGAAGACATGTACACACCAAAAGAACCAATCAGAACTTAGTAGAGCCATGGGACCAAATTTTCCCTCTTGCCAAAATAGCAAAAAGTGATAAGTTCAAAACAATTATCCGCCATCCCTTAACCAATCAAAAGAGGCCATGTATGTGCCAAATGCTGAGGTAGAGTTTGACGGGTAAAAGATGCCCATCAGACCGTAAATAACACAGAAATTTACTAGTTCACACCCAGGATCTAATTTTTTCACTAAGGACAAATTTTTTTAAAACAAAACTAGGTAAATCATGGCTCCAAGCATTTTTCAAACATGGGAATGTATTTTTAAATGCATACAGAAGAAATCTGAATTTTTTTCGAGCATCCATGATCGGGAAGATAGGAAAAAACGACAAATCCCACAAATTGAAAAGATTTAGGGAAAAATTATGGCACATTTGGGGATTTCTTCAAAATAAGGCTTGACAAGGAAAATTGCAAACAATTCATGGTATACAAATGGAGATGAAAACTTCATTTCATCTATTTGAGATATAGAAATGTTTCACAACATGTAGATCGAAAGGAAAATTAGGGCAAATGGTGTGAGTTTAAAATGAGCACTAACATCGGCTCAGGCTCAGGGATGGGCACTCCCAGTGAGTGCCACAAGAACAAATAGAGCATACCAAGTGCCAAAAACATCCATTGGGCAATGGAGTCAACTTGCAGAGTAGAGAAACCATAACCACTCTAAAAAAATGAACTGAGAAACCAACAAAACTAGGTCACCAAGGACCAAAATGAACAAAAACACAAAAGCAGAACGAAACCAAAGAACTATACACTATACAAATGGTGCTCACCTTGATTCTGGGAAATCAATCAAGGAAATGTTTCAAATACCTACCATTAATAGGTAATTCAAGCAGTTCCCCATCTAAGTATTTTAGGAAGAAGGTATTTTCACCAATTTGAATGTCAATTGAATAAGGGCCCATCCACAATGCATCAAATTTACCATGTTTTCCCTTATCTTCATGCCTGCTATCCCATAATAGCACAAGATCCCCAATGTTGAAAGCTCTTGGAGTCACCTTCTTGTCAAATAAATTCTACTTTTCTCTGAACTTCACATGCCACTGATGGGATGCCCTTCTTTCTTCATCTAACTCAATAATCTGATTGATTCGAGCATCATATGGACTAACTTTCTGATCTTCAATTTGTTGAAAAAACTGAAATGAAGACAATTGCAAATGAAGGGGCAGAAAATATTGAGTTCCATATACCAACTCAAATGGGATTTTACCAGTAGCTCTTTTGATAGTGATTCTGTCAGCCCAAACAACAAATTTCAGTTTCTCACCCCACTTCTTTTTGTTCAGCTCCAAGGTTCTTCTAATGATCTTCAACAAGTTTTATTGCTGGAGTCAACTTGTCCATTTCCTTCGAGATTGTAGTTAGAAGCATATGTCAAATTGATTCCATACCCTTTACACATTTCCACCAAAGGTTTGGGTCTGAAACTCATGGCATTATCAGCAACAATCTTAGCTGGCACTCCAAATCTGCATATGATTTGATTCAGCATGAAGTCCATGATAACTTGGTGTGTTGCTTTCTTGGTGGGGATTGCTTCCACCCACTTAGTGAAATAATCAGTGGCTACAAGAATCCATTTATGACAAGCACTGGAAGGATCTGAAATATCGCCAATGAAATCCATTCCCCATTACTTAAATGGGGCTTCAATTGACACAGGCTGCAAAGGAAGGGAACCTGAAGCTTTCAGTCTTCTAGAAAAATGCTGGCAACTTTCACATTTCCTAACCAATAGAGTTGTATCCTTGAAAAGAGTTGGCCACCAATAACTAGCCCTCAAGATTTTATGTGTTGTAACTCTTCCAGAAAAATGTCCCCCACAAACTCCTCCATGGAGATCAACAATTATTTTGGGGGCCTCATCTTCAGTGATGCATCTCAAGAGCACTCCCTTGGGGTTCTTCCAAGCTAACCCAAAATCAGTAATGACATATTTTTGGGAGGCTAACTTAAGAGCTCTTTTCTGATTTTTAGTCAAATGTTCAGGGAAGCATAGATGTCTGAGATAAAAGATTATATCTTTGTACCATTCAGAGCTTACCAATTTTTCAAGGACATCCACCCTTTCTCCTTCTACTTCATTCACCTCAATAGTTCACAAGTTGCTCTCAGCCATAAGCTTAGCTAGACCCAAACCTCTTATCAATTTCATGGTTTGGATATCCATGTCATATTCCTACAACTTGTTTACCCATCTGCATCTTTTTCTTGAGACCTCCATCTCTGATAAGATATCTTTCACCATGGTGTGGGGAACATAAGCAACAACTTTAGAGCTCAAGATGTAAGGTCTGAAAACCTTTGTTTCTTTCACCAAGGAAAATGTTTTCTTCTCCATTATAGTGTACTTCAACTCATCTCCTTGAAATTCCTTACTGGAAAAGGTAATTGGTTTCTCAGTCCCTTCATCATCCTTCTGTAATAAGACAGATGCAATGGTGTTTTCTGAAGCAAAAGAAAACATTTGAAAAGGCTTCTTGTAATTTGGAGCTACCAAAACAGGGGCATGATTTAATGCTTCTTTGATCCCATTGAAAGCTTGAATGGAAGCTTCTTCCCATTTGATAACTTGGTCCTTCTTCAGCATGCTAGTAATGGGGATGGTCAGCTCAGCAAAGTTATACACAAATCTTCTGATAAATTTTATTTTTCCAAAGAAGCATTGAACTCCCTTCTTAGTTCTTGGAATTGGAACCTTGATGATGGCTTCCACTCTCTCGAGATCAATCACGACCCCTTTCTTTTATACAATGTGACTAAGCCACTTTTCCTTTTGGAATCCAAAATGACACTTTTTGGGATTCAATGATATGCCATACTCTCTACACCTTAACAACATTCTCTCCAAGTGTTGCAAGTGATCATTTCTTTTTCTGGAAAACATAGTTACATCATCTTGATAAAAAGCAATGAAATCATTAATATAACCAGCAAATGCTACATCCATTTCTCTTTGGAAAGTTACTCCAGCATTCATTAAGCCAAAAGGCATCCTAACATAGACATAAGTTCCCCAAGAAGTGGTAAAGGAAGTCTTTATTCTTTCTAACTCCTTCACAACAAATTGATTATAGCCAGAGAAACCATCCAAAGTGGATAACCATTCAGAACCGGTTACCAATTGTAGCATATTATCCATGTTTGGCAGAGGGTAATTATCTTTCAACGATGCTTTATTCAAGTTCCTAGAGTACACACACAACCTTTTATCACCATTATATTTTCTGATAGGTAATAAATTTTCAACCTAGGATGAGTACCTTAGGGGCTAAATGATCCCTACATCCTTCAACTACTTCAATTCTTCTTACATCTTCAAAGAAAGGAGTGGAATGATCAGCCTCTGTTTTTTCTTGAAAGGCTTAGCATTAGATTCAAGAGGAATTTCATGATGGAACAAATCTTCCTTGAATGCCTTCAACTCAGAGTAAGACCAAGCTAGACATTCTTGATATTTCTTCAACAATTGAACATAGGACTGCTTCTCTTCCTTGCTTAGATTTTTTCCTAACTAGATTTTACATGGTTTTTCTTTTGTTCCCAGGTCGTGCTCTTCCACATCTCTTAAAACTGACGTAATTTTGTTAATAATGCAATCAACATTATCAAAGTTTGATTCAAGTGCCACCAAACCTCTGGGAATCATGTTTAGTCTTCAACTAGATGATGTCTTTGCCAAATAAAATTTCCTTTCCTTCAGTAGCACACACCATTGGTTCCCAATCTATATTTTGGTCAAAAAAGTCTCCTTGGTTCTACAGAAACCATTTCACCTAGGCTTCATCATTGAACACTTGCCAATTTTTAACGTTTTCAGGGAAATATCACCTTGTTAGTATCTAAACATCATACTTACAAAATGGAGATACTGTACAATTTCCAAATCTAGATCCTAGCACTACTAACTTGTCTGCAAAAATATTAAAATTTCTATCATGGTGCATAATATTAAATGAGTCAAACATTTCAATCAAATCCCAGATTGCATTCTTGTATTGTTTCATTCTCTTATTTTTAGTAGCATACAATTTTCTAATTTGCTAGACAATTAGTTCTAAATCTCCTTTGACAATGATATCGTTTACACCATATTTCCATGCAATTCTCAAACCCAATAACAATGCTTCATATTTAGAAATATTGTTAGTGCATTCAAAGTTGAATTTTAAAGGAAAAAAAACTCTTCCTAGCCTGGAGAAATCAAAACAATACCAACACCATTTCAAAACTTGGAACAAACTCCATCGAATAACAAGGTCCAAGGAAACCCTACTTGTTCAAAACATTTACATTAATCAATCTTGTGCTCTTTTGCATTAGCAAATCCATCACAGTTATCAACATCTACATCAACATACAACACTTCATAAGAAGCATTATTGGGATCTTCAATGAGGTGCAACATCTTCTTCTCTCCATGTTAGGTTAATTACTATTAACCTAATATTTTAATTATGCATTATATGATTAATTAAATAATTAATGTTATTAATAATGTTGTTATATGGTTTTATTAACCATATTTGTTTTATGTAAACATTAGGGATGTTGTTATATTGTTTTAACAATATTGTTATTATTCATTTGTTGCTTCCCGGATGTATTATGGAAGCTGGTGTATTTTTGGTTATACCTATGCAACCTCTCTTTTGTCTGCACATGACTGTATAATACCTATAAGTATTGCAGTCCATCCATTGTAACTAGGTTGATTGATATTAATAATATTAATCAAGCTTCCGCCCCTATTTCTCAATTTACATTTGGTACTAGAGCGAGAATCTGGACCTATGAAGGAGTGGACGAGAGAGCAGTTGAGATAGAGGAGTTTTTAGAGAAGTGTTTGCAGCATCAGAGAGCCTGTGCAGCCTCCTGCAACCTCTCAGCCCCCATCCTTGCCTCCTCACATCCTCCTATTCATTACAGGTGTTTCGAATGCAATTTTTTTTTGCACTGGTGCACCCAACACCAGGCAAAAATTGCTGTAAGTTTTGAAAATTAAAGAAATTAATATATATATATATATATATATATATATATATATATATATTCCCCATTAGAGTTTTGTCACAGAGAGCTGTGCATTATTTTTGAAGAGCAAAAGATCGAGCTATGGGTAGATCCAAGCTTGTATTTCAAAGGCCAAAATAGCGACCTGTAGCAGCAAAGAAAAAAATTGTTCCTTGTAGCAAAGGCAAAACTGTGGCCTGTAGAAAAGGCCAAATGTAGAACCTGCATCAAATAAAAAAGGGGGGAAGGTCGAGCCTTACCCACAGCACCGTCCCCTGCAAAAAGACAAGGCGTTGCATGTGGTCGAGCCGTCCTTGTTCACAGCGTGTAAAGGAACTTGCAACCTGTGTATTTCCACGCAGTACCTATAGTAAGGGGAGTCGATCTTGTATCCTGTACAGTAAGCAAGGAAACATCAGTGGCAAAAGAAAAAAATGCGACCTGCACAAATGGTGGTTTTACATTAAAAAAACGTAGAACACTAAGGCAAATAAGCGGCGGCAACATCCACAAAGGAGGAGAAACAAATAAAACAAAGAAAAGGAACAAGCTATTCCTAACAAGATGTCAGGTAATTTTTGAAGGACTTCCTAATGTTATTTTTGTAAACATTAGTAAAATTTATTTTTATGTATCTAGGGATTAGATGTAAAATAAATGAAAAATATTGTTTTGATCCTATGAAAAGAAATTTATTTAATTGTAGACCTATGTTAGGAAATACAATATTGATGTTGTTTATTAATCACAAATATTAGAGCTATATGTAATATTAGTTAAGGACTTATTAATTTGTGAATAATATTGGTCGTCTCAATGTAAATCAATGATTTATTGGTATGAAAGACAAAAAAAAAACCTAGAAGGTATGCAAAAAAATCACTATCCTAAATGGAAAATAAAGAAATTGTTTAAATGATTAAAGTTATCTTTGACAATGATGAAAGGATGAAAATATTTGAAAGATGAAAACTAGAGAAATATTTTGGGTAAAACCATCCCAAAAATGGTATTTCATTGGATGCATTTCAAAAAATTGGGAATTTCCTAAGGCAATGTCTGTAAAGACTATAGTGTATTGCAATTTTGTAACATAGTAGGTCAACTTGGGCTGAAAGACCATGGATGAATTAAAAAGAGTTTTTGCCTTTCAATTGTTTCTAGCAATATATAACTTTATTTTGACTATCTATTGTATATATTAAATAATATTACATATTATGAATGGCTGTAATGACAAATATTATGTCAATTGCTTGACTACTGTGCAGAGTATTGTAATAAAAAAAATGGTTAAAATTGGTTCTGTTACAGCTAATAAAATCCTGAAAACTCAATCACAGCATTTGGTAAATATGGAAAAATAATAAGTTTTTCGATGAAAATGTTGAATTTTATCTCAGATGTATGATATAAATATGTGTTTGAATATCACGATTGTGAATAATGATTTAAATCATTGGTATGATGATTCAGGTTACAGTGCACAGGGAAGTATGCCATCACATCCCTGTGAATGATTACATTCTAATTCATAAATACGATAATTCATAAAATTAAGAGTGGTTTATCAGGGTAAGGGGGATAAGCACTATTATGAAGTTGAGTATTCCATTTGAGCACATGTCAATAATTACACATATCCCATCAATAATGTCTTAGTACACACTTACTTGTACTTCCATGTCCAACTACATAACAACACATCTTGCAACACATTCATAAAGTAATTAACATTTATATCTTATTATTGTATTTATTTTTTGTATGAGGCTAGTTTACTTTATTGTTGGCAATGATTTCGTATACATCAGACTGATGTTATATGGGTTTTTGAGACCTTTACTTGGAATGATATTTTTTTATACTATTGCAGAATTTAGTGAGTTACCAATGACTAATAAATTTGTACTTAGATACAAGGTATTATTCATAATTAACAAATGATTATGATGTTAGGTAAAAAAAAGTTTACAAGGTTAATTTGAAGACATTTGGCCTGCTGTTACATGGTACTATAACTAGATTATTGCTGATTTTTTCACAATTATGTTAGTTGTGGTAAACTAGGTGGTTTTACTCATTATCTATGTATATGGAGTGTTCAATGTTTGTATAACCATTTATATTTTTTATTATATTCATTTGAGTATGTTATAGTTGAACATAGTTTTATTTTTGCACAGTTCGAACATCCTATTTTTATGTATATGTAGAGTCATGTTACATAGATATAAAGTATCAAGCAGAATGAAAAAATTTAATCTTCCTCTGTAAGCATAGTTACAATCTGAGGGCTTCACTTCTAGCCCTAATTTGAACTAGTCATAGATGATTAACAAAATTATACACATGTTTCCTCCCTGTTTCTGTTCCTTAACATTCGGTTTCAAAGAAATGACTAGGAGAGCTTGTGCAATAAGATTAGGTTAGAGCGAGGTTTCAGAAGATTGAAAATTATTGGAGAAGAAATATTCCCTCCAAGAGAGATTGTGTTGCCTCGAGTATCTTCCCAGACCCATCCTGCATCCCCATAACCTCCATTTCAACTTCTAGGTGTTTGGAAATGTTTTTCTGTGCTTGTGTAGGGGTACGAGGAAAATTTTCTTACTAGAAAAATTCTATTTCAAAAAAAAAAAGATTCATAAATCAATAAAAAATTGATTTCCCCAACTAGGGGTTTTCCCTCTAAATGTAGACATACAAATAACATAAGATAAAACTAGATATACTACAAATTTTCATGGACTGTGTTATGTATTGTGTGTCTCTAGATTGAAAATTTAGAGACTCAGATGCTACATTGGCAAGTGAGTTACACTAAGCATTGAGGCCAAGTTAGACCTTCAACCACTGATATAACTTGCTAAACGAGTTGAAGAGTTATTGTATCTCATATTGAGATGTTTGGTTGAGTTCATTATTACATTGAGAGGTTGACATATCATGTGTTGTGTAAAATAAAGTAGGTGAGATCAAACTAGACTGGGAAAGCAATTTGAGGAGAATTTTCCATTGTTTAGACTCCTCTGCATCAGAATAATCTATCAGGTTACATTGTATAAAAAAGAAGCAAGAGTTGATCATTGTTTCCAAATTATAGCAAAGGAACAAGCCCTACATTGTTTACCATGATAACATTTACAATAGGTTGATCAAAATTGGGGTGAAGCCAACTAGATCTCCACATGACCGACCTGTTGAGCTCATCCACAGAGCACTTCTACTACCAACCACCTCACCATTCACATGAATCCAACCTATGCATTAGATATAGACCTACAAAAGGAAGAGGAAATAAAACAAAATGTTGGGGAAAGCCTTCTGAAATAGCCAAATGATTCAAAAAATTGATCCCTATAATCGTAAAAAATCAAAATTAAGGTGAGAAGTATAGATACAAATGAAGTTTGGATCCTCAATTAATGAAATCCCTAATTTGCCCACCTCTCCTGCTTGGCCACGTGTCCCTCCAATGGTACAACACATCGTTTTTAAGAAAATTTTAGTTAGTTTTGTTACTATTTGAATTAAATAATTTATACTTCATATTGTATACGCTATAAGAACTTTTGTGGATAGGTGGAGAGCCTTGTGAGAGTTTGGTGTAATTTTTAACCCCCCATAGTGATTGTTATTCAATTTTTTGTTGAAATTGTTGGATTATTGTATTTAACAACATATTTAGCAGAACCCACCACATTTAGTGGAGAAACATTTATCTAAAGCCACAAACTACAACTAAACACCCCATCTAAAATAATGGAGAAAAACCTAAGCTTGGGGTAGATTTATTATTTCTCCCATTTTTCTTAAAAAGTCATTATGGGTAACTTTTGTAAAGGGATGAGTACCTAAAAGTGAATATTTCAACTATGTACAGTTAGTGCAAAATCACAACACCCCTGCATGTTGATCAGATTTCTAGTTTGATCATACTAGCATCCAGTGTGATTGAACAACATGGAAACCTCTCTCCAAGTGTGGGACTTGTGAAACTGAGAGAGGAATCTCCAGATTAGAGGCTGGTTCCTCAAACTCCTCTGATTTAGATCTAATGCTTGCACAACTACAGAGTTTCAGATCCTAATCCTACTCTAATTTGCAAGGAGACAGGGGTAGAAGTGCAAAAATTGAAACTAACTAAAGATGGTGATGCACCAAAAGGAGTGGTGAAACATTTTGTCATGCAAATAGACACAAACCAAAGATTGCAACATAAAACATACACAGGCTGATAAGATATAATTTAGGATCTGAAATGAAGCAAATAATACAAACAAAGGACTGAAACCCATTCACAAAGCTTGCATTATCATTTCCAGTGTCAAAGCCACTGCATTACAACCTCAGAGAGGTAAAAAAAAGAAAACTGTTACAATCTTTGAAGAGGTTTGATTCTTGTAACAATCACTTGCTGGAGGTGAAAGAAGAAGTTGCTATGCCCAAAAATGTTCCCCCTTTTAGAAATGAGCCAAATCTGGCTTTTACATTGCATGGGTCAAGCCCAGGAGACAGAAACGTACAAAAAAAGTGAGAGCCCATTCCTTCTTGACTGCAGGTGCATTAAAACGGCATGGGGGACCTTACAAACCCATACCCTATCATTTTGACCGAATTACAGGAGAATGTGACCCATTCTGCATTAAATCTGGTCGCTGAAATGTCACTTCTGGCCATGAACACGTGTCAGAGCTGTTTCTTGAATTTTCTCTCTTCAGACTACACCAAAATTCAAGATTAACCCTGAAATCATGTAGATAATTTCATAAGATTTCCAATGATATAAAGAACGTGCAAATCCGAGCTCTGGATCAGAAGATATGGCGATCTGAAGATTTAGGGAAAAACGACACAAAACAGGCAAAAAAATTTAAATGGATTTTTTTTTGGAAAATTTCTTTCCGCGCTCTGCCACCTGGATGACACGTGGCATGCATTGATTGGTCATCAGGGGCTGCGGGCAGACCTTTAATTTTAGCTTTTCGGTGAACTTCTTGCCAAATTCTCTAACTTTTTCCCGAGCTCCGAGCTTCCCTTCCTCATAGGACATGTGTCCTCTTTTTATTGGCTCAGGTTAGTGCTGGAGGCACCTCGCCCTTTGAAATTTTGGACTTTTCTCCTTGTGACACATGTCATGATTTGGTTGGTCCCCGGGTCTGCCGGCTCTTTCGCGTCTAGGACCGCGTCCATTTTTGTCCTGGATGTCCCAAGTCGCTCCATTTGGGACAAAAACCCCCGATCCGCCCGAAATGGGCTTCCTTGTCCCTCATTCTGCTGGTGACACGTGGCAAATTGCTTGATTGGCTCTCAGCTCTTTTAGCTTTCCGCATCCCATGCGTCCCTTTGTCCTAGATGTCCCAGTGTACGAAAGTTCCTATGTTTTGGCCGAACTGGCCGGTTCACGTCCTTCGCGTCTTCTTGTCCCAAATGTCCCAGAGCATTTAGTCGATTTTCTTCTCCTTCGGCCGAACCGGCTTTCCACGTCCCACGCGTCCCGATGGCCCGGATGTTCCTTTGCTCTGTAGACTGCCTGGTGGCCTTTCGGTCATTTTTCGCACCCAGATGTCCCTCACGTCCCGACTGTTGTGAGAACTAGGACTTATACATTTTTCATGATTTTTTCTGGCCCAAGCTTGCTTTTGCAACTTTTTCACCTTTTCTCAGAACTTGCTCTTTTCAACCTGGACAGGAGAGTTAAAAAAATCTGAGGGGACCCTAGGAACATGATTTTTTGCCCTGAATCAATCAATTTGCCTGGGGCTTGAGAATTTAATGCATGTTATCAAATTTACCCTGGGGGGTGAATTTTGGATAACAATTTGGCGACTCAGCGGGGGTACCTGCCTGCTAGGTGAAAAGACCAGTTAGCCTGAAGCAGTCCATTGGGCATGGAGTTATCAAATATTCTAGTTTAGAATCCCAACTGACTTAGAATGTGTAAGGAGGAAGATGGAATATCACCTGATGGAAGCAAGGACTGCAAAACATCTCCATGGACAGCAAGCTGTGCCAAAGCACTTAGGGAAAACAAAACTAACCTACAGCAAAACAATGTGCACAAGCACTTGGAGGAAAGAAAATCTAATCTAATATTTATAGAGGTAGTGAACTTCCCTCTAGAAGCAACGCTTGAGATAGATTCCATTGACTGGAATCTGCAGTTCTTCACCATCCAATGAGGCCAATTGGAAAGCATTGTTGTTCTTGCACTTTGTGACCATGTATGGGCCACTCCAAATGGCATCAAATTTTGAATGCCTTCCCGGTTTTTCTCTATCCACATCCCATTTCAACACTAGATCTCCAACTTGAAAAGATCTATCTTTGGCCTTCCTATCAAAGGTCTTCTTGATCAAAGCTTGATCCTTTTCCATTGCTTGGGATGCCTGATTTCTGATCTCTTGCAGCTCCATCAACTCTGCATACCTCACCTCCATGGGCTCAAACTCTAGCAACTCCAGCTGCTTCATGAGTTCCAACGTTGGCAACTCAAGTGACATGGGCAAGATTGCCTCTCTTCCATAGACAAGCCTGAATGGAGAGTTACCTGTGGATCTTTTGGGAGTTATCCTATCAGCCCATAAGGCTGATTTCAGTTTGGTATGCCAAGACCTCTGATTCTCATCAAGAGTCCTCCTAATGATCCTCAACAAGTTCTTGTTTGTAGACTCGGCCTGGCCATTACCCTGAGGGTAATAGTTTGATGAAGTGCTTAGGTAAATACCGTTCTTGACAGCCCACTCAGTCACCCTAGATCCAATGAATGCCAATGCATTATCAGAGATTATTGTAGTAGGTACACCAAATCTGGTTGTTATCCCCTCATAAAAGTCTAAGATGCTAGACTCATTTACCTCTTTGAGTGCTACTGCTTCTGTCCATTTGGTGAAGTAGTCTGTGGCTGTCAAAATCCATTTGTGCCCTTGGCTTGAATTGGGATTAATGACTCCGATGAAGTCCAAACCCCATTGCATGAATGGCTGGTCAACTGAGATTGGATGCAATGGGAGGGCAGCAAGTCTCTCTTTTCCTGTGAAGAATGCACAATTCTTACACCTCTTGATCCATGCATAGCAATCACTTAAGATTTTAGGCCAATAATAACCAGCCTTCATGATTTTTAGAGCTGTCACTCTTGGTGCAAAATGGCCACCAGCTGGTCCACCATGAAACTCTTCCAACACCCTTTGAATCTGATTTGTGCTAATGCATCTCAGCAGCACTCCATTCACATCTTTCTTGAACAAAACTCCATCAACAATGGCATACGGAATAGCCTGCAACCTGAAGTGTCTATTTTGGGTCTTGCTCATCTCTAGGGGGCATAGGCCTGTACCTAGGAAGTGTATAATGCCTTGGGTCCAGCAAGGAGTGGGGGAAGCATTGTCTTCTTCTTGATTGCCACTTGGCTCATGGCTGTCCTGGACTGTCAAAACAGCCTCTTCTTCATTGCATACTTCTTTTTGCTTCCCCAAAACCAGCTGCTCACACAGTCCTTTCCCTCTTACCAGCTTGGTGATCTTGATCTCAATGTCATATTCCATGACATGGGTGATCCAACCTACCCTTTTCTCATTCAAATCCTTGTTGAGGAGGAAGTCCTTAACTCCAGCATGTGAGACCAGCAACTGGACCTTGTTGTTTGAGATTAAATGCTTGAATTTCTTCAAGCTTCTGATTACTGCAAGCACATGCTTCTCAATAAAAGAGTACCTCACCTCATAGTCATCTAGGCTCTGGCTGAAGAAGGCAACTGGCTGCTCATCATTATCTTTGTTTTGTTGTACCAAAATGGCAGAAATAGTGTCATTACCTCCAAATGCATAGAGGATGAAATCCTTGGAGAAGTTCGGGTTGATGAGAGTTGGTGCTTGAGAGATAGCTTCTTTGATTGCTTCAAAACTCTCCTTGCCTTCTGTTGTCCACTTGAAAGCCATGCTCTTCTTTAACATTTTGGTGATGGGCTTGACAAGGGCTGCAAAATCTGGGACAAACCTCCGAACAAAGTTTATCCTTCCCAAGAAACTCTGAAGGGCTTTCTTGTGGCTTGGCAGTGGTAGTGCTCTTATGGCTTCAACCCTCTCTGGATCAATTGCTAATCCTTCTTTGGAGACAATATGGCCAAGGAGCTTTCCTTCATGTGCAAGAAAGATGCACTTCTTAGGATTCAAAGACACTCCAAATCTCCTACACCTCATGAAGACTTGCCTCAAATGAGAGAGGTGGTCTGCTGCATTCTTTGGAAAAAACAGTGATATCATCAAGGTAGATCATCACCACATTGTTAATCAAACCTTTGAATGCCATGTCCATTGCCCTTTGAAAGGTAGCACCAGCGTTGGACAGCCCAAATGGCATTTTCCTGTAAGCATACATGCCCCATTTGGTGGTGAAGGCTGTCTTGAACTGGTCTTCCTCCTTCACCATAATCTGATTGTAGCCTAAGTAGCCATCAAGTAGTGAAAACCTTTCTGAAACAGCTACAACTTGCAATATTTTCTCCATGGAAGGGAGTGCGTAATGGTCCTTGAGAGAGGCTCTATTCAAGTCTCTGAAAGTCAACACACAGTCTGATTTCTCCATTTCTTCTTTCTCACTTGCACCAAGTTTGCAACCCAACTTGAGTGTTTGATGGGGAAGATGATACTTGCCTCAATAATCTTGCTTAACTCTTTTCTCATGAGAGGTTCAATATGGGGATTCACTGGCCTTTGCTTTTTCCTGACAGGCTTGGATTCCGGATCTAGCTCAATAGTATGTTGTGCCAACTTTGGGTTGAAACCTCTTAAATCTTTGTAAGTCCAAGCAAAGACATCTGGGAACTCTTGACAAAGCTGAACAAAATCAGATTTCTCTTGTGGAGTACTTACTTTGCCAATTTGCAATGTTTTGCCTTCTTCTACTAAGATAGGATATCTGAATCTTCACCCTTTACTTGAATGTTCACTTTCTCCTTCCGAAACTGATCATTCGGGTTGAAGATTGACTCCAAGGTTATGAGGCCTTTTGGTAATTTGTTAGTTCTCAGCTGCACCACTTGGTCACCATACTGCTGCTCCAGCTTGTCTTGATTCCTGGTGGAGAACTCAGCTTCTTCTTGCAGGAAATTAACAATTTGCTGATCATTCTCGAAGACTTGCCAACTTGTATTGTTATCCGGAACAGCTGGTCTCACAACCAATTTGGTATGAGGCTGAGATTTTTCAGTTTTGATACTTTCTACAACGTCAAACGCAGCCCCAATTGCTGCAAGCCTGTCAGCGGCTTCATTCTTTTTTCTTGGGATGGAATTGATGCTAAAAGCTTCAAAATCTTCAATGAGATCCCATACCCGATTTTTGTAGTTCTTCAACAGATCATTTTTGGCAGCATTTTTTCCTTTGACCTGGTTTACAATCAGCTCACTATCACCAAATACTTGTAAATTCCTGATGCCTTTCTTCATTGCCCAGTGCAGTCCATGAATTAAGGCTTCATACTCAGCCGTGTTATTTGAACAGGAAAACTGGAAATGGAAGGCTGAGTAATACTTTATACCTTGTGGTGAAATGAGCATAGCTCCTCCTCCTGCACCTTGTCTACTCCTTGACCCATCAAAGAACAATTGCCATACTTCATTCTTGTCTTTATGATCCGGCTTGGTGATGCTGGGGAGAGGTTGATTCTCTTCATGTAAACAATAAACTCCTAGCTCAGATTCTTCTACTTCTTGATAAGGATCAAAAGCATGTATCTTGTTTGCCCATTCATCAAGAGTTAGATCTGGGATGCTTCCAACCTTGGTGTTAGCCTCATCAGTGCTAGGGTAATCTTCTTGGTCAAACGCTGAACAGTTGGTATTGATTTGGCTTGGAGTGTAAGGCTCAATGTGAAAGTTCGCAATAGGTTCAGACCTGATTGTGGCTTTGGTTCCATACCTTGTTCTAAACAACATGTGTGACCAATCCACTGAAAGATAGCCTCCAATTTTAGCAGTGAAGTCTCTTGACAAGCACAATGCAAAGAGTGGTGGCAGGTCTATGACTGACACATCTTGTAACACTATTACATTGGGACATGCGTGCAGTGTGAGGCTCAAACCTTTGATTACTCCAACCGTTGTCACTGCTGTCCCGTCTAATTACACTACACCCTTGGAGATGGTTTCATATTGGAGTCCTAGCTGATTTGCTATTTTTTGGGCATTACTGAACTACTTGCCCCAGAGTCAATCATGCAATTATGTACCAACTTGTCTCCTATGATCAATGAAACATAAAATGGAGGGGGTTTCAACATTTTACCTTGCTGTCCTCCATGATTTCCTTCAGGCTGGGCAGCATTTGTGAGTACCTTCTCTTGCATTTGGACCTGTTGATTCGAAGTTGACCAGTCCTTCATGGTAGCTTGTAGCAAATCTCTTTGGCCTGGGATGGATAGTGATTCCCACATTGATATGTTTACATTTGTCTTCTTCATCTGATCAATGATGTTGAATGGGGATGAAGCATCCCTCTGCTGTCCCTTGGCCTGCACATTCATTCCTTGCAAATGAGCAGCAACAACTGGCATCTGAGTTGGTTTAGGAGCTGGTTTGGGTGCTCCTTGCATGTTTGGAACTACATTTTGTTTGCCAATAGTTTGTGGAGTGACAGAAGGTCGTGAATTACTTAGGGCCAATGGCTGTTCTTCACCCAAATTTCTCCTCTTTGACCTTGTGTTGGCTACAACACTTTGAGAGGGTATTTGATTCATACCACAGAAATCTTCAGCCTGCCAATTGACAAGAGTAGTTTCGTTTGGAGATGTTCCTTGCTGAGGTGCTTCTTGCTGCTGATCCTCTTCATGGCTAGACTCTTGCGACCCACCAACAGTTTGCACCATCAGAGCCTGATTTAATGCGCCATTAAAGCACATTGATTGGTTATGCGGCTGACTACACGGGAAACACCAATCATATTCTTGGGCCATGTTATTTTGGACTGGCACTAATGCTTTAGAAGTAGATACGACATTAGGGTTATAGGGCTGAAATGGTCTATTAGCGGGAGGCCTTACTTGGCTTTGATTTTGATTTCCAGCCTGAGTTGGTGACCTATTTTGTTGGTATGGGGGCCTAGCCTGGTACTGCGCTTGAGGCTGATACGGTCTAGCGTTTTGAGCTTGCTGTCTTTTGATAGTAACCAGCTCATTTCCCAAATTTTGCAATTGTTTCATGACCTCTTGGAGTTCATTTGAAGCACTAGAGGATGAAGTGGAAGTCTCATTTGAACTTTGATTTCTAGGGGTGGGAATAGGAGCCAAAGTGGGTGCTTGACTAGTGCTTGGATTTTCTAAGTTTGGATACAAGGGCATGGGAGGCCTAGGAGCTAGTTTACCAGCTTGAATAAGACAGTTTTCAGACTCTAATGGCAATGCTATAAGCAGCAGGTAAGGTTGTGCCTCCCATAGATTAAATTAACATAGAAATATCAAAATTCAAAGCTTTAAGGTAATATAGAAAAACACCTTCTGCTGTTGGCCTGACTTCCACTAGAATCCTATCCCAAGACCTTTGAAATCTAAATTTGAAGTCAGTCAGCTACTCGTTGGGAGCTCTCTTGATAGCTGTCAATTGTTCTAGTAGAGATAAATTGTCTCCCTTCTCCCCAAACTGTTCATGGAGAACTATGCATAACTGATTCCAATTTGTGATAGAACCAGCTCCAAGGCTCCTAAACCATTGTAATGCCTTCACTTTGAACGAAGACGCCAACAATTTGACAGCCACATCCATTTCATTTATCTCATGAATTACACAGACGTTAGCAATGTCTTTGACATGATCACCAGGAGTGGTATGATTTTCTCCGGTGAAAAATGGGATGTTCTTCAATGCTGCAATTGGAACTGGATTCTGTGCATTGAGGGCAAGTGGGCTGCTGCCAGTGAAATTGACAAAGGGATTTAGTGGTTGTGCCATTCTGATTTTCCTGAGAACCCTTGTTGATGCGAGAAAGGGTCTACCAGGTGGAGGTGTAGACAAAGTTCTATTAGGTGGAGACGCAGATCTTTGAGCTCTTCTTCCCCTTCTTTCTCTACCTAGAGATAGGTGTAGATAAACAAACAATCATTCCTCCCTAGTTCTTGACCTGGTCTGTATTCTTCTCATAAATTTGCCAAGCTTGGACTGCAGAAACCAACGGATTATGCCTCTTTTGGAGTCGCCAGATGTGCGATTTTTAAAGCTCCTTCAAAGCTGGAACTTACAAAAAGTGCACATCAATCTTGTTGCAATGAAAGTGAAGACCTCTAAGGTCCCACCCGGCGTGCCAAAACTGTTTTTCCAGACTCACAGCACCCCTGGATGTAGATCAGGCTTCTAGGTTGATCACTCTTGCATCCAGTGTGATTGCACAACATGGAAACCTCTCTCCAAGCGTGGGGACTTGTGAAACTGAGAGAGGAATATCCAGATTAGAGGCTGGTTTCTCAAAATCCTTTGATTTATATCTAATGCTTGCACAACTACAGAGGTTCAGATCCTAATCCTACTCTAACTTGCAAGGAGATAGGGGTAGAAGTGCAAAATTTGAAACTAACTAAAGATGGTGATGCACCAAAAGGAGTGGTGAAACATATTTGTCATGCAAATAGACACAGACCAAAGTTCACAACATAAAACATACACAGATTGATAAGGTATAATTTAGGATCTGAAATGAAGCAAATAATACAAACAGAGGACTGAAACCCATTCACAGAGCTTGCATTATCATTTCAGTGTCAAAAACACGCATTATACCCTCAGAGAGGTAAAAAAAAAATTGTTACAATCTTTGGAGAGGTTTGATCCTTGCATCAATCACTTGCTGGAGGTGAAAGAAGAAGTCTGCTATGCCCAAAAAATGTTTTCCCCCCTTTAGAAATGAGCCAAATCTACCTTTTACATTGCATGGGTCGAGCCTAGGAGACAGAAGCGTACAAAAAAACGTGAGAGCCCATTCCTTCTTGACTATAGGTGCATTAAAATGGCATGGGGGACCTTACATACCCATACCCTATCATTTTGACCGAATTACAGGAGAATGCGACCCATTCTGCATTAAATCTGGTCGCTGAAATGTCACTTCTGGCCATGAACACGCGTCAGAGCTGTTTCTCAATTTTCTCTCTCCATACTACACCAAAATTCAAGATTAACCCCGAAATCATGTAGATAATTTCATAATATTTCCAATGATATAAAGAACGTGCAAATCCGAGCTTTGGATCGGAAGATATGGCGATCTGAAGATTTAGGACACAAAACAGGCAAAAATGGATTTTTTTTTTTTAATTCTTCCTGCGCTCTGCCACCTGGATGACACGTGGCATGCATTGATTGGTCGTCAAGGGCATGCGGGACAGACCTTTACTTTTAGCTTTTGGGTGAACTTCTTGCCAAATTCTCTAACTCCTCCCCGAGCTCCGAGCATTCCCTTCCTCCATTGGACACGTGTCCTCTTTTTATTGGCTCGGGTTAGACCCTTGAGACCTCGCCCTTTGAACTTTTAGACTTTTCTCCTTGTGACACGTGTCATGATTTGGTTGGTCCAGTTGGTCTTACCAGCTCTTTCGCGTCTCACCGCGTCTTTTTTTCCCGAATGTCCCAAGTGCTGTTTGGGACAAAAACCCCCGATCCGCCCGAAATGGGCTTCCTTGTCCCTCATTCGGCCGATGACGCGTGGCGTAATGCTTGATTGGCTTTCAGCTCCTTCAGCTATCCACGTCCTACGCGTCCCTTTGTCCCAGACTGTCCCAATACCAAAAGTCCCCGTTTCGGCCGAACCGGGCCGGTTCGCGTCCTTCACGTTTTCTTGTCCCAAGTGTCCCAGAGCATTTAGTCGATTTTCTTCTCCTTCGGCCGAACCGGCTTTTCACGTCCTACACGTCCCGACGGCCCAGATGTTCCTTTGCTCTACAGACTACCTGGCGGCCTTTTGGCTGATTCGCGCCCAGATGTCCCTCACGTCCCGACTGTTGCGAGGACTAGGACTTAGACATTTTTCATGATTTTTTCTAGCCCAAGCTTGCTTTTGCAACTTTTTCACCTTTTCTCATAACTTGCTCTTTTCAACCTGGACAGGAGAGTTAAAAAAAATATGAGGGGACCCTGGGAACATGATTTTTTGCCCTGAATCAATCAATTTGCCTGGGGCTTGAGAATTCAATGCATGTTATCAAAATTTACTCTGGGGGGTGAATTTTGGATAACAATCACAGAAACTCATCTTCATTGGGTACAATGAAGTGACTCTTGGGTATAGTTTGATGGATCCTAAGACCAGAAAAGTCTACACCAGCAGAGATGTTGAGTTTTTCGAGAAGAAGGAAGCAGAGACTCCTCCTCCAGACTCACAAGATGTAGATTTTTCACTTGTAAAAATTGAAACTGATGTTCCCTCAAAAGATGAAAGTGATGATGGGGATGGTGGTGTTGATCAAATAGAACCACGACCCACTAGAACAGTTCAATGTATGCCTAAATGGTGTACAAGTACATTATGAGATGCAAGAATGGATGCTCCATTAGATACATCCAGCCCTGAACCATGGACTTGTAGTAAAGCAAGGGAAGAAGTCGACTTTTCTTTGATGAGTAGAGTTATTGAGTCAGATGAGCCCTCTATAGCCCAGGAAGCCCTACAGTCAAAAGTTTGGAGAGATGCCATGGATTCTGAATATCAATCAGTGATGAAGAATAACCCTTGGCAACTTGTCGATCTTCCACCAGGGAAGAAACCCATTTGATGCAGATGAATATTTAAAATAAAGTACAAAGTAAATGGGACAGTGGACAAGCATAAAGCAAGACTTGTAGCAAAGGGGTATGCACAAAAAAAAGGTATTGACTACGAGGAGACATTTTCTCCCACAGCTAAGATCAAAATGATCAGGATGATATTTTCTCTAGCTACTCAATTTGGATGGAAAGTCCACCAAATGATGTAAAAATTGCCTTCCTAAATGGATATTTACAAGAAGAAGTCTGCATGACTCAACCTGAGGGATATGTAGTACCTAGTCAAGAAGAAAAGGTATGTAAACTCAAGAAATCTCTATATGGCCTAAAACAGGCACCCCAAGCATGGTACATCAAGATTGATGAGCATCTCGTACAACATGGATTTCTTAGAAATCCATACGATCCCAATATTTACCTCAAAAATCAAGGGGGCAGATTGTGATTGTCATTGTCTATGTCGATGATCTAGTCATCACTGGTAGTTTAGTGAGGATGATCTATGCAACGAAGAAAGATCTTAATTGATCATTGGACATGACTGATCTCGGGATGATGCATTACTATCTTGGATTAGAAGTATGGTAGAAAGAGAATCAAATTTTTGTATCTTGAATGAAATATACCAAGACAATGCTCGAGAAGTTTAGGATGATGGATTGCACACCAATTACTACACCTATGGAGAACAAATTACAGTTATCTCATTCATATCAATCTCTTGAAGTAAGTGCCACTCTTTATCGGCAGTTGATTAGGAGTCTTATTTACTTGACCTCCACTAGACAAGATATCAGTGTTGCAATGAGCTATTTATCTAGGTTCATGCAGGAACCCAAAGTTTGTCATTGGAAAGTAGAAAGGTGCATTTTGAGATATCTCAAAGGATTAGTGGATCTTGATCTAGAATACAAGAAGCATGACAACTTCTTCTTGACTAGATATTTAGATTCAGATCATGCAGGTATCATTGATGATAGAAAATCCACTTCTAGATTTGTATTCTTTATGGGATCTGGACCAATATCATGGGGAAGCAAGAAACCACACTTTGTTTCTCACTCTTCCACAAAAGCTGAGTATTGTTCTGTAGGAGAAGTTGTCTGTGAAGTGATTTGGCTACGTCGCATACTAGAAGGACTTGGAATACCAACAGACAAACCGATCACCATGTATGTTGACAATGAAGGTGTTCTTAAACTTGTTCGCAATCCAATGTTTCATGAGAGAATAAAACACATTGAGGTATAGGTTCATTTAATACGTGAGCATGTGTTGAAGCAAAAAATCCAGCTTCAATTTTGTATAATAGCTGAACAACGAGTAGATATCTTCATGAAGTCACTTAAACGTGACAAGTTTGAGCTGTTAAGAGAATTCCTCTCCTCATCCCTTGGGACAATGCACAATTAAGGGGGGGAATGTTAGGTTAATTATTATTTACCTAATATTTTAACTAAGCATTATATAATTAATTATTTAATTAATGTTATTAATAATGTTGTTTTATGGTTTTATTAAGCATATTTGTTTTATGTAAACATTAGGGATGTTGTTATATTGTTTTAACAATATTGTTATTATTCATTTGTTGCTTCCCGGATGTATTATAGAAGCTGGTGTATTTTTGGTTATACCTGTGCATCCTCTCTTTTGTCTACACATGACTATACAATACCTATAAGTATTGCAGTCCATCAATTGTAACTAGGTTGATTGAGATTAATAAAGCTAATCAAGGATCCACCCCTGTTTCTCAATTTACACTCCATACAACTTTACAAGGCTACCATCAATTGGAATGGTGGCAACAGACATATCCATTTGAAAACTTCCAGCAACACTTACAACCCACTTTCTAGATAACAACATACCCCATTTGGTAGGTAAATCAATAATAATAATATCAAGTTTCAAGTTCTTACGTAGATAAGCTGCAAGTTATATCACCAAACCTTTTACACATCCTACTACTGACACGTCTCTAGAATCCATTGCAATGCACTTTCCATAAGTTGTTTTCACTTTAATTTTCAATTCATTCATGACCTCTAGAGGCATAACATTGCGTGATGCTCCAGAATAAAACATATAATTATGTAGTAGCCTATCCTTAATAATCAGTGTTATAAAAAATGGATCAACATTTAATTGATACTTAACCAAATATGTTCGCAAGTAAACTTTAGGTGGTTCACCTATCTCCTCTAATGTTGGTGGTTTGTCTAGGTCTACAATGGTTGGAGGAGTGTCTACATTATTTATATTTCTTCCTTAGGTACTCCTATCTTCTTCCAATCCCAAATACTCAAAGGCCCTCTTCTTGTGCTCAGGAATCCTAAGCAGTTCAAAAATTTGAACATAAATCTTGAACTAACTCAAGAATTGGGAAATTTCATAAGGAATGTATTTGGGAAAAGTAGCATTTGGAGAAAGATTGACAAAATCATTAGATGACACATGATTTATTACATTTTGAGCATGGGTGGGAACACCAGTTCTACTTGAGACAATAAGGCCTTTTCAAGATGCATATTTCTTTGGAGTTTATTTTGGGATATTAGTGAGAACTCAGGTTTTTGGTTTGGCTTGAGGCCCTCCACCTTTCACAACTTTACTTCTTGTGTTATAATCTTTTTTTGGGCAATAACAACATTCATTGATAGTTGTCTATCATTTTCTAATGGGATTTCTCCATCATACTTCTTAATCATTAGAGTTGTTAGGTACTCAAAATAATTATTAGGAAGTTAAAAATATTGTACCATATCTATTTCTAAAGTATGAGAGGGAGGAAGAAGAGGTACCCAGTGAATGCAATCCCAAAAACATGCAGTAGTTCTTGCACTTATTACTTCAGTTGAAGTTTCTCCTTGCTATGATCGTGTAGAGAAATCCACCATGCACGCATCATCATCAATGTTATCACCATCATCAACTTCTTTAACTTTATGATCTACTTCATATGGCAGGTGGGGTAAGAAATATTTGTCACACCAATCAATTTCATTTGTCTCTTCAACAACATCAAATATGACATTTAGAAGATCAAGGACTACTCTATTTTCCATAGTTGGGTTTGTCTAGCTGCTATGGGTCCTTTACCTCTATCATCAGATCTATGATCATTTCTAGGATAATTTACAAATCTGTCTTGTCCTTGTTGCCTATGCTGACCTTGGGAACCCTTCCCAATTTGTTTCTCTTCCCTAGCTAGCTTGTAATATATTTCTTTGATAACTCCGGCCAAAGTCTTTACAACTTCCTCAAGATCCACGACCTTACTTGATTGAGTATTCTCTAGGTTAATTAGTTTAACACCCTCCCTCTTAGGAGGTTTTCCAACTACTTTAATGTTGTTCTCAATTTGTAGAACCATGGTAAAGGCCTGCCTCACAGTTCCAGGGTTCTTAACCCTCAAATAGTAAGCATCTTTCTTATCAAATTCATATGAATACTTTATCAGACATGATTCATCACATGGCCTCAAATTAATAGACAGTCTTCTCAATGTTTTGTTAAATTTTATATTGAAATCATGCACTGATTCATTAGGATTCTTCTTAATATTTTCAAACTCTGATAAAAGAAACCTAGGGTCTATTTTATCACCATAATGCAACCTGAAAGCATTATTCATTTCTGTCTAAGAATCAATGGAATTATCTGGAAAAGATTCATACCAATCCCTTGTATCTTCTTCTAGAGTATGGATAAACAATTTAATGTGCACATCCTCAAATTCTATTTCAGAGTCCTCTATCATATTGACAAAGAGCTTCAAGTACTAATCACCAGTGATTGCATTATTTCGTTGAAACTGAGGTAATCTATTTCTTACATCTTGTGGCACAACATTTGGATAACTAGTCATACCTCTAAAATTGATGGGAACAAAAGTATTAACAACAAATGGAGGTTTGGGTGGAGGCTGAGACATATTATTTTGAGGAGATGACCTTGGAGGAGATGTAAAATGATGAGGAGTGAGAAGTCTATGTGGTACAGGGATGTAATTCTCATAATGACTACCCTTTAAAGGCTTTGTTTCTTGGAAAACTCTATCAGATTTGGAAAATACAGGGGCAGATTGAGAAACAAATTTTTCAAATACAAATGAAGGCCCCTCTCTAGATGGAGAATTCAATTTAGAAAATATACTACCAAATTCAGATTCACTTAAGGAAGTATAGCAATCTTCAATCACAGGATAATTAGTTTCACCAATGGAGATTTCTTTTCTTGATGCTTGATCTCCAAAAACCTTCCAAAATTTTCTTCCTTCTGAATTAGACTTTCCCAACTCTAGAAACAACCTTCTACTAGGGTCCTTGGCAAAGAAAGATCTTCTTCCTTCAAGCTTTGTAGAGATTAATGAAAAATCTTGGTTGATATATGTTAAGACACTAGTATTTATCAAGAATTTAAATAGCACATAGTTGCCACTAAGGATTTTCATCTTAGTTTGTGCAAATGCACTATGAAAGACCTATCAAATGTTTGCCAATACCAGATTCATGCAGATCTCACAAGATCTTCTCTTCTTCTACCAAAATTTATAAATGATGATTGTATAAGATGGAAATATTGCACTCAAAACTTACAACTTTGAACAATTCTTACAGATATGAACAAATAACTATGTTTCAACAATTTATTAGCACACAACATGTGTAAGAAGTACTTATCAAGGTCTGTATGTACTTCATTTGTAAAATACTTCAAAGAATCCCTGGGAATGATGCCATGAGTGTTGGTATCCAAATTTGTTCTCCTTTTCAAGCTGAATAACATCACAGATTTGACATGGAGCTTAGAGACAGATGGATCACAATGTATGTCATTTTTTAGCTAGGGATGAGATCTAATTGGCCCTTTGTCACTCAGATTATGGAGAGATGGATAACACCTTCAAGAGGATTTTACCTATCCTCACTACTTTAGGTTGTGCCTCTTCAACTAGGGTGAGAGGACCCTTAGTGTAACCTATGTTTGATGAAGGAGATGGATATATCCTTCTTTTGAAGAAATTTTATGAAGAAAACATTGGGAAATTATGATCAATACTCCATAATTTAACTCTCAAGAGTTGTCACTTCTAAAAAATGGAGATACTTTCAAAACAAGGCTAAGGTTATTGAATACATTGTGAAATCCTATTTTTTTTGCATATTTTAGTAAATAGATTTTGTTCCTTTGTGGATATACAAGGAAAAATAGGGGTAGTACAGAATAGGATTAGTCATTTCAATAATTTTTTGTAGGAGATTAAGAAAGATAAATTGGACTTTACTAGATCTTTGAGAAACTTCTAAAAAATGGACAACTCAACAACAAAAAGCTTTAGAATAGTTAATAAATTCCTTCAACCATAAGGTGTGCATCAATGGAGGCCTAGATTTGTACATTTTCACACAATATTTGATAATATAGAATGAGCACTCGAGTTAAAAGACTCTATTAAACACCAAAATCTCTGATCAATCACGCCGAAGGTACACCCAAAGACTTACAAACAATCTCTATCAACAAATGAAGGTAAAGTGATTTTAAATTATTTATTTCATTACCAGGTGAAATATCTTCTAATAAATGAAATTAAAAATGCCACTAAACCATCACAAGGATGAGATCTATGTGATTTCACAAATATTTCAATGTAAGATTGCAATAGGAACAAGAGAAACCATTTGCAGACATTATGAAATAAGAAGACACAAATTTTCCAGAGATTGAACAAAAATTAATTTCAAAATTGCTTAGATTCATCAACAGGGGAGAGCTTCAAGAGAAATATCAGATATTTTCAATGGATATACATCTGTAACCAACTTGACATGATAGAAAATCTAACCCAAAAGAAATTAACCAAGTATCTCAGATGGGTTTATCAGAAGACAGATTTTCTCAAAATTTCCTAATGAAATTTATCCGCCGACCATTCGCATGTTTAAAAACATGCATTATATAACATTCTATTACATCCAAGCCTTATTTCCAAAGAAAATAATATCCTAAGCATAGAGTTTGTTACAAATTCCATAATGATTCACAGAAAGGGGCGTTTAATAGAAACACGTCCAAAAGTTGCCAAGTGTTTTTAAAAGGTGAATCATTACAAATATTTCCATCATTTTTTCAACTGGGAGCACATTTTTTATCCTCTACACATGCAAACCCCATTTCCTTCATCATTTCACATTTTCCCTTCTTAAATGTTTCCTCTGCAACTTTTAGATTTGGCATTTTACGTTTTTGCACGAGCTTGAGCAAAAATCCACCTCAAATGCTTAAATTCACACATCAATTTACAAATTGAGCCTCCAAAACTATTCAATTGCACCTTACAGACCAAATGACACAAATTCATCAAAAAATTGATGAAGAATGATGCAAAAATTGCATCTCCAAACATCTTGAAGAAAAGTGGTGGTAAAATCAGATGCAATGCACAATAACCGTTGATTCTTCCCTTTCTCAACTTTAGATTAGAGTCGTCCACATGGAAAAATATTATTCGAAGCGGGCCTTGTGTTGCCTTTTGAATTTTATGACTTTTGGAAAAAATGCACAATTTTCAAATTTTCCCCACCCCTCCACCTTTGAAATATAGGCTTGACACATGGCTTAATCTAGGCCTTTGATGGAGTCGCCGCTCATTTACGCAATTTTACCCATTTTAACAAAAAGGCAAAATTTATAATTTTCCTCTACTAAGTTGCCTTCCCACTTGTAACTTTTGATGTGGGCCCCAGCGGAGTTGTGGGTTATTTCATAGCTTTTCTCCTTTTTCACAAAAAAGGCAAAAACTTCAAAATTTTCCGCTGACTCACTTTCCCACTTGTAACTTGAAAAACGTCCATGTGTCCTTCTTTGGGGTCAAAGTAATTTTCTTTACCTGCTACTTCATATCTGTTGAATAACCAATTAGATGCTATTGCAGCCGTGGGGCCAATTTGGTATTTTTTACAAATGTGACCAAAGATGCAAATTTTACCAAAAGGATCCGCCAGGCCATAACTAATTAAAAATGAGCACGTATACACCTTCAGGGAAAAACAGAGTAATTTTCCCCGCCACTTAAATTTTTCTTAAATCAGAGTATGGCGGGGACCATGGGGAAAGTTCAAACTTTTTTCCAAATTAAGCAAAAAAAAAAAACAAGTATACAAAACAAACCCGCCGTGCCTTATCCAATTAGAGGAAGCCACGTAAGCACCAAAAGAACCAATCGAAACTTAGCGGAGGCATGGAACCAAATTTTCCCTCTTACCAAAATAGCAAAAAGTGATAAGTTCAAAATATTTATCCACCTTCCTCGACCAATAAAAAGAGTCCACTTATCTGCAGAATGTTGAGGTAGAATTTGATGCATAAAAGACACCCGTTAGACCATCAAAAAAATAGAAATTTACCAGTTCACACCCAGGATCTCATTTTTTCGCTAAGGATAGAAAATTTTGAAAGAAAAGCATGTAAATCATGGCTCCAAGAATTTTTTGAACATGGGAATGGATTTTCAAAGGCATACAGTAGTAATTTGAACATTTTTCAAGCATCCATGATTGGGAAGATAGGAAAAAATGGCAGAGCCCACAGATTGAAAATATTTAGGGCAAAAATAAGGAAAATTTTGGGATTTATTCAAAATAAGGCATGACAAGGAAACTTGCAAACAATTCATGGTATACAGATGAAGATAAAAACTTCATTTCATCTGTTCGAGAGTTAAAAATGTTTCAGAACATGTAGATCGAAAGGAAAATTAGGGAAAATGGTGCGAGTTTAAAATGAGCACCAACACTCTGCAATACCAGTATCAAAAGTGTTTGAAGTTATTGATTCTTCGGTTGTGTCACAAAATCTGCTACCCTCTCCTTCCCTTCCATTATCCCTTCCTCTATAATTACTTTCTACTTCTCCACCCATCTCTTCTTTTCCATCCCCATCCATGGCCCTAATATATTCATCCCTTCTTATCCTTTCAGTAGGGGAAATGATTGGGTCTCCAGTTTCAACTTCATTGTCTCAACTACTTTCATTTTCTTTCACTTAAAATTCTAGTTCCATTGCACCTACTCATGAGGATATTCTCACATCCACCAGATCTATCATTACCACATCCATTTCATTACAAACTAATATTACTAGTGTTGTTTTTCATCTAGTACTCTAGGTGTTGAATTGACCGTGTCATTTTCATCTACATCTACTACACCAGACTGGCTATCACCAAACTCCATAGAAAAAACTAAAGGTTCCTCTGGTAGATGTTATATAACTAAGTGTGTTGGAACCTACTGCAAAGAGACAGGCCAAACAACCAAATATCATCTCTAGTCTCTATATAAACCAATAAGGAGAGAGAGTCATGGAATTTGCTACCCTCATTGAGGGGAAGACTAAAGAGAATATAATGGTGGTAGCCTATTAGATCTCTAGATTTTCACTAGGGAAGGAAACACATGAAGGTACCAAAAAGGATGTGCAAGTTGATCTTGAAAATTTGTTGGATAAGTATGATAAAGATAAAGCTTCCAAAGATGAACTGAAGGAAAAAGTTGAACAATTCACTACTCTATTAAAGAAAGTAAAACAACCCACTCCAACAAGTGATCCTTCAACTACAACTACTCTAATAATTTCTTCTACTCTGGATGATATTTAATATCATGATATTGAGAAGATAGGTCAGAAAGGAAGATCAGTGAATGGATGAATATAAAACATTCTTTAGGAAGCTAACCCTTTGATTAAAGAAGATGTTGAATTATATAATGATTTACAAACTGGAAGACCCTCCATTTTCATGTTGTATGAAGTCCTCTCTAAGGATAACAATAATTTGAATATGAATTTAACTACATGGGGAGAGATTATAGATGAGGATCTAGATTTACATCTTCAAAAATGAGTAATTGATGATACTTCAAGATTGTTTGAGTTTCCGAAGACTATGGAATTTAGATCCCAGGTATTATAGGATTTGATCAAGAAATTGGATGATAAACACATGGAAATAATGGATGGTCTAAACGATATGTCAGAATATTTTCATAATATCAACTGCAAATTTTTCATTGAGAATATTGATGCTCTTTCGGTAACATTAAATAAAATTTCAAATATTTGGTAAAGAAAGATGATGAGGTAACTAGAACTTTCAATAGTGATTCAATTTACATGTTGGTCTTATGCTAGAATTTCATAAGTCAACTAAATAAAGTGGTGAGTAAGTTGAAAAGGTTTCCATCTAAAGTGGCAAGAGAGATTGATACAACAAACATGGTGAATCATTACACATGTGTACCAGAAGAAGAGGAAATATAAGGAATCATCAAGCATTGCGTTGATTACAAGCCACAGATGACTACGTCAGAGAAAGAGTAGGAGAAAAATGAAGATGAGACATTTATTACATGACTAAGCTAAGCTAGGTGGCCATGAAAGGATAGTTGCAAGATCTAGATTAGTCAACATGGTAAGGTTGAGTTAGTCAAACCTTTGTAACAACTTTTCAATTTTTATGGGAGCATGTTTCCTGGAAGTTAAAAAAATTCTATTTTAAGTAACTTATTAGTTAAGGTTCAGCTATAGTGGCTCAACGTAAAAAATTTATAAATAGTTAAGTGCATGAAGTTTAGAGGGAATTTTAGATTGTTGGGAAAGTTAATCTTCAATTTGGAAGAGATATTTGAATAATTTGGAACCATTCAATTATATTCAGAAAAATATTTCACTTTGAAATTTTTTATTTGTTGTGTTAATATTTGATGAATGTATGCTTTGTTAATGTGTAATTCCTCAGTATAAGTGATTCACCTACGTTTATTTAAGATTATATCATTTCAATAAATGGGAAGAATGATGTGGTTATCTTAAATGTCAGTTGTGGAAATGTCATATTCCTTCTGTTATAAAGTTACATTATCATTAATTACCAAGAAAAATAAGGGATGTATGACATGTGTATATCATATATTGTTTTGATTTATTGAATGTAAATTTGAATAGGTTTGATCTATCTATTAGGTATACTTGGGGTCTTACAAGGAAATACATTCTTTTATGTCTATGGTGTCTTATCCACCCTGTCTAAATAGTATGAGGTGAATTTGGATTGTGATGATTACTTTATTCTTTCCTAGTTAACCTTTTTCCAGTGTGAAGATCAGAAAATTATCTAGTTATACTCACTTGGTGTATCATGTTATTTCCTTATTTTTTATTTCTAACCTTGAATCCCATGAATTGATTAGATTAGATTCATTTTAAAAGTGTTTATACTTGCACATTGATCCTAAATCATGTGCTCCAAGTTATAAAGGAATTCGGACTTCTCCGGAGGTTCATTCCAAGGAAACAAGGTCCCACACCTTGGGGATGTTCTAACGTTGCACGGGACCACTCAGCAATTTAACAGGTACACGATCCATGTGACAAAACCACCTCTGCATACAATATTAGTATAACTTAATTTGAAATAAAATGTGTATTCTTTAGATCTAAACCATTAAAAATATTTTCAAATAGACCTAAATTGTGCCAATGAAATCTAATTACATCTCTGCAACAAAATAAATTATACAAGGGAGGATAGACACCCTGAACCAGAGAATATGGTAGTAGAAAACAATAACATTCAAGAATGATTCATTTAAACCCCTACTGAACCAAGATAAATTTGATAACAATGAAAACGGGGAAGAGAAATCCTCCTATCACGTACTCTGTGATATTCTCTTCAACATAGTTTCTCATCTCAATCACTGGCTTCCATTGTTACCTCCATGTAGCTTGAGCTGTGTAAATGGATGCACTTAGGGTAGAAAATGAAATATATATGAATTATTAAGGAAAATTAGGGCAATATGAACAACCTAAGAACTAAGGGAGAGGATTGAATCAATCCTACTAATGTGATACAATCCTCCATTCATAATGGATGAATAATTTTAATAAACCTTATAATGTTGGAGAAAATTTATCAATGGAACCCTTAAATAGACATTAATGGGTGTGAGGAATTTATTTAGCTGGGGATGTTTTAATTAATGTTATATTTTTATGCTTATGGGATTTTTTAAAAGTTGTGAATGTTTAATTGTTATATATGGGAAATATAATTAAGGTAAGGGAACATGTAGGAATTACTTCATTGTTTGGGATTCAAAGTAATGTGCTTGAGGGAGATGTTAGTATGTATTATGAACCAAAATTTAACATGATAGGTTTGTTAATGTTAACTTAAGAAATATATTTTAGACATGATTTATTTAATATCATTATTAACCTTAGTGGATAATTCATACATAATTAATTTAAGGATAAATTAACTAATTAAATGAAAATTATTAAGGATGGATTAATCAATTAAGATTAATGTAATTAATTAGGGGAAAATGTGTTTGTTAAATTTAAATAGACCCTTTATTATCAAGGATTAATGTAATCAAGATCTAATTAATGCATTTAATCTTTCAAAAAAAATTGGCATACTTTCTTGGTTGTTTGTTGGTGTTTGATGTGACGATTTTTAGGTGTCACACATTGGTATCAGAGCCATGGGTTCAACACTTGGACCCTGGGAAAAAATGGTAACACAACTGAAAAACAAGTGCAACCTAACCCTAGAACACTTGAAATTATTTAAAAATTTGAAACATAGAAAAATTAGTAAACTTGGAGACACCTAGAATAATGGACTAACTCCCGTCTTGGTTTGTGTAGGAGGTATGAACTAGACGCGGTGTTCTTACACATAAATTTAGATGCACCACCCCCAGAGCAGGAAGTCACCACTATACTACCACATATCCTATAGATCTTACATGAGGTCAATGCCACGATATGAGGAGAATCAGTAGGGGATGACCTAGTTAGCATGATATGGAGCCATTATAGGAGGATCATGACACTCCACACCAAATTAGGGAGCATAGAGAAAAGAGTTCTCATGTAATTATTATAGGGAGATATGGCCATGAGACCCAAATAGAGATGGAAGAGGCCTAGATAGAGGGACAACCATAAGGCGATACCTAGGGATAGTAAGATGACAACGGATAATTATATTAGAGATATCCTGAAGCTTCATTCGCCCCACTATTTTGGTGATAGAGGAGTATTCTAGGAAGAGGATTGGTTGGTTAGCTTGAGTGGATGCTTCAAGCTATGTCCATGCTCTAGCAACACAAATGCATGTGTTGCTATCCATTTTTTAAGAGACCAGGATTGTGTTTGGTGAAGGATAGAGGTGTAAAAGATCAACCTAGATTCATTTCCGGTGAGATGGGAGATATTTGAGGAGAATTTTCATAGTAGGTACATATCTAGAAGGTTCATCTAGCAGTGGATTGATAAATTCCATGATTTGCAACAGACTAGGATGACAGTTATGGAGTATGAGAGTATGTTCTTGGACCTACTTCAGCATGTGGATTACATGCAAGATGATCAGGTTATGATTCACATGTTCATCACGGACCTAAACTTAGACTTGCGAGGGGAATTTTTTGTGTGTTGTCCACATAATTTAGATGAGGCCACTGAGAATGCCTACATTGATGAGGAGAACAAGGTGAAGCTACAACAGGAACGAGACAAGGTGAGGAGTCACATGCAAAAGATACAAGATAGTCGATCGAAGTGGGAATCCCTCCCCCTCGTGGTGGGTATGGATCCACAAATTCATAATTTATACGAAAATAACATTAACAGACTGCCCACCTTTTATTCTATAGAGATATGATGCTCAGTGAAGGTGTAGTATTGGGCCTCCAAATAGTGGACCCACCAGGACACAAGGATAATGTAGAGATAAGTCAACCAAAGCTCTTCCAAAACACCCACAATAGTATTTAGAAGGCTATTCAAGTTATATAACACAGAATCTCAGAGCACTAGGAGGATCCACTACACATTAGAGAGAACTAGATAGTTTTTCAAATGTGGTACATAAGAGCATGACTTGAGAGAGTGTCTGCAGAACCATTATAACAAGGCTAAGAATGATATTTTAGAGCCGAAAGTGGGTGACATGATTAGGAGACACATGATTTATGTAGTGGCCAAGAACTTCCATACAAAGCATTAGGGAACAGTGATTGAGACTATAGATAACATCGATGGTATTTCTGCTTCTATCTTGTTTAATTCAAGCACTTCTGATTCCTTTATTTCTCTATCCTTAGTAGAGCAATGTAGGCTAGTGGCAGTTAGGCTATATGGCTTTTAAATCCAAGATCTTTGTGGAATCCTTGGTCAAGGAGTGTGTAGTCAACCTAGGACCCTTCACCATGACCTTGGATCTTCATATTCTTCATTTGGGTTCCTATGGTGTTATTTTGGGTATGGATTGGCTGTCGACACACCGAGCTAGAGTGGATTATTGCAGTAAGATTATATATTGTGATGATTATTTAGGTGTTGATTCAGTGATAGTTAGGGTTAGGAGGCCCATTTCTATTTGCACTATATCTGCTATCCATCTTAAGCAATGTATGTGTAGGAGATGTCAGATATATGTTATTACAATTACTGATAGATCAGAGGATGCATCTAGTGGGCCTTCACTAGATGATCACCATATCTTGAGAGACTTTGCTGAGTTTTTTCTGAAATTTTTTCAGACATACCTCTCCCACACGAGGTAAATTTTTTCTTGAGATGGGCCTCATCCATCCTAGTGTATCCCCTTGGGTTGCACTAGTGATTTTTGTGAAGAAGGATGGATCCTTACGATTATACATTGACTACTAATAATTGAACAAAGTAATGATCAAGAATTGTTACCCCCTTCCATGCATCAATGATTTTTTTAATTAGATGAAGTGGGATAGAGTGTTTTCCAAGATTGATCTCAAGTTAGGGTATCATCAGTTGAGGATTGTTGAGGCAGATATTCACAGGATAACCTTTTACTCTAGATATGGCCATTATGAGTTTACAATTGTGTCATTTTGTCTTAAAAATGCCCCCAACATGTTCATGAGCTTGATGAATGAGGTGTTTAGGACATTTTAAAACCACTTTATGCTCATTTTCCTAGATGATATTTTGATTTTCTCACACACACATGATGAGGATGAGGAGCACCTTTGTCAGGGTCTGTAATATCTTAGAGAGTAATTTTTTTTAGGAACTTGGAGAAGTGTGCATTATTTTAATCATATGTTCAATACTTAGGTAACAATATTTTTGGGGAAGGTATCACATTCGATCCTTCCAAGATTAGAGCTATCATTGACTGGCCTGTGTCAACCAATATGACTAAGGTACACAGCTTCATGGGATTAGCAGGGTATTACAAGAGATTTGTGTAGGACTTCTCACGTATTTCTCATCCCATCACTTCCCTTCATATTTAAGAGAAGAAGTTTGTTTGCATAGATAGATGTGAGCATGCCTTTAGGAATTTTAAGGAATGTCTCACTACAACTCCTATCCTAGTAGTCTTAAATCCACATAGGTATATCTTAATATGTGCATATGCTTCTTTGGCAGAGATAGGAGGAGTTTTTATGCAGGATGGACGAGTCCTTTCTTTTGAGTCTCACAAAATCAAGGATTATGAGCTCAATTATCTGAATCATGAATTTGAGCATAAAACTATGATTTATGCCTTGGTTCAATGGTGACATTTTCTATTGGTCATGAGGTTCACACACAAGATAGATCACATCAGCCTATGACACCTCTTCACATATTCAAATCTAAATTCCCATCAACGGTGTTGCATAGAGGTTTTATGTGAGTATTATATGGAGATCAAGCATGTGAAGAGGAAGGAGAATGTGGTTATAGAAACTTTGAGTTGATGGAGGCACCTTGTCATGGCTACACTAGTTGGTACAAATTTGAGGTCCAGGATCCTATGGAAACTTCTTTATGAAAAGTTTTATCTTGTAATTAGAAAAGAGATTGATTCACGTAGACTCCTTACATGGAATTTTAAGGGGATATATTTAGATTCAGATGGGCTTCTACACAGCAGGGGATAGATTTATGTACCTAGAGATGAAGGATTGTGAAAGGAAATTTTAGCAAAGGCTCATTATGTACTTTATTCAGCCCATCTAGGGGTGAAGAAGATGCATGCTTCACTACGGAAATAATTTCATTGTAAGGGTCTTCAGAGGGATATATTCCAGTATCTATCTCTATGTTTGGAGTGTTATAGGGTGAAGGCTGAGCATTAACATCCACATGGTGTTCTCTATCCCCATGCTATACTAGAGTGGAAATGGGACACCATATCTATAGATTTAATTGTGGGGGTACCTACGTCGAGATACCAGCATGATGCCATCATGGTCACGGTGGATAGATTGAAATTTTTTTCTCATTTTTCTCTGGTGAAGACCACCTATATACCTAGTTTAGTGGAAAAATTGTATTTGGATGAGATAGTCAGGATCCATGGGATTCTGCATAAGATTATTTATGACCATGACCCTTTGTACACGTCACATTTTTGGATCACCAAGAAGTTTGTTCTCGAGACAAGGATTAACTTCAGTAAAACTTATCACCTAGAGAAAAATGGTTAGACACAACAGGTGAACCAGATAATTGATGAAATGCTTCAGATGTACATCATAGATCAACAGTCACATTGGGATGAGTATCTTTATGTGGTAGAGTTTTCTTATAACAAATTTTTTCAAAATTCCATGAACATGGTACCATTTCAAGCATTATATGGTAGGGATTGCAAGATTTCATTGAACTTGGATAGGTTAGAGGACAGGGTATCTCTCGCACCAACCATGTTATAGAATACCGAGAAACAAGTTATCTTGGTCAGACATAAATTACAGGAGGCACGAGATAGGAAGAAGAATTGTGTAGATTAGAGGAGAGTTGACCATAATTACAAGGTGGGATCGAAGGTATTCCTAAGTGTTAGAACTCATAAGAGCCCTATTTGTTATGGAAAAATATCTTAGCTATCTCCATGATTCTTGGGTCCATTTTAGATCTTATAGTGGATCGGTATCGTTTCCTACTGCTTAGCCTTGTCACCTATCTTGTATCACATCCATTATGTTTTCCATGTTTTTTTTCTTTGGATATATATTCAAGATCTTTATCATTTATTTGATTTGACCGCATTACAGGTGCAGGAGCAGAGACAAGTGACTATGGTTCTCATGTGCATTATATAGCATAGCACTATGGGTCTTCAAGGCCATGAGATTGAGTAGGTGTGTGTCCATTGGGATCGATAAGATGAGACATCAAATACTTGGGAGGACGCCGCTATGTTACGGGTTCAATTTCCACACTTGTTCCATTGAATTTCAAGAGGAAGTCGAGTCTAAGGGGAGGGGAATCTAATGCACACTTCTCTATGACACTTCTTCCTATTATAATCTTTCTAACTAGATGCCTAAAGACATGGTTATTGATATATTATTTTGGATAACACATGTTTAAACAATGAAAAAATTTGATTATTATGATGATTTGACTCTTATCATGGATTGTTTTGATGCCTTTTGGACATTGTGAGACATTATAACACATGTTGATTTAGCATTGCTTACTTATTTATATACTGACATTATGGATGCACAACTATTGTAACTATGTTTTGATGCATTGTCTAACTATGGTTACATTGATATTATGGATTTATTAATTTTGAGATGATTTTAGGTGCTCAATACATGGATTGGGTGATTGTCGTAAAATGTGAATTATGATTATGGATGACTGTAAATGTTTGAATTAGAATAACAATATGTACTACGATATATGATTATGATTATTTATATGTGTTTTATTTCTATGGCGTATTAATGCATCCATGAGGTTGAAGGTGATATTAATTGTGATTGGAGGAAACAAGGAAGCCAAACAGGAAGGAATGTTGTGAAATCAAAACATGGTGATCTTGGAAACTATCATGTTTTGTGTTGCATCATCTTCTTGTTTTTTTCTTTTAGGAGGTCTCCATGGGGAACACGTCACCATGTGAACATGGGTCATTGTAGTTATGTTATTTTATTTGTATGTGGTTATGTTATTTATGTTAATATGGATGTTTATATTTTATATATGTCATTGTGTACCCTTATGTTTCTATGTGGAAAATGTACCCCTAATTTAGATATGTAAATTGTTAAGTGTGAGCTAACGTCCCCTTTTGATTAATATGTATGTTTTTAGTGTTTAGGTTAAGTCTGAGTAAATTTTAATGGTTTATGCAATGTGATGTTGTGGCATTGTGATGGTAGAGATTTCTTGGTATATGCTTTATCCATTTCCTCTTTTGGTTGAAATTTGAATGTTTCATTGATATGTGTGCCACCCTAAACCTGAAATTCAGATTCAGGATTTGAGCCCAATTTTTAAGGCTTGTGGGACAATTTTAACCTGTCCCACACTCTTTAATTTCTTCCCAAAACCATACATATGACTTTAGGGGTCATATTTATCCCCTAACCATGTTATTTGGTCGGAAAAGAGGCAATCATTTCTCTTTTTCTCTTGGTCTCCTACATTAGTTTTGAAATGTGTAATTTGAGCTTGTGTGCAAGATTGACAATGTCATATCCTCAACCCACCTCTTAATTATGCTTTCTTCTTTGTGTGAGGTTGGTGATGTGAACTTGAGGGAGATTATTTGACATCCTATATGGAGCCACATCGCCTCTCTCTCCTTTTCTATTTAATTGCATCTTTTGGATGATGCTGGGGTTACTTGGTTTTACTTGTTTTCACCTACATTTTGGGATTTGGAGAGTGCTTTCTTAGAACATTCTTGTTTTTGAGGAGTTAAAGTCGTGAATTGGTTAGAAAGTGAAGGTTCCAAAAATGACAAGGTAGGATCTTGATTCCTTTGTTTTTTTGTTTTTTATGTTTATGGAATGCAAAATTTGTTGAATGTATATATGTATATTATTGGGTTCAATAGTTTACCTTAGCAAGGTTTTGGGAGAAGGAAAATGGGAGACATGAGGGAGGAAAAAAAGTTATGTTAATTATGGAGGTATTTGTGGATAAAGTGTTCCATATTTTGGAGGGATAAGGGGAAAACTTCTTAATTATATTATGTAAAATTTACTCTTGAGGGAGTCGTAAGAATTTAGGGAGGCATAAGAGATTTCACTTAATGGAGTTTTGGAGGCTTCAAGGTGGACACTCAACCCACTTGGGAGGAAAAGGGGGATGATCATGTTTCGTCTCTCTTTTTTTCTTCAAAAAGAATTAGCCTCTATGATCTATGGAAGGAAAATTATAGGTTTTTTGTTGTTTTTTATGTTGGAAGAAATGGTTATGTGTGTATGTATCTTGTGGAATCCCTTTTTATTGTTATGGTTGTGAAGTCTCTTCATTTATACTTGGTTGAAGCTTGAGGCTCAACAAAGGGTAATGAATTCACCCCTTCATTGATATTTGGTTGGGAGGAGAGTGTTTCCTATCTCTCTCTCCTTTGTTGGTGTGTAAAAAAAAAAAATTTATGGAAAAGTTGCAGTTTAGAGGAGTTGCAGGTTTCCCTTGAAAAAAATTTGACATGTTTTCTCCACCATTTTAGGTGGAGGGCTTGTATCAATTTTATTTTCATTACTTGTATTTTTTAAAAACCCTTGTGAGACTACTGTAATTGAAGGAAAAATTGGAAGAATTGTAATGTTTTGACTATTGTAAAGTTGTCCTTATTTGAAGAAAATTTGAAATGGACTGTACTATCTCAAGCTTGGATAAATTTGTTTGTACTTAATATCTAGTTGAAAAGGAATATAATTCCTTGACTAATTTTGAATGTTGTGAATACTTTTCATTTGTAAACTGATTTAAAAAGTTATAGCTATGAATATTTAGAATCTATATTATTTAGAAGGGATTTTACTCTAACTTTATCTTCTTACAAGTTTCATGAAAATGTTTCCTTTACCTATTGCATTCTTCTCAGTAAAAGAAAGTAACACATGTTTTCAATGTATATTGTCCTAGGAAATAAATTTGCAAGACTGCATGAAAGTGTAAATAGGAAACTAGTGTAATGCCCACTTCCCTTCGACACCATTTTGTTTTGTTTTTTTTGAGACTGATTACTTCACTTATGGATTATTATGGCTTCTTGATTTAGCATGCTAGTAGATATCATAGACATTAGACTGTTATTGATTTGATCTTTATATGATGCATATGGTTTACTGGTGGACATTTTATGACGATATTTGTATACTTTTGATAGGGTTATTTATCTTAATTATGACATGTGATATATTTAATCATATTGAGTAGAACTTGATAATTTGACTAATGTGATGATCATTTTGATATAAATGAAATGTGGAATAGAAATGTGCTAGAAAGCGTAAGTGATATCGTACTTGCCTAGATGATAGTAAATCATGTGTCGTTTATTTTAGATTATATTGTATATTTGGCATGAATGTTTTAATGCGGCCAACAAGCTGAAGGAGGTATTTTCTGTTCTGCAGGTATATTATATTCACAACAATATTGGGGAGTGGAGACCAACCACATCGGAATTCGAGAAGAATCCAGCTAAGGTCACCATGGCAACAAGTAATTGTGTGTGTGTTGGAATCATTTGGTAAAGGGAAAAATTGTGATCTAAGGGATCATGTGTTGCCTTGTTTTAATTTTCCCCTTTTATTATGTTAGTATGTGTTTCTCTTAGTAAGTGAAATTTTACTTGTCTTATTATTCATATTCCTTGGATTGGTGTTACCCCTTTGTTAGCCATGGGTTGTAGTGGCTTAATTAAGCTAATTTGAATTTTTCCTAAACTAATTAAGAGATGTGACCAAAGAGAGCTCATTTATTAGGCTTGATTTACTTGGGATTTTGTGTGGAGTGATGTGTGTTTGAGTTTTGAGTGTAGCACACTCTACCCCACATGGGAAATTCGAATTTGGCCTTGGAGGCCAAATTTGGAAGCTTGTGGGACAAGTCAAACTTGTCCCACACCTCTTAAAAGCCCATGCCAACCCTACCTATGGGTTGGGAGGTCAAATTTAGGGTCTTTTAGGTGTTTTGGGGGGATGAACAGGGGTAAAATATTAATTGCACTTTCTTTCAAAAATTTAATTTTGTCCTTTGGGGGAGTGGGCTTAGATGGAGTGTGTAAGGTGCTTGTCATTCCTTCAACCACTTATTAATGGTGCATTAGAATATGAAGTTGACCAAGTGATGTGGAGTGGAGGGAAAATGAGGTGGCATCCTACTTGGAGCCACATCATCCTCTCTCTCTTTTCTCTATTTATTTGATCCTTTTGTTTGTTTTGGGGGTTGGATGTTTTGTTTTTAGTCTCTTGTTTTTTTGAAATGAGAGGATTTTGAAGGAGTTTGTCGATTTTTGGAGCTTGTTGATACTTGTGGGATTTTTTTTGGAGCTTGTGGATGCTTGCTTGATCTTTGGAGGGATTCGAAACTTCATACTTGGAACAAGCTCTACCATGGAAAGGTAGGAGCTTCACCTTTGTTTTCATTATGTTTTCTTTTTGTTATATGAATGTATATTTATGTTGTGTTGAATATTGTTGTTTGAGATGCTTGTTGGGGATGGGTAGAATGCCTAAGTTGGGAGTGGGAGGAGACTATGGGGAGTTTAAATTGAGGGAGGCATAAGAGATCATGTTGCTTGAGGAGGGAGTTTGGGTTGGGTGCCCACCTAGTAAGAGAAATGCTTGCATTTTCTTCTTGTTTTTACTTTGAGGGAGCCATAAGAGTTGACAGGGAGGCATAAGAGTGGATGGAGGGATAAGGGGTACTTGAGGGAGGCATAAGATTTGTTAGGGGTATTGTGTTTGCATTGGAGGATTTTAGGTGGCACCCATTCCCATTGGGAGGAATAAGTGGCCTCCCCATAGGTCTTACTCTTATGGCATCTTGATAAGCCTTGTGACTCGTTGTTGTGCTTGTTTTCCCTCTTGTTGTGTTGTTGATTTTGTTTTGAAGGATTATGGAATGAATGTGAAATTGTTATGTTTAGTTATGTGGAAGCTAGTGGTTGCCATGAGTTGGATTTTCAACCATTGTAATGTGGTTGGGGCTCGGGGGCCAATGGAGAGGATGGCTTCTCTTCTCCATTGGGTATCTTGGTTGGGAGGAGAGTGTTGCCACTCCCATTGCTTTGTTGTGAATCAAGCAAACTATGGAGGAGCCACCTTGTTGATATTTGGAGCATTGGAACCTTGTTGATCACAATGTGAAACCACCATGTGTTTTTACCCACCTTGAGTGGAGGAAAAGTGTAATATTGCTTTGTATTTTAGATTCCATTATTGTGAAATGATCCTACATTAAGTGGAAAATGTTGTAGCAAGATGTTGAAGGAAAGTTGTTTTGAACTTCATTAGTAAGGTTGTAATATGGATGGAATCAAAAGTTGAAAGAAAGACCATCTATTTATTCTCCTTTAACTTGGTGTGGAACCTCATATGAGTATGTTGATTATGTTGACATGTTAGTAGTTCTTGCTTTAAAACTTAATGGAAATATTGTTGGACTCTTTTGTGGAATGTTAGGAGATTTATAAATAAATATACATATTAGATTTCATTTTGTTACTTAAAAGAGATGCATTGAAAAGTGAGAATATTAGTGCATATTCTCTTCTTGTAATGTGGATGGATAGAATTAAGTTTTATTTAGTTTCCAATATGCCAATAAAGTAAACTATGTCCTAGCTCTATTACGTTTATCTTCATCTAAGAATTCATTGTAAAATTATTTGCAAATTAATAAGGAAAATTGATATTTTAAATATAATTCATATTAAAGTAATATTAAACTTAATGGAACTACTATTAGTAAATTGTAATATACCAATATACTAATTATATTCTTATATATTAACCAAGTATACTAATAAGTATATATATATTTAAAAACAAAACCTACGGCAAGGCCGTAACAGGCTTGCAATCAAACCTACGTATGAACTGTCCTTATTTGCAAGGTGAACTGTGCTCAATCACATATATAATCATACATTCATATCTTTTAAAACAATTCAGAAGATGATTTATCTCTTTAATATCATCAGGCAATAAGACTGTACCAAAATTTATCCTGATAGGTACATTTTATTGCAAAACAAATCGTGCTTCATGAATATTCCGATTTGAAGCAGACCCACCTCTACGAATGAGGCGTCCATATAATTGCAAAGAAAACTGTGCTCCTGTACAGTCGGATATGAAACAGATCCACCTCTATGAGACTCTCTTCTATAAGCTGCACCGTAAAATGAGAATGTTCTCTATAGAAAATCTTTGTAATATTTTGCTTCAGGTCTCCTCGTAACACCTTATCTGTCCCTTAATCGATTTTGACAAAATTTCTTGAAGGGAATCCCAAGTTTGAGGATGCATTCCATACTGAACAGATAACGTCCTTGTTGGACGACAGATTATCTAAGCACTCAGAAAAAAGAGGCTTTGTTTGGTTTTTATGTTCGGCCTGCTACCTGGACGACTGCTGTGGCAGGCCAAGGCCATGGATCCCCGCCCCCCTCCTTTCATGTAGCTTCCTCTTCTTCACTCTCCCTTTTTGCTCACACGGTCAGGGCGAATAGAATAGCTTTCACGACTGCTACACTGGTTTGTAGCTTCATTTTCAACCACCACATTAAACCACGTGGCCAGGACAGTATAAAATGGCTGGCCAACTGTGCAAAGCTAGAGATTTGCAAATCTAAGTGAATAATTGTTTGATGTGGCCCAGCAGGAGTTGGCATCACTTGCACGCAAGGAGAGGAGTTTTAAATGTTTTGGCTGGTGTTGGTTTAACAGGTATTCATTGCGATCTGTCACCCAACACAATGATTGCAACCGTGTGCACCAAAACGTTACTGTATTCATCTCAACAACCTAACCTTCCTTTTCTTGTGGAACCCAATAGAATAATCTTTAGTGGTTTTTCCTCACCCTACCTGAGTTAATGAGCAGCTACATTCGCGCAAACCTCCAAAACCTCTTCGCATAGTCAACTAGGATAGACTTATGATACTTCAATCTCCTTTGTAAGAATACTTATGTTTCTCTTGTTTCGCATTAAATATCTTAAGCCATGTATGAAAGCCCTTTAGTAAGTATAGGAGGATGAAAATTGAGTTTTTGAAGCAACTCCCTAAACTTTCAAAGTGTAGACATCCAATTTTCATGTGTCTAGTTAATTACTTTGATCATAGTGCATTTATGTGTCAATAGTTTATTGGACCATGTCGGGGTCTCATAGGTTTCTATTCTCTTACGCCATCACTCTTTGTCTTGTGTTTTCTTATGTTATTAATCCTATGTTTTTCCCAAGTTATTCCTTTTCCAACCTAAACTTTTTTAATGTGTCTTCACGTATTGGCTTGACCCACGCTTGCCCCTCTTTCTGGAAATCACACCATATGACGAGTTGTTCGGTTAGGTAGTCGAGTTGTGTTGATTCCATGTCATGGTGGTTGATATGTTTAAATCGCCCATTGGTTGTGCCAAATATTATGACGAGTTATGTGGTTTGGCTATCTATTTTCCAAATGTCGAGTTGTTGTGGGATATAAGGAATACTCGGTGTCGATTTATCAGTTGGACTGATCACCAAGTCATATGGCCATAATGGGAGATTAACCCAAGCAATGTAAATATGTGGCTTGGAACATAGTATATGCAATGTGACCTACTCAGTAGCTTGGCGATCTAAAATCAATACATATGCACTCTGCAACATATATTTACACTTGTCGATTCTCAATAGGAAAATCGAACAAAATCAAAATTGTGGTGGCAAGCCACGTGGTGGCTTGAGGACCCACCATGTCGGTAATAATAAAATAGTCCTTGCGATGGCCAGGATCCCTTTAGTAGAAAACAAAAATAAATCACACTTAAAAAAAAATTTAGTCGCATTTTCGGGTCGTATGTTTCTGAAAGCATGTTCTTCAAAAATCTATGACGTTCCTTAATTTTTGCGGCATCTTACTATTAATAATACAGCTCATCTCGAAAGATTTCCAAAAAATAACCTTTTAGGTGCATGAACTATGAATTGCTATTTTTCATACTCAGATATATTACATTCAGATTCATGGGTTTGTGCTCTTGGTCTACACCTTACGGACATTCTCAAAATTCATGGGTTTTCTTCATAGTCCCCATATTGCAAATCCTTCAATTACAACACGCTCTTATGAAGGAGATCCCCACTATTCATTACTTCCTTTGGTATCATTTCAGTGCTTGGCTTAAAACTCCATTCCATTATGTTTAGTTTTTCTTTACATTTTTCTTTCTCATGCCTCCGAAGCATGAAGATATTATGTATTTTTGTCATTTTTGGTTGTTAAAACATGAAGCTCAAATCCCATGTCAATCTTTTAGATTTGAAGGGAAAAGCTCATTTTTCCACTTTGGATTGTTATCTAACCTTAAGCTGACATGGATCTTAGAGATGCCTTGTTTGGTGACAATACTGAAGAGATCATTAAACACTATATTTTCATAATCCATAGATTTGAATCTATTACACTAACTACCATTTTTTAAAAGTCATTTCGTCTTGAAGACCTTTACTAAGATAAATATCCACACAAATTCAATGCATAAAGATAATCCCATACATTTATCAGATTACTTCATTATATGACTTTGAAAATCTAGGACACAAAGTATTTCCAATATTTGTAAGAACCAAATGAAGCCAAAAGGTTAGGAGAAGATCCATGAATATGACTCGGACCCAAACTAACATTTTAGATACTGTCATAGTGGATTTACCAAATATGGAAACTGACAAGGTGTAAGGAAACTTACCCCTATTGGTTCCCCAAAACCATGGACCCTCCTCAGTTATACATTTTGGTCTTCCTCACAAAAATAAAATCTTAAGGATGAAGGAAAAGAAGCTTCTTGGATTTTGAGGATAAGAACATCACAATTCTAGTACTAATGAGACATTCAGTTACACTTTTGCAAAATCAATTAAATGTGACAAGATTGACATCAGTAGATGCTAAGGACTAATGAGGAATTGAAGTTAATGTTGCTGCATTTCAAGTTGCATCCTTATAAAAAAGTTAAGTTACTTCCATGAGATTTTGATTTCTATCTATGAACCACAAAAACTCATCATTAGGAAAATAAAGAGTTGAATCCTTACAGATATCATGTAATCCACCAAGATCCATATTAAAATCCTTTAATGGGCTTTACCCTCACATAAAAGGACAATAGTTGAAAAATTGATATCCCCAAAATTTCTTCCAGGTTATATTTGAAATCATATTTTTCAGCTAGTGGATTCAAATCTAAGCTAACATATTTGGAAGTTGTACATTAATTATGGTTGTGAGAAATAACAAGAAGCGGTACCATCCAAAATAGTGATATGCATCTGAAGACTAGCCACGTATGAATCTTCCACGTATGAAGCTACACTCCATTTACCATCTGTTCACCAGCTGAAAAGAGACATTTATAAGAGTGCCATCGAGAGGAAGGATAGTCTTCAACACTTGTCCCAGGGTGTACTTTTGAGAAATGCAATTCTCTTTAAGGATAGAAGAGACGTTAATTTAAGATTCAGGGTTTCCCATGAGAAGGGGTGGATAGAGAAATAAAAAGTCAGCACATACCAATTGCTAGAAAAAAGTAGAACGCTGACTTGAATCACAAACCTTGTTAAAGATCTTACCATGCAATCAACGTTGCGCTAGTCACAAAGGAATGGTTAGTGGATGAATTGTCTAGCTATACACTGCAAAGAACAAATAGAAGGCTTCATCATTTCCAGTAATTTGGAACAAATGATTCAGAACTATAGTAGAGATAAGGAGATAGAGGAGATATAATAATCTTACATCATTCATTGTTCATTAATCCAATTACTTATTTATTGAGAGTTTTGATGACTCCACGGTCCAGGGAGAAATTGAAAAAAATACTTGTAAGATTAATCTATGTCACAATTTTTTAACAATCTGTTCTCAAATCAATGTGCATAATTCATTTTATAAGAATCTCATATGCATTTAAAGATCCATTCATAATATCCAAGACCATAACTTATTTAAAGTTGTGAACTTTATTTGATTTTATGAGACATTTGATTGCATCACTATAAATTGCTAGCCTCCATCAATCTTTTACAACTTATTAACTTTATTTATTAGACAGGGCTGGACACCCAAGTTATTTTACGATTCCAACCTCCATAACTCATTACAACTAGTGGCTATCACGGTAATTTGGTAAGAAACCCAAATGCAATTTATAAAGCAGTATATACTAGCTTTAGATTCGAGTATTGAAACATTAACCAAAACAATTATTAGTTGGGTATAAATATATGCATTACAAAACCACTCGTATTATTTTGTACAAATATAATACATTACATTATATCTCACCATTAGATGTAGATCATCTGGTGTGAACTAAATTTGATTCCATTGCAGTTGATTGATCATTAGGGGCTTCCATTCAACCCTCCATGGCTCATTTAGATCTTAGGACCCTGGGCCTTCGATGGTAGAGAGATTGATACCCATCAAAAACTTTTCTTGTTGATGATTCCAGGTGGGCCATGAACTGCATTAAACTTGCAACTATAGGCTAACCTTAGTTAGGAGAGCAAGTTTCCACAATTTTTAAGAAACACTTTGAGGAAGTCATTGGCATTACAGGGGAGGGGGATGTAGTGCCCACTTCCCTTCGACACCATTTTGTTTTGTTGTTTTCGAGACTGATTACTTCACTTATGGATTATTATGGCTTCTTGATTTAGCATGCTAGTAGATATCATAGACATTGGACTGTTATTGATTTGATCTTTATATGATGCATATGGTTTACTGGTGGACATTTGATGACGATATTTGTATACTTTTGACAGGGTTATTTATCTTAATTATGACATGTGATATGTTTAATCATATTGAGTAGAACTTGATAATTGGACTAATGTGATGATCGTTTTGATATAAATGAAATGTGGAATAGAAATGTGCTAGAAAGTGTAAGTGATATCGTACTTGCATAGATGATAGTAAATCATGTGTCGTTTATTTTAGATTATATTGTATATTTGGCATGAATGTTTTAATGCGGCCAACAGGCCGAAGGAGGTATTTTCTGTTCTGCAGGTATATTATATTCACAACAATATTGGGGAGTGGAGACCAACCACATCGGAATTCGAGAAGAATCCAGCTAAGGTCACCATGGCAACAAGTAATTGTGTGTGTGTTAGAATTATTTGGTTAGGGAAAAATTGTGACCTAAGAGTCATGTGTTGTTTTGTTTTAATTTTCCCTTTTTATTATATTAGTATGTGTTGCTCTTAGTAAGTGAAATTTTACTTGTGTTATTATTCATATTCCTTCGATTGGAGTTACCCCTTTGTTAGCCATGGGTTGTAGTGGCTTAATTAAGCTAATTTGAATTTGTCCTAAACTAATTAAGAGATGTGACCAAAGAGAGCTCATTTATTAGGCTTGATTTACTTGGGATTTTGTGTGGATTGATGTGTGTTTGAGTTTTGAGTGTAGCACACTCTACCCCACATGGGAAACTCGAATTTGGCCTTGGAGGCCAAATTTGGAAGCTTGTGGGACAAGTCAAACTTGTCCCACACCTCTTAAAACCCCATGCCAACCCTACCTATGGGTTGGAAGGCCAAATTTAGGGTCTTTTAGGTGTTTTGGGGGGATAAAAGGGTAAAATATTAATTGCACTTTCTTTCAAAAATTTAATTTTGTCCTTTGGGGGAGTGGGCTTAGATGGAGTGTGTAAGGTGCTTGCCATTCTTTCAACCACTTATTAATGGTGCATTGGAATATGAAGTTGACCAAGTGATGTGGAGTGGAGGGAAAAGGAGGTGGCATCCTACTTGGAGCCACATCATCCCTCCCTCTCTTTTCTCTATTTATTTGATCCTCTTGTTTGTTTTGGGGGTTGGAAGTTTCATTTTTAGTCTTTTGTATTTTGGAGAGGAGAGGATTTTGAAGGAGCTTGTGGATTTTTGGAGCTTGTTGATACTTGTGGGAATTTTGTTGGAGCTTGTGGATGCTTTCTTGATCTTTGGAGGGATTGAGACTTCATACTTGGAACAAGCTCTACCATGGAAAGGTAGGAGCTTCACCTTTGTTTGCATTATGTCTCTTTTTGTTATATGAATGTATATTTATGTTGTGTTGAATATTGTTGTTTGAGATGCTTGTTGGGGATGGGTAGAATGCCTAAGTTGGGAGTGGGAGGAGACTATGGGGAGTTTAATTGAGGGAGGCATAAGAGATCATTTGCTTGAGGAGGGAGTTTGGGTTGGGTGCCCACCTAGTAAGAGAAATGCTTGCATTTTCTTCTTGTTTTTACTTTGAGGGAGCCATAAGAGTTGACAGAGGCATAAGAGTGGATGGAGGGATAAGGGGTACTTGAGGGAGGCATAAGAGTTGTTAGGGGTATTGTGTTTGCATTGGAGGCTTTTAGGTGGCACCCATTCCCATTGGGAGGCATAAGTGGCCTCCCCATAGGTCTTACTCTTATGGCTTTCTTGATAAGCCTTGTGACTTGTTGTTGTGCTTGTTTTCCCTCTTGTTGTGTTGTTGATTTTGTTTTGAAGGGATTATGGAATGAATGTGAAATTTTTATGTTAAGTTATGTGGAAGCTAGTAGTTGTCATGAGTTGGATTTTTCTCCCATTGTAATGTGGTTGGGGCTCGGGGGCCAATGGAGAGGATGGCTTCTCTTCTCCATTGGGTATCTTGGTTGGGAGGAGAGTGTTGCCACTCCCATTGCTTTGTTGTGAATCAAGCAAACTATGGAGGAGCCACCTTGTTGATATTTGGAGCATTGGAACCTTGTTGATCACAATGTGAAACCACCATGTGTTTTTACCCACCTTGAGTGGAGGAAAAGTGTAATATTGCTTTGTATTTTAGATTCCATTATTGTGAAATGATCCTACATTAAGTGGAAAATGTTGTAGCAAGATGTTGAAGGAAAGTTGTTTTGAACTTCATTAGTAAGGTTGTAATATGGATGGAATCAAAAGTTGAAAGAAAGACCATCTATTTATTCTCCTTTAACTTGGTGTGGAACCTCATATGAGTATGTTGATTATGTTGACATGTTAGTAGTTCTTGCTTTAAAACTTAATGGAAATATTGTTGGACTCTTTTGTGGAATGTTAGGAGATTTATAAATAAATATACATATTAGATTTCATTTTGTTACTTAAAAGAGATGCATTGAAAAGTGAGAATATTAGTGCATATTCTCTTCTTGTAATGTGGATGGATAGAATTAAGTTTTATTTAGTTTCCAATATGCCAATAAAGTAAACTATGTCCTAGCTCTATTACGTTTATCTTCATCTAAGAATTCATTGTAAAATTATTTGCAAATTAATAAGGAAAATTGATATTTTAAATATAATTCATATTAAAGTAATATTAAACTTAATGGAACTACTATTAGTAAATTGTAATATACCAATATACTAATTATATTCTTATATATTAACCAAGTATACTAATAAGTATATATATATTTAAAAACAAAACCTACGGCAAGGCCGTAACAGGCTTGCAATCAAACCTACGTATGAACTGTCCTTATTTGCAAGGTGAACTGTGCTCAATCACATATATAATCATACATTCATATCTTTTAAAACAATTCAGAAGATGATTTATCTCTTTAATATCATCAGGCAATAAGACTGTACCAAAATTTATCCTGATAGGTACATTTTATTGCAAAACAAATCGTGCTTCATGAATATTCCGATTTGAAGCAGACCCACCTCTACGAATGAGGCGTCCATATAATTGCAAAGCAAAATGTGCTCCTGTACAGTCGGATATGAAACAGATCCACCTCTATGAGACTCTCTTCTATAAGCTGCACCATAAAATGAGAATGTTCTCTATAGAAAATCTTTGTAATATTTTGCTTCAGGTCTCCTCGTAACACCTTATCTGTCCCTTAATCGATTTTGAAAAAATTTCTTGAAGGGAATCCCAAGTTTGAGGATGCATTCCATACTGAACAGATAACGTCCTTGTTGGACGACAGATTATCTAAGCACTCAGAAAAAAGAGGCTTTGTTTGGTTTTTATGTTCGGCCTGCTACCTGGACGACTGCTGTGGCAGGCCAAGGCCATGGATCCCCGCCCCCCTCCTTTCATGTAGCTTCCTCTTCTCCCTCTCCCTTTTTCTTGCGCGGTCAGGACGCATAGAATAGCTTTCACGACTGCTACACTGGTTTGTAGCTTCATTTTCAACCACCACATTAAACCACGTGGCCAGGACAGTATAAAATGGCTGGCCAACTGTGCAAAGCTAGAGATTTGCAAATCTAAGTGAATAATTGTTTGATGTGGCCCAGCAGGAGTTGGCATCACTTGCACGCAAGGAGAGGAGTTTTAAATGTTTTGGCTGGTGTTGGTTTAACAGGTATTCATTGCGATCTGTCACCCAACACAATGATTGCAACCGTGTGCACCAAAACGTTACTGTATTCATCTCAACAACCTAACCTTCCTTTTCTTGTGGAACCCAATAGAATAATCTTTAGTGGTTTTTCCTCACCCTACCTGAGTTAATGAGCAGCTACATTCGCGCAAACCTCCAAAACCTCTTCGCATAGTCAACTAGGATAGACTTATGATACTTCAATCTCCTTTGTAAGAATACTTATGTTTCTCTTGTTTCGCATTAAATATCTTAAGCCATGTATGAAAGCCCTTGAGTAAGTAAAGGAGGATGAAAATTGAGTTTTTGAAGCAACTCCCTAAACTTTCAAAGTGTAGACATCCAATTTTCATGTGTCTAGTTAATTACTTTGATCATAGTGCATTTATGTGTCAATAGTTTATTGGACCATGTCGGGGTCTCATAGGTTTCTATTCTCTTACGCCATCACTCTTTGTCTTGTGTTTTCTTATGTTATTAATCCTATGTTTTTCCCAAGTTATTCCTTTTCCAACCTAAACTTTTTTAATGTGTCTTCACGTATTGGCTTGACCCACGCTTGCCCCTCTTTCTGGAAATCACACCATATGACGAGTTGTTCGGTTAGGTAGTCGAGTTGTGTTGATTCCATGTCATGGTGGTTGATATGTTTAAATCGCCCATTGGTTGTGCCAAATAATATGACGAGTTATGTGGTTTGACTATCTATTTCCAAATGTCAAGTTTTTTTGGGATATAAGGAATACTCGGTGTCGATTTATCGGTCAGACTGATCACCAAGTCATATGGCCATAATGGGAGAATAACCCAAGCAATGTAAATATGTGGCTTGGAACATAGTATATGCAATGCGACCTACTCAGTAGCTCGACGAGCTAAAATCAATACATATGCACTCTGCAACATATATTTACACTTGTCGATTCTCAATAGGAAAGTTGAAAAAAACCAAAATTGTGGTGGAAAGCCACATGGTGGCTTGAGGACCCACCACATCAGTAATAATAAAATAGTCCTTGCGATGGCCAGGATCCCTTTAGTAAAACAAAATTAAAAAAAAAAATTTAGTCGCATTTTCGGGTCGTATGTTTGTGAAAGCATGTTCTTCATCGTTGTCGTTCGTTCGTTTTCGCGGCGTCACAACTAGCATAATTCTTTTCCATTCTGTAAATGAAGTTCCTTGTATACTTGATTCAAAATCCATTATAGATGTATCTATTTGTAAAAAAATTATTAGTTTGTATCCGACATGTAGGTGAACTCATGTTTATAAACATATTAGTATATATGCTAATATATATACATATAAACTTATGTGTATATAAAATAATTTATTAAAAAGGTCAGATCCTTAGTGACCAACCTTGGCTAATGTCATTGATGTTAGCAAAATAAGCCTAATAGGAAATTGTTAGCCAACTAGCATCGGTCATCCTGTGAATTGCATTTTTTTGTAAAATGGGCCATATTTAACACGAAAATTAGATTTTTGAAGCTTAAACTTGAAAAAACCTTACAACAGATTAAATGAGATATTTCAACAAGTATTTGTATGGATATATATACAAATTTACGTATATATCCATCTATATACCTCGACATACAAGATAAATATAACTTAACAAGAAAGAAAATGTGTATTCTTCATATCTGAACCATTACAAATATTTTCAAATAGATAAAAATGTGCCAATGAAATCTGGTTGCATCTTTGCAAAAAAATAAATTATACTTGGGGAAGATAAACACCCTAAAATAGAGAATCTAGTAATAAAAAATAATAACTTGCAAGAATGAATCATTTAAACCCTATTAAACCAAGATAAATCTCAAAACTATGAAAATAGGGAAGAGAAATCCTCCCATTGTAAACTCTGTGATATTTTCTTCAACATACTTTCTCATCTCAATCCCTTGCTTCCATTGTTGCCTCCATATAGATTGACTTTATCAAATGGAGGAAATTAAGGAATTTTTTTAAAGATATATGAATTCTTAAGGAAAATTAGGGCAATGGGAATGACCTAAGATCTAAGGTAGATCATTGAATCAATCCTACGAATGTGATTCAATCCTCCTCCCTTCATAATGGGTGAATTTTTTTAATAAACCTTGTAATGCTTGAGAAAATTTATTATTTGAACCCTTAAAGAGACATTCAAGGGTGTTGGGAATTTATTTAGTTAGGGATGCTTTAATTAATATTTTATTTATTTAAGATTCTCATGGGATTTTTTAATAAGTTGTGAATTTTTAACTAATATATATGGAAAATATAATTAAGTAAAGGGGATGTGTAGGAATTACTTTCTTGGTTAAGATTTAAAGTAATATGCTTGAGGGAGAAGTTAATATGGATTATGACCTAAACTTTAGCATGCTAGGTTTCTTAATGTTAACTTAAGAAATAAATTTTAGACATAATTTATTTAATATCATTATTAACCTTAGTGGATATTTCATACATAAATAATTTAGGGATAAATTAACTAATTAAATGGAAATTGTTAAGGATGGATTAATTAATTAAGATTGAAATAATTAATCAGGGAAAAATGTGTTGGTTGATTTTAAACAGACCCTTTATTATCTGGGATTAATGTAATCGAGATCTAGATAATGAACTGAATCTTTCAAATAAGAATTATCATACTTTATTGATTGTTTGTTGGTGGTTTGACGTGGCAATTTTTGGACATAACACATATCCTATAATGATGTTGTTATTAAAACACTTTCATATTTCGTATGGACGTCATTATAAGAATTACACTAAAGAAGAAATAGTTTTTTATTCCACCACCCAATTGATGCAAAAGGCACAAAGTCTCTTTTCCCGTGACTCTTTTAGTCATTTCACACCAAAACAGGTGTCAATTTATCCTTAGTTGAACAAAGAGAAACTTTACTCAGAATATTTGTTCAACCTAATTTATTCGAGGCTTAAATGGTTGTTTTTTAAATTGTTTTTAGAATAGAACTGTAAAATGAAATAAAAATAATAAAATAATAGGAGTGTTTCATTTTTTCATGTAGTTTCCTAATGTCATGGGTTTGGAAAGGAATAAAAAAAACACAAATATAAGTCTTAGTCTATACATGTGGAATTTTAATGCGAAAAATCTCGGTCTCTACCACATTTTTAACATCAAACTTGAATCTGCCTTTGTGGCAGTTTGTCCGACAGTTTGGCGTCCACATAAATTGAGCTCCCACTATAAACATATGACACCATAATCAACAAAAAACATTAGGGGGAACTGTGTTAAATGGAGCTCTTGTTAATAGTTCCCTAAAATCAGCACCATTACGGGTTAAATATGACTTGTATAGGGAGATAAATATGTAGCCCTAATATACCCTCATTTTACTATATAAAAATTGATTGATCTAGATTTATATCTGAATCAGGTTCAATTTTATCTCAGAGGAAACTACCACTTTCTTCTTTTTTATATATATGAAGAAAAAGAAGATTTAGAAATAGGAGGTGTTTCATACAAGCATAATGTCCAACTATATTCATTTTTCTTCTTTTACTTCTGAACAACTATGTCCACTGTAACCTTTACAACAACATTACTGTAGTAGACAACAGATCTAAAATAACACACTTATGAAAAAATAAGGGGAATGTGACCATGCATGGAATACAATTGCCTTTGGTGTCATTAGACGTGCACACACAGATAAATATGAAACCTTGATATATCCTCATTTTAATGTATATAAATTGATTATTCCATCTTTTTATTTGTATCTATAATGGGTTCAATAGTATCTGAGAGGAAACTACTTCCCGATGTTATTTTCCTTGTTGTATGTAGAAGAAGAATAAGATTGAGGATTAGGAAGCACTTCATTTGGGCATAATGTCTAACTGTATTGATTTTACTTCTTTTACTTTTGAGCACCTATGTCCCATGTACTGTAACCTTTGCAATACCATTCTCGAGGTACTTATGGGGAAGGGGATTAAAAAAATTGTTTGAATCGAAGCGTCACTCAAAACCTATGCCTGTTATTAAAACTTGACGCGTAAGTCACTTACACCATAAGATTTTGTTGAGAATTTAGCACCATTAGATATGAACAGTACTTTTAATGCATCCATGGTATTTTATTTTATACTGCTCATATCCTAACTGATGTGAGATCGAGGATGTTTTAACCCATTCAGCATAATAAATTATTCCCATTAATTTTTTAATATAAATGTCATTCATATACATTTCTTGAATGTACATGATGAAATAATAGAAAATAATCAATGCAAAGAGAAGGCCACATCATGGCTTATAATTTATCAACTAGCAATCACATGTGTATAATGCATAGAGAATGTCAAACGATATAAGATTTTTTATTTTGACTATAGGGATTCCTCCATTTCTGGGCCTAGAGAGTATTACTCCTATAATTAATGGTATTACTCCCCTCAACTAGGTGTTCCAAATGTGGATCGTAAGCCTCGTTAGCTAGAAAATTTGAAAAATCATTCACTAAAATTATTGAACAGTTAATTGTCACATGTTTTCTTAACGTATTAATAAAGTTTCATTTTTTAGTAATTGATCTTTTTTAATATTTCACAACGTATAAAATGCAAATACATGTCATAATCTCATAAAATTCTTTTTGTTGTCAGGATTTCTAGCTAATATTTTATAACAAATCCACAATATTTATGGCATAAGTTAAATATGAAAGGAGAAAATATAGTTTATCTTTTCTATAGTGCCACCATTAATATTAATAAAATGTAATTAAATTAAAAGGGGGGGGGGGGGGGGGGAAAGCATTGGGGAAGGAATTTATAGGGAGTGGTTCAAATGTCATGAGAATTTATGGAGGGTGGCGGAGTTGTTAAATGTGAATGCATGTGGAAGGATTTGGACACGGTATGGGCTTCCATCCATGTCCATTCAAATCTGCCACATTCCTTGCAAATTAATACAAGAACTTTATTTTAGATCTAGAAGATGTAACCAAACAGAAACCCATGTTAACAATGTAAATTATAACAAGCTTTAAATAGTTGTAATGTTTGACTGAATGAAAGAATGAAGAAGCTTATCATGGAATACATTTTTTGCAGTGTTTAGAATACATGGGTTTTCTCATGGGATAGTCACACTATTTCACCCATAAAACAAATAGGTCTCAAACCTGATCATTTTACATTATCTTGGGTACTCCTGATTATGCCAAAATGTGAGCTCTAGAACAAGGTACAGACGTCCATCAAACAATAAAAGATAGAGGAATTTTTTCTTATGTTGTAGTTACAAATGATTTGGTAGACATGGATGTAAAACGTGGGAGCATACACATGGCACATGAATTGTTTGACAGATTACCTAGAGAAACGTGTTCATGGAATGCAGGGTATACATAAAATTGAGGAAATATATGCAAAATAAGGAAAAAAACTCATGTCATGTGGAATATCTTGTCCTGAATGATACCTCATAATCTGCTCATAGATGATTTTATGGACTATTTTGAATACAATAATTAATGCAAAACATTTAAAGCGTATTATATTTTATGTTCTCCGAATGTTGAAAATGCTTCCATTACATGTTGTGGCAATGGAGAAACAAACCTAGTGAGTCTGATAGAAAAAAACATTAATATGGATTATGAGGAAAATGTGGTAATAGTAGCCATCTATGGTATAGGTGGGGTTGGGAGAACAACCCTAGACAAAGATCCTTTTAACAACATTGGCTCTAGATTTCAATCTTTTAGATTTGCTTCTATTCCTTAGATAAATGACATTTGCAAATTGTAGGAACAAATTTTGAGGTATCATTCATGACAAGATATTTTAGTGAAAATTTTTTTAACATGGAAAGCGAATCACGAAAGCTCATTTAGCATTCATTCAAGCTCTTGTTATTTTGGATGGTGTTGATCATCCAATATGGTAAGAAGAAGCATTTAGTGTGGATTATCTTACACCTAGAAGTAGAATCATTCTAACATCCAAAGATCATCAATTATTTTCCCTTAGACAAGAAGAAATTTTTTACCAAATGGGTGGATTAGAAAATGAGCATGAAATTGAGTTACGTAGCTAGCATACTTTTCCTAGCTCATTTCCTGATGATGGCTAAAAAGACATGTCTCAAAGGATTATGAATTCTTTCCATGGAATTCACCTTGAAAAAACATGGTTCCTCGAGTTGCTATCATTATGGATAATTCTCAAATATTTTTGTGGAACAAGTATTGAAGCGTTGAAGCAAATACAAATGGTGGAATTGTGGATGTGTGCAAACTACTAACTGAAATGCCTATTAGAGATGCAAAACCAAATCACGCAATTTTGAATAGCTTTAGTCCACAAGAATGGTATCTTGACCTTTATCTATTATAATTTTTGTATAATTGATTATTCATTTGCAATAAAATAAAAATATTTAACTTTTAGATACTCAAAAAATTGGTTATTTTAAGCATATGGCTAGTGCAATCAATAAAAATAGACCTCGTGATTTTTCTAATGATTTATAATTTGACCCTAGATTATATCACAACACGAAACTAACATGTTAATAAACCTAGGGTGTTAAAACATGGTACTTAAGTCTGTTGGTTTTGGTGAGAGATGAGTTAACTAAAACAACCATTTCTACCTTGCAAATTTAGAAAAATGAAATTTCCAGATACTTGTAAAATAACACTCTAAGCCCCATAAAAGAGATGTCAACCATCGTATGTGTTCCTTGTTATGTACAGAGTCATTTCAAGAATTATATCAACCTTGTTTTACCATTTTCGCTCTCTTTTCCAATCCTCTAAGAGCCATGTTAATCCATTTTGCACTTTTAGGGAGCTGATAAAATTGAAAAGTTGGGTTTCGTTTCAGCTTGCCATTTGGACTGTGAACAATGAAATACTTTCCTGCCTTCACAATACTCTAATATTTTTACTATAAAATAACCTAAAACCTTCATTATGGGGAAAATTGTATTCCTTGTTAGTTTGGGAAGGGGGTTTTGTAGGCCTTTAGTCACTATTGAAAAAGTTAAATTATATTGATTACGACTAATGGCTCTAGAAACCTAGCCACCAATTGTAAACCATTCACCAATTTTGAATTACGTCAGTTTATGTGAATTCCTAGTATATAGGAAGAAACATATAAATTTACCTGTTGTGTATATATTCATTGGAAGATAGTTTTTGAACGTGGTTTCTTATCCTCCAAGCATAAATTGAGATTTTTTGCAACTAGAAGGAAAATGTAAAAAGAAATTTGTATGACCCCTGTCAAGTTACCAAACCACCATGGAAATATTTTTAACACTTGTAAATAAATGTTTGAAAATATATCTTATGTCTTGTTGTGTGAAATTTGACTTCTTGGAAAATAGTGTTTCTCTCTCTCTCCTATATCTTTCTCTCTCCGTAGTTAAGAAATGAAGTGAAATGAAATGAAATGAATATATGTCTCTAACCCTATCTCTCTCAATGAAAATTATTATTACTATGAAAATGGAAAACTAAAAAATGTTAATTATGCTATATACAAGTTGATGACATGTTAGCGATTTATTGTTGATTTCATGCACACATGGTTTTGCAGGATGAAAGTGAGATGGAGTAATGGCGTGGTTGTAATTTATTGTGTATTATTATAATTTATATTTGAAACAATGCAGTTGTAGAGGCTAAACCAAATTTTTGTAGTGTATTGAAAGACTTACTATTGAATTTCGGTAGTATGTATGAGATGCTAGTTTTAGGGGTCCTTTGGAAAATGTTCATTTAACCATAGGTGTAATTTTTATTCAGATATATGTATGGATTTTTTTTTTTAATATATATATATATATATATATATGTTAAATGAAAATTAATTTAATATCTTATAGTGCAATTCCAGTGTGAAATTGATGATTAATTCATTGGTGTATTGTGTTCCTTATCTTGAGAATGTAGTAAATAATATAGCCACAATCTTCAATCGTAATATAAAATTCATGTATAACTACCCTTCCTTTGTTATTCTTTTTAACATAGAAAAATGAGACCTTAGAATGAACTTAAACCTTTATACTTGATGGCACCTTCTAGCGTAAGAAAATAAGATCCATAGTTTGATTTTATTGCCATAGCTTGTATGCATTGAAACATCGTCATGAAACCACTAGTTAAGAAAGATATGGTTAAACTTTGTCTTAAGTATGTGGTTCACTCCTAGGATTAGTAATCGTGTACATAGCAAGGAGGATGTGTTCTCTTAAGGTAGTACTCCATGGTAATCCAATATTAAACATAGTGTAAAACCCTCTTGGAAAAACACACATATTGAGTGGTAAAGATTGCCAACTACACTTGGAAGTCATATTTAAGAATTGGGATCATAAATGAACTTGATACTCAATCTCTTTTATAGTTGGGGTTTAATGGTGAAGTAGTAAGGGTTAATTGTGAAACTTAACAACTTATTAAGTTATGATTAGCTAGTAAAAAAATAACAGTAAGATGATGTGTTTGGATAAATTTGAAAATTAGATCACCCATATAACATGTAAAAACTATATTGTGGTGAGAAATGAGACCCACCTTGTGTAAGCTATAATGTGAACCCCAATCCGCTTAAAATGGTGAACTACTCCATCTTTCTCTCCCATTAGTCCTATTAGGTAATAGATGTCTGATGTGAAAGTAGGTGATCATGTTCTTATAGAAAAATGTCCTAAGTTAGGGACTAGTTGTCTCATGAGGATATAAATTCCTAACATTCTCCCTTCTCCTTGATTAAATAACAATGGAAAAAATTTGGGCTCTAAGGACCCACTTTTGTTTGAAACTAAAAAATTCCACATGCGACATGATTTCTATTATTATGCTTTGTTCCCTACCTCTTTTTTATGACTTCCAGGAGGAATTCAAATCTAAGGGGAGGGGGATGTAATGCCCACTCCTCTCAAACAATGTTGAACCATGTTTTCGATTGAAAAATGATTATAATATTAAACCTTGCTACTTTATTCTAGTTAGCATACAAGTAAGATGTGCAGGACATCATGTTCACTAATGTGTTTTGATTATTATTTTGACTATATGGTTGGATTGTGGACCTTGATGGGAATTTAAGGATATGAATATGATCTAAAATAGCTTCCTTGTTACATTTTGATTGTGATATCGTTACTATTTTTGTATTGTTGTGTCTCTTCTCACTCTGTATTGGATCCCTAGACCTTGATATCATACTATTTATTAGACATTGCTAGATGGGGATTCATACACTTGTAGTTATTTTATAGACAATACTGAAGTGTTAGACTTGTGACATGATGTGACTATTGCGATGAGTTTTATATTTTTTATTCCTATATCATTATTCGATGTTCCAAATCTTACTAATGTATTGACATATTGGGCATTATTTATGAATATTTCTGGATGATTGTTGATGTTTAATGGGTGTCTTTATTCCCTTCATTTAATCAACTCTTTCTTGATGTCATATTCAAACCAGGGATGTGTCTGAAGCTATATGCAACAAGAAAAGCCTAGTGATCTAGTAATTTTTTGTAAGTATTTGTTATTTTATTATCTGGGGGTTTTGTTACAATGTCCTTAGGATCCCATGGCCAAAGCTTTATTATCTCCATGCTGAAAGAAACTTTCTGAAATAAAAACTCATTGCTGGGATAAATTACTAGAAATAAACACACATACAAAAGTAAATACACTTTTCTTGGAAATAAACACACAGTTGAAAATGCTATGAAAATCTTGTAAGGAAATGAAAATCTAGTCTATAACACCTGCAAGGACAAGTATACAACAAAGTTCAACTTAAAGAGTCAAAAGTGTTTTTAGAATTAATAGATATACACTATTTACTTAGAAATATAACTACCAATAAAATGAGGATCTTGGTTCTCGGAGGAGTGGGCCCTTGCTCCACCTTGAATCAGGATTTGACAAAGTAATATTCTCCCCAAATGAAGTGGCTATTTTATTGTTGAAATATTCTTTCTTACAAAAATGTAATGTATCTTTCTATATCTCTATTTCTATGTATTTGTATGTAGATGTATTTTTGCTAAATCTATCTATAGGTCTCGATATATATATATATATATATATATATATATATATATATATATATATATGTGTGTGTGTGTGTGTATATATATATATGTGTGTGTATATATATATATGTATATATGTATATATATATGTATATATATATATATATGTATATATATATATATGTATATATATATATATATGTATATATATATATATATCATTCAAACATAAATTTACAACCATAGTTGTTCTACTGATTCAAATGGAACCAAATTACACCCAGAATCGATGTTGAATTTGGAACCTTGTTGGACATACAACTATCTGATAATTTATACCTGGATCTTGAAGTATGAAGAATCAGAAATCATCCGATCTTCTCCTAATTGAAAGACTCATTGATTTCTCTATCATTGGATGTCATCAAAATAAATATATTCCCATTGGTTTTGGAACTTTGGAGAAGTTCTAGAGCTAAAGGGGACTGTTCTAGATCTAACCATGAAAGTTTTGGATCTAAATGTAGGAGTTTCAGAACTAAGTTCTGGAGTTCCAGAACTAAGTTCTAGAGTTCCGGAACTAAGTCTGAAAGTTCAGGAACTAAGTAATAGAGCTCATAAACTATGTGATGGAGTTCTAGAACTAAGACACATTGAATCTAAGCCTCTCAAAAACATGTTGATTGCTTCATACTTCATTCTTCTGACTGATTATGACTTTTTTTATTACAAAAACTGAATTTCCACACACTTTGTTAGGAATTATAGAGCTTTTAAACATTAGAAATAAATTCAGCAAAAGATGGAAAATTACATCCTAACTTACATTAGATCAAACAAAAGTCACAAAATGCAATCAAGCTTGGTATACAAATTGATGGATTGGTAGAATCAAAATTTTCAAAAATTGAATAATTGGTGAATTATTTGATTTTAGTGATTGGTTTAGTTATCATGTTCGATGATGTGAATTGATATTTATACATGCTGTGTCATTTTAATATCTCGATGTCATTAATATGTCCACGAAGCTAGAAAGGTATTGTTTTGATTTTTGCAAGAAATTATAGCAACACAAAAAATAACGAGGGGATAGGATACCAATAGTGAAGGAATTTGGGGTATTGGCAATACATGTCACCTTGGCAACACGTGTGTAAATGGTATGATGTTATTGTTGTTTAGATTTTAGGAGGTCCCTATTGGGGGGTTTCCTTAAATGTGACCTTGGATAAGTTTGTGGTTTTCCCTTTTTGGTTTTATTTATTTGTGAGTAATTATATTTTTGTTAGTATTAAATAAGTCACTCATTATTATTATTTTGTTATAGCACCACTATTTAAGTTAATTTAGAATTGATTAACTAGTGCTATTTTAGGATGTGACAATAGGGGGGAATAAATGTGATTTGTGAGCCTTAATGTGTGTTGGATTTGGAAAGAATTTAATTTGACTTTTGGAGTAGTGGTGCACTCAACCTTGCATGTGAATTTCAAATTTTTTCTTTCAAGGCAATTTTGAAGGCTTTTGGGACAAGTTAAGCTTATCTCACACCTCTTAAAGTCACCCATCCACTATGCCTATAATTTGAGGGGATTATTTTAGGTCCTTTTTGTGTTTTTTAATAGAGAAAAAGAACAATTAATTGCACTTTTCTTGCAAGAGTCTTCAATTGTGTCCTTAAGGGGTGTGGGTTTGAGTTAGAGTGTGTAAGAGGGTTCTCACTCCCTCAACCACAAATTTATTGTGGATTTGGAGATTGGGTTTCACCTTGGTGATGTGGAATGGAGAAGAAATGATGTGGCATCCTACATGGAGCCACATCATCTCCCTCTCCTCTCTTTTCTATTTATTTGAATTTGTTTGGAGATTTGGGGGTTACTTTTTCATTTTGGGGTGGAATGCTTGAAATTTTGGAGAGCTTGCTTGAGAATGTGATTTAGAGCTTTGAATAGCTTTTGATTGCTTAGGATTTTGGAAGGATTGGAATCTTATTTGTGGTTTAGGAACTCTTCATTTGTAAGGTAGATCTTCACCCTGTTTTATTTTGTTATTTTGTTTGTGCTCATATGTGTGGATGATGATTGTTGTATTGCTTATGATTGTGGGAAATAGATGTTGATCCTTAGGTTGTCGGAGAAAATGGAAATGGAGGTAAAACTTATGGGAAACATAAGAGAAATGTTATTGGTTATTTTAGGAGGGAGTTGGGTTGGGATGTCCACCTTGTTGATAAGTATGATTTGTGTTTATCTTGTTATTTTCTTGAGGGAAGCATAAGAGTGGGTTGATTTCTTGAGGGAGGCATAAGAGACTTGAGGGAGGCATAAGAGTTTATTGGAGGCATAAGAGACATGGGGAGGCATAAGAGTTTGAGGGAGGCATAAGAAGAACCCCCATGTTTGAGGGAGGCATTGGCTTTGAGGGAGGCAGGCTTTGGAGGGAGGCATAAGAGACTTGAGGTAGGCATAAGAGTATTGTGGGAGTGTTAATAGTCCTTGATTGAATGGCATGTGAATTTGTGTGTATGGTTCAATGGTTTCGGGATATATGTTGATTGCTTCCTTGTTTTGGTAGTGGGCCAATGAGGAAGAAGTTACTCTCCCTCATTAGATATGTTTTTTGGGTGGATATGTTTCCTAATGCCCATTTTGTTGGACACTTGTACCTTAGCATGGTTTGGAGCTATCTGAAGAATGGATCTTAGTTCCATTGATGGAAATGGAGAAAAATGTCTGGTGGATTGTTGACTCTTTGATGGAGGGCTTCAACTTGCATTTTTGTATTTCAATCATTACATTGGATGTAATCTTATGTTATCAAGTTGGATGTCACTCTGATGTACTAAATGTGCCTATTTATTCCGTATTTGTGTAACTTTTGTGGTGTTATACAATCTTGAAGTATATACTTGTGTGCTTGTAAATCTGTAGTGCCTTTTTGAACCTGATAGGGTTTGTGTTAGAAGTTCATGTTGGGCACCCACAATGTTCTCAGGAATAAACCAAAACTTTCAATGTTTGAAATTTTAAAAGAAATTAAACTTAAGAATAATGCTAATGGAAAGAGATCTTAATGAAATAATAAATAAAGGTGATACTCAATCTTTACAGAAATTGAAAGTTAAAATTTCTACCAAATGTTCCTAAGGCTACCCTGTGGCTGTGCTTTAATCTACTGAAATTTTAAACCATTGTACTTATTCCTATAAATGAATATTGAAAGCAATGGAATTTTTTTCATGTATGTGTATATTTTGCATCGAGGAAATGCTTTGTAAAATTAAGGGGAGTAGAATCTAGAAATTATCAAGTTCTATTTCCCCACACCTGTTGGCAAGATCCTTATTAATTTATAACAAACTCATATTATTAATATACAATAAATGTATATTAATAACCTATATTGAATTGCTTTAAAATTATAATACCAGTATAAATATATTACTATCAAAAATTAATATCTACAAGTTAACATATACATATATGTTCATACATTATATATGTATATGTATATGTATATGAATATGTATGTATGTATGTATGTATATATGTATATATACATATTATGCCTTAAAATTACATATATTGGCGGGATTACAACCTTGGTCACAGGGAATACTCAATCATACATACCCTATTCATACATATGTTGCTGGTGTCGTGTTGTTGTTGTCGTTACTGGCCCACACAATGCCACACACGATTTCCTTGTTAAAGGAACAATCACACACTCTGTTACCGTACATGTTTTTCGGCCCTTATTAATAGGATTAATAATTATTATTACTATTATGTAGCAATAAAATAATAATAATAGTATTGCATTATTTTAATTGTCGAAGGTAAGAATTACTATTATTGTTATTTAAACATTTTAAAAATGCATGTCGAATTTCAGGAATATTATTAATTACCTGTAAGTTAGTGTTTAATTAAATTTTTTTATCGGCCGCCCTCGAAGACTGAGCCCCAATTCATTAGCATTAAGGAGTGACCTTTTCTTATGGTGATGCCACCCAAAGGAAGTAGTGTTCGTTCTTAGCATTTAACATTTTGCTTATGACCGTCCAGATCTCGTTGCGGCATAATGTATGCATAATTTCTTTTAACCATGGTTTGTTTTGGTCGTATGGGCGCATCCACTCCACCCCAACTAATACTTTTACCCTTGCTAGCTGCGTACTCATGTTACCTTTTGTTGAAAAGACCTGGCTATGGAGGGTGGAGATATTAAAATCTAGCCATGTGTTGTTAATGCCTTGCAACCAACTATATTAAAGAAAACATAATTTTTTTTGCTCTTAAAATCCTTCCTATACGCCATTCCTTTTTTGTGCCTAGCTATGTAGTCAACTAGTTTGTAGCCTCAAATGGGGATAGGACACTGTTTCCATTTTATTGACCTTTCAATGCGTATAGGTGGGTGTTGGGCACATTTTTTTTATTGGGCTGCAGGCGTTGGAAAGAGGGTAACGTGTTTGAAAATCAAATTGGTCCATGGTTTTAAGCACATGTTCCTGTTTCATGCTACAAAGACCTTCTTCTTCCTTTTTCTTTCTAATCCTCCATGGGCATTTTCTTTCTTTCTCCTGGCATGTTTTCTCTGCCCTTGGTTGATTCAAGTGAAAACAAATGAAATGATAAGTTTGTTTTGGGTGGTTATACGAGAACCCTACAGGATATCTAGCGTGTTACTTTTGTCCACCTAAATCTAAGGGCTGTTGAAAGATGTAGATCTAATCGGGGATCCACCGGATGAACCTGCTACATGACTTAAGTGATCAGACATGTGTATTTAGTTGAATGAAATTAAAAGGAAGTGTATCCAATGTTATGTTGCCCTTTTTGTTCAGTATAAGAATGCATCCTCAGATTCGAGTCTCTCTTCAAGGTAATTTTTATCAAAATCGATTGTGACATGAGAGAGTTACTAAGATCTGAAAAAGATTATTATCCTGAGTCTCTATTGTAATTCTAACTTGATCTTACGATGTAACTCATGGAATTAATCTAAAAAGATTATTGTCTGAGATTAAGAAATGAAAAGAATTTTTTTTTCATAAATATAGATGAACTGTTGTACCCAGCTTCTAGAGGATTAATAACCCGACATATGCATTTTGAAATTACGTGTTAAGGATTAATATACCTACTTCCTGGATTCAAACTTCCTTAGAATATTAAAGTAAGGGGGAAACATTGTAAGTTTTATTGAAAAATCTCTTCAATTTTTTTTAGGGTCGCGAGCAAGCTATCAATAGGAAACTTAAAAAAAGATTGTAAGGTTGAATCAATATTAATTGGGACTCATGTGAATGTCATTTTCGGTTACATAATAGCTGATAACAGTGATTATAATTAAAGGTGGCTTTATCTTATGTCTTATATTGCTAGACATTTCCTTGATAAGCCCATATGGATTGGGTAAAAACTTCCATCTTCTTTACCATTGGCAAGGAGCTCATAGAACTTCCAGGCCTGATTGCACTGCGTAACCTTCCTGATGGATCTGTGTGTTTGTAACGCACCAAAAATACCAACACAAGGACAACACAGTGAAATACAGGATAAATTTTTTTTTTGACTTACTTGAAGATAATACGACACTACACAAGTTCTCTAGGGAATACAACCAACCAAAGACATGCTTTCCACAACACGGACCCACTCTAGTTACAGATAGACATGAGGCACACACTAAGGACACAATGGTTCATCTAAAGTATGCAGTCTTACAACAAGGTCTTCCCACAGAAGATTTCTTTAGATTCATGTTTTAACTGTAAGTGTTTTTACATTCTTTACTTTTCGCAGAGGAATCACGATAGGAGCATCTGAAAGTCATGTCTCCTTTGCAGAATTTTTCCCTACCTTGATAATGTTAATATACAGTGTAAACCAATTATAGAATAGCAAGAGGTTACTTCATTTACTTGATTAACTTATTCATTTGTGAGGAGGCAGTTAATTTCTCATGGCTCTTAACTTGATCAATCTATTTTTCGACGTTGAGCTTTTGAACATTTATGTTTTACCTTTTCAAGCGGTCAATTTTATTTTATTTTATTTTATTCCAGTACATGACTGTCTAACTCTTGGATTCATCATTAAGATCTTATTAGTTGTTAATAAGATTTCATTGGGGTCAAGAGTCTAATCAGAAAAAAATTAAAGGTTTCACTTGGGCTTCACTTGAAGAGATAGAAATAAATATACTGTTTACATTTTCAACGGGTAAGACAAATCGAAGAGTTTCTTAGGCAAGTTCCTTCTATTTATTGTAATCTTATTATCTTCCAAGAATTCAATCATTGATTTCACCTTAAGACCGTTCTAAGGATTTACCACAATAAGAGATTGTTGATTAGTTTACGCAGGATCACAAGGTATATTTGTTTCTCTTGTTTTCTTTTTGCTAGGTTCCAAAACATAGTCCTTTACCAAATCGACACAAGACCAAGGTAACTAGAACGATGCAAGATGATTCAAGTTTAGATAATTAAAATTAGGTTTGACAATTCAAGGATAAATTATATTCTGAAAAGTGAAAATTCAACAAAGGATACGCATGACAAAACCAGTTCATTTAATCTTATTGACGATAATATTTCTCAAATTGACTTTCAAACAATAACAACCTACAAGAGAACAATACAAAATTATAACACAATGCCTTCTAGATAGTCTCCACAATTTCCATACCAATGCTGTAAAGTAAAAGAAAAACATTCGCACAACAGCAGTTCCTAAGAAGGCTGGAATCCACTTTCTACACGTGTTTCTTTCTCTCTCTCTTTTTTTTTTCTTTTCTACTCAGGAAATCCTCCTGCACATTTGTTAGCACATGTCAGTTCGCAAGAACTGAGCACGATAAAAGCTATAACATTAAGACAATATGTTGTTATCTAACTGTTTCAAGGAAGAAAAAAACACCGTTGATGAAGAAAACAATAATTCAAGAGTCTAAACAAGAGCAATTAAAGAACTGTCCAAAAGCATAAAATGTCTAAATAAAAGGGATGGCACTAACTCTATTCAATTATCATTTTCACATAGGAGCAGTTAATAAACATCATAGTGAATTTCATCCATATCACAATAATGACCGTCATTAACAAGATAACATTTCGAAACAAAAACAATTACAGGAAGAGAATTAATTTCAAACGTGATCTATCCCTATTTGTTTAAGTTAGTTCACCAAGCCAAGGATTCACTATGCCACTGGAAGATCCCAAACAATCAATCAACATGAGAATATCTAAACCAACATGACTTATTAATATTAAGATGATGTGCCTATAACAGTTAATTTTATGTCAGTACAGAATAAATAAATTGGAAAGAAAAGGGATGAAACGCACAAATGACCTCGTATGGGTCACATCCTATCCTAACAATCCTTCTATTAAACTTTCTTCTAATCAAGAGAATGTCTTAAGAAAAAGGACAAACTTGACAAGACCAAACATAACCATTATAAATCTTACAGGAGGGTTACTCAATCATTCACAAGAACACAACACAGGATACATAGCTTCCAAAGGATCTGTCGTCAACAACAAGTTGACTTTAACCTTTCTGGTCAACACAACCATTCTACTACAATGACAGCAAGGAGGTCGTATCACAACGATCATCACAAAAACCAGTCAACCAATGAGTTTCCAAACACACCAACCTCTAAGTCACAGGAGAATGAAATTTAAGCATCTTTACGGAGCAAAATGTAGAGTAATTTCTTACACATAAAACCAACATCCCAATTTTAAGATTTGAAAACTTCCTCACTAATGATCAAGTAGATCTTGTATCCTCCAACATGTGTGAAACAAAATCAAGGTAAAAAAGAGTATTTCCTCTAACATTTTAAGCTATCCAAAAGAAATGTGAGTATCGTCCAAAAGAAAACATTCCATAGGTTCAGCTACATTCCTCAAAACATACAACAGTCACCAAGGGAGAGAAGGTGGTTCCAAAGACAACAATCTCCAAACGGTGAACATGAATTGATATCAATTATGAAAATCAAACATGACACTCGAAGAATAAAAGTATTTCTTCGAGCGATTCAAAACAAAATAACAAAAGCAACTAACCTAGTTGCAAGTAATATCAACTTGGCTCAAATCGATAATCAGTCAAGCTAAGCACACACCAAGCCAACCGGGAAGGGTTACTAGAAACTAAAAGAAAAGGATAGAGACAGGAAAAGCATCATTCACCTATACACAATGCACTTGCAGTACTCAATCCCTAATTCGCAAATACTCGACATAACCCAGAACTAAAGATCTCGAACCGAAACAAGAATAAGAACAAGACAGGAACTATAAGGTTGAGTCCAACAACAATGTTTGATAAAACATTCAAATCGTGAGACCAACATAAGGAACTAGGGGGTGTTCATTACAGGAACCCAACCTCTTTTGTTTTATTAGACTTAAGAACAAAGTTCACCCAACTTTATTAAAACCCAGAAACAATATAAAGGCTTCAACCAGCGCAATCATTTCTAACGCCAAAACAAATACAACCGAGCCAGGAAAGTGGAAACCAAACAGTATACCATCACACGAGACATTAATATGAAGAGTAGAGTTATTTAGTGATTCAATTAAATAACAGCATAAGAATTAATGGTATAGAGAATATCGTGCCTGATTAAGCTCCCGCAGTCGATAACAAGATGGATCTCAAACATTGTGCTGAAGCCATGATCCTGGAGATTGACCTTTAATTGCTTCTGGAAGGCTGGATTTTTCTAGGTGCTGTAGGACAGCCTTGAGAGCCCTCAATAGCCTGCGATTTGTTTCTTCCTTGAGAGAGGAGTCTGTATGCCTTTCTAATAGAATCCCCATACCAGCATCCACATATTCATCTGATAATGCATGAGCAAAAGAAGTTGCCACATGATCTTTAAAAGAACTAGAAAAGAGTGTGACATCATGAGATTTAGACAGGCTCGAATGTTCATTCGACCCAAGGCTTTGGTAAAGTGAGGATATCCGACATAAAGAAGCAACATCCACACGAAGCACACTAGCAGATAATCCACAAAGCTCTAAAAGAAAGGTGCAAGAGGCCACCAAAACATTATTTTCAAAATGCATAAAAGCGAGTGGCATTACTGAGATAAGAAGCTTCTCTTCACTTTGTGTCAGCTGTGAAAGCAACACCTGAATCTCAGAGGAGGCTTGTGATTGACCTCGTGAAGACTGTCCCATTTGTTCTTGGACACACCCCAGTGAATTCAATCTCTGTGCTCGATTTCCAATGAGACAAATGAAAGCTGCAAGTGCACGCCCCCTATGCAAGTGGTGTTCGATTCCAAAGTCACCCTCCTTGGCCTCTGTTTCTGTGTCTACCCTTTTCAATTAATGGCCGCTCAACCGCTCTCAGCTCATGATAACGTGCCGCCTCCATTTTTTTTTTCTCTGTTTTCTAATATGAAAAAATGCACACAGTGGCCACAAACAGAAATACCAGCATAGAAAACAAGCACAATATACATATGAAAGAACGGGCACATTCACACCATCTTCAACAGCATTATCCAATGCAGAAAGGAGGTCTCAAAAGAAAATCATTGCAAAGGAATTTCTTCAGGTCTCCTGGTAACACTCTCACTGTCACATGGTCGATTTTGGCAGGAACAACTCAGTACAAGATTTGGATTTGAAAAATATCCTGCTACCTTCATCTCCCAAGACATTTTCTCCAACATTGAAAAGATCCCTATGCCCGTGGGTGCGATCTGTCACCAAAACTGGGACAAGCTCATGGCAGAAACAAATAAAATACAAGCATAGAACGCAGCCTCAAGATTGGTCGAGCTTCTTCCATGTTAGATTCACCACCTGGACAGAAGCGACTTTCCAAAATGAAAAGGCAAGACAGCTCAACTAAAACTTTATCCCGTCCTTCTACTACGGCTGCAAGATTTGCAACCCTCTTGGTGGAGGCGCTCACAAAAGCTTCGAATGTACCGCAACAAGCTTGCTGGGTGTCTAATTACTGTGCAGGGCGTTGCTGTGGATTTCGACACGACCACACCTCGCAGCAAGCAATGAAACGTGGAGGTAACACGCCTACCTCACTAGCCTGAAGCTTCATCAAACAAAAACGCGCACAGGGAGGAAATTAGGGAGGAAAAACGCCATGACAGAAGGATTTTACTCGCCTTTCTGCCCACGCAACAGGAAAAAACGTCCCTCAACCACTCCATGCACAGAATATCCAAGGAAGATCTCTAGACAGTCAACAAGAAGCAGGTAAGATTTGCAAATCAGAAATAAATGAGTGCGGCCAGCTAACCAGAGAGAAAGGAAAATGCGCTTCAACCACTACCAAAGAGAATAATAAAAAAATATAGTCTATATCGCCTTATGTCTATCCTGTCACATCTATAACCAACGTGGGAGGAAAACAATGGAAGAAACAACAATTTCACCTCAAAATTTAGCATTACAACGAGGCACTACACTATGTTCCTTAAAATTAGAAATTAATCCCTAAAAAAAATATTTTGTAAATTTTGCATCAATAATTGATGAGAGAGAAAATGACGAATCTTCTCATTTTGCAGATGTGGCGCTAAGAAAAAATTAATATATGCATAAACCATAGGTTTTGAGGTTCATATTCTTGTTTGTAGATTCTAACCTACGAAACTAATAAGACATATAGCAATGTATATTATAATAGATAGTTCAGATACACAAATTAGAATGATTAGAATTTATCTTTTATTTCTGACTTTTTATTCAGTTACATCGAAATAATCTTCGAATATACTATTTGGTCACTTCTTTTGGTATGCCCCAATCTGTATGTTGTCATAGTTAATACAATATTTTTCCATCTCTGATTATTCTTTTGGATTTAGGGCCATTGTTTAGTCTCCAGGTTTGCAGTCCATTAGCCAATGGGATACACCCTTCTTAGAAAGGGCCGAGCAACAAAACCAATACACCTATAAGTCACAGAGTTTGAGTATAATTTTAAAAATCTTTAAAAATATCACTGCGTGAAGCCAACATCAATGAGATATTAATTGCAAATAACAAATTGAAATAATATAATCCCCAATATTTTTTATTCTCCGACCCTGATCATAAATCTTAATGAGGGCTTCATCATTTGTACTCGCAGATAAACAACGACATCGATGACACTATCAGACCAGGGTTTTGATGGGCTTGGACTAGTACTTTAGTTTTATAAAGAAAATCTAGAAATCAAACAAAAAAATAGTGCCAGAATCGGATTGGATGTCAGACACATATATGCACCATTGCATCAATGAATCAAATACGTTTTCCATTAAAAAGGTTTGCGAAAGATAAATCCACAGCTCGAATTATTTTATTGACATGGTTTATTCTCGTAGGAAGGAAAACCCTAAGCATGTAAATATCTCCTAATTTTGAAACCCTCGTTATAAATAGAAAATACAGCATGAAACTACCGATGTGTATGAAGCGATTCAACATGCAACTGGCACAATTTCCATTTAACAACTAAAAATAGGCAAACAACCGTTATATCGAGTGTCAAAAATGTCAAAACAACCATCAAATTTAAAGTAGTGGAGTTTAAGAAGATAAAACAAGGATATAAATTTTTAGTGATCACTATTATTATGGTCCAAGCCGATATATTGAACAACCCTTCAAGCGAGCTAACAAATAATTGAAGGGTGCCATCTAAGATTCCATACAATTTCAATTCGTATATATAAAAGCTAGTGATGTTGAGAGATTGTATTCATCCAACAACAATGTCTTGTTCAAGGAGAAGCACGACATGCATAGTTATTGTAGGAATTTGTTGGAGTGCGGTTAATGCAGGTCACCTAAGCATATAATTGTATGGAAATCCATGTACCTCTCTTTTTACAATAGTCAATGCTACGATCAGGCAAGTTCTGGCCAATAAACTGGGGATGGGCGCATCACTTCCTCGCCTTCATTTTCACAAACGTTTTGTAATCATAATAATTCTTCTTCTCACTCGTCAGCTTATTTATATCTTCGTCAACATTTTTATTATTCACGATATCTATTTGTAACATTTGCAGGGTTGTGCAATATCAGTATTGTTATACGACACCCCTAAATTTCATGGGAGACAAGACAGTGGCACCAAATGCCAAATCAGTGAGAGGTTTCGAGGAGATATATAACATAAAACCCTGAAGTGGAGAAAACGTGCAGAGGAGTTGTGTCTTATGCTTACATTTTGACATTAGTTGCACGTGATTTGGTTTTCCAACTGATTACACTTCCATTACGTAAAATACAAATGTTTTGTTTAATATAGATATCATTAAACACTACCATTATGTAAAATTAAATTCTACAATTTATCATTAAATCATTATATTTTATTGTGTTTTTCATATTTACAAACGTTAGTTAGGAGTTCCAACATTGCCAATAGCGCTCGGAAGGCGAGAATCAAGGAGTGTAAGTTTATGTGGTCAAAATAGCAACCTTCTAGCTCCCAGTTCGAATCTCGCTGCTCTTAGCTCAGCATTCAGAGCTTAACGACTATCTCCTAAGGATATGGTTGCGCTTTCAGGTAAGCCAAAATAATGTGTTATTGACAACCAACGCCATATTTTAGAATAGTGATATTATTTACTTGTTATGAAAATTTGGAGCTTGTTTGAAATAGGTGCTCATGAGTCATACTATTGGTCAAGCCCGGTGCATCACTTTCAAAGGTATAACATATAACGAATCCAACATAGAAACTACATTTTCCACTTGTCTAAGAGCGAAGTTCCCGCATAGGATTGGCACCGGTGAAAAAAATATCTCACCTACTTGCAATTTCTTTGACAATAATTATTACAAAAATATGAGAAGTCAGAAAGGTCTTCTTTACTCTAATCAGGTATTATTTAATTAGGGATCTTCAAATGCTCAAGTTACCTACTACACTACAAATCGAAATGGCTTCTTCAATTCCTTTTTTGCTCCCATGGTGAAAATGGGAAACATCAAATCTCTCATTGGAAACAATGTAGAGATACGTAAAAATTGCAGGAGATGCAATTGAAGAGCTCACGTAGATACCACTATTATTGTCCATAACAACTTTAATTCGAGCTAAATTTTTACCTATAAGTAGCTTTCTGAAATTAATGCAGTTAGTGGAAATGTGTAACACCCACAAAATACACACACATATACAACACTAAAATACCAGAACATATTTTTTTTGACTTACATTGCAGTGCACATGACACTACAAGAGATCACCTAGGAAAAGATACAACACATGATAGGTTTGCACAAACATTAACCCACACAAATAACATGAAAACACGTGAAGCACATCAAGGCCAATTTTGTTCCCATACAACAAGGTAGAACATAACTATTCAACTACAGTATGAACTTGTAGTTACAGTATTACCCACGGAATTATTTTTAGGTATACGAATTGATTATAATCATGTTTCATTCATCAACTTATGTTATAAAATACTCATAATATGTGAATCATACATTTCTTTTCTTATCTTTTTATTTTGCTAGATATCCTTTATACAGTTTAACATTTGACTTACAGTGTGTCTCACTAAATAAGGGTCATCCACATTATTTCAAATACTTGTTTAATTCATTCATTCGATAATAGGTTATTTATTTACACACAAGGCTATGAGGACTAACCCCTAGGATTCACATCTAACGGCTTGTATCTTGACCCTATATCATACCTCCATTGTACAATGGAAACAAGTGTAAATCTAAAGGATGTCAAGCTATTTTTTTTTGTTTAAGGATTTTAGGGTCGTGTTCTTTTCACAATAACATTTTATTATTACGGTTACTCCACTTTGTTCTAGGCTATAATATCTAACCATATATTCTAACTATTTCACGTAATTTTTGAGTCATCTAGATGTAATGAGTATGATTTCTCACTCATCCAAGTTTAATTCCTAGGAAAAATAAGTATTAGACGTTTATTACAAGGAGAAATTAAATTATAAGTTTTACATGCCTTACTAAGCTCACAAATAGGGTGGTTTAACACCCTTATCTCTGAAAAACATCTTGTGACTCTAGGTACAATCGATAATTCTTGCCATGCTGGCACTCTCTCTTGAGAGGGGTTAAAGTGGTTCACACTAAATATTCTCATGCGTAAGTAACTAAAACACCAGAATAACTCGCATCATTTCATTAATCTTAAAAAGGTTTCATTCAATTTGATTTAATTACCTTTTAAAAAAAAATGTGTAACCCATTTATTCATAGGGCATTGGTATGCTCATGAGACTACTAGTCCTATCCCCAAGGGTTTGGTCAAGAACATGACTACACGATTTCACACCATACATTCATTACAAAATAGGACAACGGGGATAAAAATATGGAGTGGTTCCTCTTTTAAAAGGTTAAGATTCACATTAAAGTCTACATGAAGTGGATTGCGTTCTCACCACAAGAGGGTATAAACTTGTTATAACAATGATATACACTTAACCTTTCTCAAAGGACATCATCTTATGGTTACATTTTCCCAAACTAATCATAAATTAAAATTTGGTTAGGTTTCACAAATAACTCTTAGTATTGCACCATAGAAGTCAAATGATAATATAAATTGGGTATTGAGTTCTTTTATGATCCCAACTCATACATGTGACTTCCAAGGTTAGCTAGCAATCTTCACCACCTTCACTTTTCACTTGACATGTATGCCTAACCAAGAAGATATTACATTATGATGGGGTTTGGTTACCCATAGGGTACTACCTAAAGGTAATCACATTCTCCTTACTACACACACCAAACTATCAATCCCGCGAGGGGACCACATACTCAAGATAAATTTTTATCATGTGGTTCCTAATTTTTGAGTTCACGACAATTTCGATAAGAATATAGGCTATATTGACCAACTTAAACTTGGGCTATTACATACTTAATCTAGAAGGTGTTATCAAGCGTAAAGTTTTAAGTTCCTTTTAAGGTTTTGGTTTCTTCTATGATAAGAAAGAAAATACGAGAAGGGAAGATATGCACAAGTTTAAAACTAAGGTTGACAGTTATAATTAGGTCTCTTTTCTATATTTTCTAGTTAAATAGCACAACACTCTGGATATTTCATCATATATTTCACAAGGAGAATACACTATAAGATATTAAATTCAATTTCATTTACATACATATACAAGTTTTATAACCAAAAAAATGGCGCTCAAGATAACACCCATGTTTAGATGAACATTTCCATTAATAAACCCTAACATCTAAAATATTACAAAACTTCACAAAATGTTCAACTATCCTCTATAATTTTACATAACATATATATTCAACCCCCTTTTTACCAAATTCCAATTTTAATCAAAAGAACACTTAACGTTAAATGCACATTTCACAAATCACCCCTAAAACTAGCATCCCATTCATATTACCAAATTTAAATAATAATTCTTAACTGTAACATAGAAATACATAAATATTTCTTCCATTAACATACATAAATTACAATATTAATTATCATGTATTTCTACTTGAAAAAAATTATCTTCCAAGCAGGTTATAACAAATGACAATTCATCAACAATTGAGGAAGGATAATAATGCAATGTGTTGAAGTTTTAACGTGGTTAAGTTGTCCATGTGCTGCAATTATTTTTAATAAATTGTCTTCTTATGATATGGCATATTTCTTACTTTCTTTGTGTTTACACATTTGCTTACTGTATTATTTCAATGCTTATATTATTAAAACACAAAAAATGTAATTACACATATTTCATAAGAGTTTTAAAGCTATTAATATTAATATTAGTTTTATTTTTTATTGTTTCGACTCATGTTTTTATGTTTAAATGTTAACGTATTCACGTATGAATTATGTGTTTACACAACCTTCTAGAAATGTAGGATTTAGAGTTATTAGGAGCTATCGCTTGGGTTGAAGTTTCACCATAGATTTTCCTATTTGAACCCCCTTAAAATTCACCCATGTTGTACTTGACTCGTTACACCTGTTAATGCCTTTGTTGGAAATATAGTTAAAATGAGAAAGATGTCTCCTAGAATTTCACGTTTTCTTTCATAACTTAAGATGCCAAACGAAATTTCTTGTTATCGACATTGTTGATTGCCATTACTTGCTACCAAAAATTTTCCGTGAAATTTTTCGTCCCTCATCGGAATGGTTGTGTTTTCCCCTTCAAGTGATTGATACAAATTGCAAGTATTTCATTTGTGCTTCCTCTGAAGAGAAAAAATATTTTGATTGTTCCCCCACAACCCTTCTCCCCTCACTTAACTTCTCCTCCCTCAAACCCCTTCATCATTGACCCTCTCCTTTCTGAAATGTTTCACACCCTTCAATTTTACTTCTTTTTTACATCCCCATTGGTGTTTTCATCGCACATATGACATGAGATTGATAGTTTTAAACATATTAAATATCTATTTGTACAATAATCACATCACTAGACTTTTATAATTTTAAAGAACATGAATCGATTCTAAGATGTTTTTCACAAGTTTATAATAATTAAAAAATGCCCAATAAAGATCACAGGAAAAAGGAAACATATTGAAATACTCTAAAGTAGTTTGATACAGTAAATTTTAATATTATATTATAATAATCCATGTTATTTGAATAACATAGCTAATTCATTTATATCTATGTTGAAAACAATACGAGGATCATGAAATCTTAAGTAACATGGACTAAGTCAAAATGGGATCATAATGGATTGTTGTTAACAATATTGCCAAAAATATTGAAAGCCTTTTATTTCTCAGATATCATGAAACCTTATTTTAAGGCTTTCTATTTGGCAATTATAGTGTTTTGTGACTTATCATTCTATTGTACTAGCAAAAGCATCTATAGGTGCTTACAAAAGGTTGATAGGCATGATTTGAATAGATATTATGTTCTTAAAAAATGTTTTAAGATGATGTTTTTTAAGAGTTCAATTTAATTTAATTATATTTTATGTAAATAATTGTTTACATAATAATATTAAAGGAGGATATGTGCAATAATTGTAAATTTAACCTTGTATTAAAAAATATTCTTTTAAGAAAATAAAATAATCTATTATTGTATTAATGGAAATTTTTTACAGCAATTTAGGTCACCATGATATACTTTACATGTCAAAAATAGTATAGTATTCAAGATTTTTCAATCTAATTTAATATTTTTTACACGAGTAGTCATTAATTTCATAATTATTCTTGTGTTCAGATAAAAAAAATTAGAATGAAATTTCACATGAATTATTAAAACCATAACTAAAAAAATCACTGATTATGAATCATCGGAAATGATTGTAGATCAAAACATGATAGCTTTATGGTGGTGAATTTAGATGATATCAAGGGATGAAGGATTCTATTGAGATGGATCCAAGAGTCTCACTTTGTCTTTGACGACATCACAAAATGATGGGCATCTATTTAAGTAACTATAATTCGATAATATCATTTTTCAAGGAGTTGAATATTTTATTTCACATTAAAAAGTAATTTACTCTCCATAATTGCATGTAATATTTATTGGATTTTGTGTGTGCATGACCATTTTTACTATAGTTAACTCCAAGTATTGTGTTACATTGTTAAATTAATTTAAGACTTTTGTTGTACAAGATAGAATACTTTGTTATTACACAAATTTCCTGTATACATTAGGGGGAAAGTTAGGTTTGATAACATCCTCCTAATGCATGGCTATTGGCATTTTTAGACCAATTCATTCCTTCGTATCAATCACATTCCCATTTGCAACAAAATTTTAAAAGCTATGTAGCAACCTCATAAGGTTAATATTGGCCTACACATTGCTAGGGAAGCACCGGGGCATCATCTTCTTCCTATCCCAAAGGAAATCATCTCCAATTCATTCCCTCACCTTTTTATGTTGTTTAAATATCTATATAAATTTCAAATAAATGCTTTAGAATAAATTTTAAAGGATGATTCCGCACTATTGGGTCTTTCTAAATTGTCCATGTATTAACCATCCAATGACAAGTGCACCATAATATAGTAGAGTATTATATTAAAGGGGGAAAATATCCATAATTTATCTCAGTGACTCGTGATTAGTAGTGGAGGAGGAGGCTCGTTTACTTTTTATCAATATTAATACCAAGGTGTTGTCTATTATTCTCAAGAGGTTGAGAATACGGAACGTGAATGAGATCTACCATAAATATTCAACAAATATAATACAAATACTACTAATGTACCTACCACTTATACCTTCATTCTTGATATCTCAAAAACATTCATGTAGATACGAGAAGAGAACTAAGAGTGGAGAACAAAACCAAAAAAATAGACAATAAATTTGATAATTTTGGGGGAAATCACTATTAATAGTTTTTAAAATTGTTCTTTTGACCGAAGCTTGATTTGCAAAATATAATTAAGATTAGATATTGTTTATTATTACTGGTTTTTTAATATATTTTTTAATAGATGTTTGTTTTGTGATGTATATTCATGTATAATAGGACCTTAATAAGTCAAATGTTTATTTTACAAGTCCCATTCTCATGACAAAGATTACATGTTAAACTTGTGTGTGATTGTTTTATTTAGTAATTTTGTTAATAATTTATTTATTGAATGCTAAATTTTTACTTTGGGAACTAATCTATATAGAGTGTTTCCATCCATATTTTTATGTAAACACATAATATTACAAACTTGAGTGAGTGTACATCTAAATCAGTTATCACTTTTAACTAAGAAGTTACATGAAAGGTACATCCACATTATCAAAATCATGTAAGTCATAACCCTGACCTCAACCATTTGACTATCCATAATGATTCCTCGAGGAGATTTACAAGAATAAATCAATTTTTGATTCCATATTCCTGTTTATTCATGTTTTAAATCTATTTTTTCCTTTTGTGACATCTTCTACTCTACAACACAAATATATATATATATATATATATATATTCAATAATAAATTATTTTTAAGCCTTCCTTTCCCGTATTATTTGTCATAGTATGTCTTTGCAATTTGAGGCAAAAAATAAGATACAAATCTGTTATAACGTTGAAAATTTGTTTATCCTTTCTGGAAATCCTATGATATAATAAGCTCAAAGAAAGACATGATTAAAAATTCCTATCAGGCATTACGTGGTTATCTAAATAAAAATGCCCTCTCTTCGGAATTTGTGCTCTTTGTCGAATAATGTACAAAAATAAAATTTAACTTGAAAATTTATGCACAACCCTGGCAACAGTTAATGAGAAACGAGAAAATTTATAAACAATAATAGTAATAATTTATGGCGCCAAAGAGAGAGGAAACTGTTGTTATCAAGAAAATTACGAATGAAATGCACAGTATAATTTGAATATGGACACGAGTGCTTTTATACTGTTGTGAAGGGAAATGTCCAATGGAAGTGGTTATAATACTTACAAATAAATCAATTCAAACACAAATACAAATTAAGTATAAAATATGAACATATACAAAACTATAATATATTTTTACTCAGCTGCATGGATTATTTTCTCCCTAGCGCAGTCGGAGCCCCGCTCGGATGGGATCTTTAAGGCGGTACTTATTTATGATCCAGTCCGTTTTGACCTCCTTAGGAGGTCTCCATGGAGAAAAACGGCCCTTTCTTCACTCCCAGTTTATGAGAGCCTCCTAATAGCACAACGGGCTTGTCAATTCTGATAGCGTTCTAGTAAACGAATACCGCTGTTTGATTTGGACGGACATAGTTGGGGTACTTGCACTCCATGAGGATGAAGAAAAACCACTCATGCTCCCTGAACCTTGCCATTCCTGAAAATGAAACATCTTTTAAGTAATTCTTTCACAAACAACATAGAAATCATCCAAAAGAGGTGCTCACCTTGAAAATCCCATAGGACAAATTTTTAGCGATCAACAATAATGGAGAGAGGAAGGTGAGGAGAGGAGAGTTACTTCTTGAGCCGTTATCATATAATATTTGATTAGAATGCATCCGTTACTGAATTAACGACACGTGGCACTATACCCTATTAGAGGCTGATGCGCATGCTGGTCCATTGGTCTATTAGAGGCTGATGCGCATGCTGGTCACTCTTCTTCGATACCACACGTGGCACTCTACTCGCAGCGAGATGCCACCGAGTTCTCACCTCCTATCATATTTCATCTATATCCACTTATATGTAGTTACATTGTTTTCCTCACTTCCCTGTTTGTTTGTTTTTTTGGATTGTTTCTCCGCAACTTTTAAGTGTTCGGTGCAGATACAACATCTACGGATATAATTTTTTAATATTTCCTCATTTTTTTATTTCCAATGCATGAGTTTTCTTTTCTTTTATCTATCTAATGTACACACATTTACTTGGACAGTTTTTCCCTCTTTGCAGGAAAATGATATGCTTGCTAATAATCTGTTCTTAATTCTCCCTCTACTATTGTTCTAGTTGCATGGTTCTTCGGCTATAGATTTTGTCGCACTCACCTACATCATATAATAACTTTAATTATTGAAAAATGAAAGAGGGATGTGATTTTTTGGAGGAGCAAAAGACATCAAACAAAGTCGTTCATACTTCATAGACATCCCCATCTTTGTCTCATGTATCCATACCTGAAACGCAAACCCTTTATCAGGAGATGTCTTTCGAGGTTTCTATGATATTAAGGGTTGTTAGATATTTCATAATTAGTGAGCCTACGCCCTAGAAAGAGGACATAAGGTTTTCTTCATGTTTATACTCTGCACTACTAGTCCTTGCTAGTATTGTAAACTTCCATACGTATGCATGTAATTCTTAGTTATTCAGTGGAAATATAGATGGCTTCTCATATATCTAGAAAGGGCTCTTAAGATCTATCTATTCTTACACATGTTGATCCTCATCATGTGTGTATGCAGGCATAGGGAACAAGATACTTAATAAAGGTATCAGACCGCCAATCCTTCTTTAACCAACATACAAAAGTTTTTAAAGTTAAGGATGTTAGAAATTACAAGGACTGAGAGGGATGGTGAATCAGTCCATTGAGAAAACGTTTTCTTTTGCACTTCAAATAATGATTATTCATTCATGTACATACACTCTTATAGACTACAGTCAAGAATGTTTAAATATCTATAGATATAGTTTGTAACGGAACGCATACAATAAATGAATACAAGATATGTTCAAAAATTATTCATTCAAAACACAAAATTTGATGCGTGGTCAATATCATCATATTACAAGATACAATCAGGATTAAAATTCAAATATATAATTGCAAATTGGTTCTCTTTCATCAACCAGTTGTTATAAGCACTTCATCATCTTCATACAACCACAACTAGCTACATAACTGAAAAAATTTCAAGGATTTTGGGGTATGCCTAAAAGCTTTTTCTTCGCAGGAAAGAGTTATTCATTAGAAAATAATTGGGGTTATCAAAAACACCTCACAAATGAGTTTACATGAATAGATATACCTCTTAGAAATGACTTTTGACCTTCCAGTTACCACCAATATCGAAATTTGATATTAAATAATTTAGAAAAGCCTTTTTATATCAATTTCATAATGTTTTATATAATTTAAAAAATATATAATAAAATAAATTAGAATATTATAGAAATTTAATTGTATAATTTTTTTTTCATTATATTAACTTTTAATATTAGTAAGAAATTATAAATACGATAATATAATATTATATTTGTGTGTAAAATGTTATATAATATAAAATTTGCACCTTAAGTATAATATAAATTTCATAAACTAATTTAAAATATAACGTGAAATTAGCATGAAAATATTACATTACCATAACAATTTACAATACACCTAAAATTTTATCTAACTAATACCACTTTCCCTTTAAGTTATGCAATATTAAAAATAAATCTAATTTAAAATATTTTCCTAACAAATTAATTAATGATTATAAAAGAACTTGTAATTCCTAGCAATAGGTCAAAATGGAAAAAGTGCCATACAAGTTTCCAAAATGAATGAGGTTATGTCTGTAATTTTGGACGATGTATGTGGGTTAGCGAATATTATGTCGAAGGTGTGCCATTGTGCAGTTTAGGATCCTTAATGCCATCGTCGAGCTTCCCCTGCTCCCCACCACATGGCCACTGATAGTGCAAAATCACAACACCCCCAAATGAGTCGTCAGATCTACTTTTCTAAGGCACATTAATTTGGTGTGATTCGCATAATATTGAGATTTCCCCAAGGTATGGTACCTTACAAAGGGGAAAATTCTCCAGATTAAAGGTTGGTTCCTATTCCTCTATTCAGGTGCATATGTGGAAATTTGTAGAAGACCTGTTCCTAAACTTAATCTAAGTTTTACCAAGGAGATAGGGATAAAAGGAATACAAGAAATAAAATCTAAACTACAAGGTAATGCACCAAAGGAATGATGAACATTAGTTTTGCTGATAGACACAAACCAACAAAATACATACAATAATCCATCTCAGATAACTATATTTATAATGAAAGACCAGATGAGAGAAAAGGAGACAAGAAAGGATCTAAAATCAATCACAAACATTTTTTATTACTCTCTAGATTGATACAATGCATTACAAATGGCTAGAAGGTAGGAAACGTATTACAATTTAAATAGAATGTCTAAACTCCATGAATTCCTTTACCAAAAGGAAAGGGGAGCCTGCAAAAATAAAACAATATCCAAACCCTTACAATGAGTCTCGACCCTGTATTTATAGATTCAATCAGAGGGAAGAAAGAGAGAGAAGCGGGAAAACAACTTTAGAGCTCAACCACTGCCATCAATTTCTCTTGTAAAATCTGCCCCCAAATCTATCTTAACTGCACCAATTACTAGTTCGACACCTTAAAAGAGGAGGAAACAGTGGAGCAGATCGAATCTGATCTCGTTGTTGGGGAAAATAGATCTTGCATTAAAGTCCTGAATATGTTTCTCCAATTTTCTCCCACCTAACCTCTCCAAACATAAATTTTCATGTCTCCATGGCATGGGGGAGGCCGAGATCTTTCCAACGGCATCAAATTTTCTACTTTTTGAGCCCTGAGGAGAAAGATATGCCCCTTCGAAGTTTCTATCGGGTTCATACAAAAGGGCGGGAAAACTAGTTTGAAAAATGGGTCCCTCTTTTAATATGGGACACATGGAGTGTTAGCACTTACTTAGGGGTTTCCTTTGTATTTCACTCTTGGAATGGCATGGGGTTGACACGTGGCTTCCTCCACTGGCCTACTCAATTTCTATGTTTTATGGCTAAGTCCTTTTCTTGGCAGGGCCATATTTCTTGACCGGGGACATGCGGTGGTTTGGCGCTCGTCTGGAAATCCTCTCTTTATTCGAACCTTGAGTTAGTGTCATTTGGACACTTGGCACTCTCCTCCAGCCTGTCACCATGTATTGACTATTCAACCCAACTCTGTCCCCTTTTTGAGACTAGACACGTGGCGGCTCCACGCTTGCTTGAAAGCCCAATCGATATTTTCCTTTGAAGCAGCATTGAGTTGACACTTGACAGCCTCTGAGGGTCTTTGGAATTTTCAATGATCTGTCCCTTCCTTTTTGGGCCTTGGGCTATGATGAGGCCAGAATATGTTTGATTAATGTATAATATATGATCTCATCTTACTATATTTTTATTAAGTTGGATTGCATTGTGTGACTTTTAGTTAATCTTATATAAGTTAAGATGTAGATGTTTATCTTTTGATTGATTGTGATTCTAATGTTAAAAGCTCTAAAATTCCTGATGTAGTGTGTGTTGAATTCTGTTTTGTAATAAATAAGGTCTAATCATTTGAGGAAATGAAGCACATGACATTCAGTATGTTTTTGATAAGCATCTGTTCCTACACAACTTAGTTCTGGAACTTCCAAACTAGCTCCAAAACTCCATCACACAGTCATCACTTAGTTATGGAACTTTCGGACTTAGTTTTGGAACTCCAGTATTTAATTCCAGAATTTTCAGACTTTGTTAAGGAACTCCTGGGGATAGTTCTGGAACTCTCACAGGTTTTGGTATTTAATAATTTCATATGGTTCTGGAACTTCTCCAAAGTTCCAGAACTAATGGGAGTTATCTATTTTAAAACCACATCTAGAGATTTGGCATCTATGACCCTTTCAATCAAGAAGGACGAGAAGATTTCTGAACGTAGATCTAGGGAGAGTTATCCTACAACTATTTGATCAACCGCAATCTGACTCAACATCTATTCTGGACATGATTTGGTTTCATCAGAATCATTGAGACAACTGTGATTGTAAAATTTATATAAAGGCATACCTGTAGTAGATAAAAAAATAGAAGATATAAAATGAGATAGAAATAGAATAGAGAAAAGAAATAGACTAAGTACTTAGATCCAATACGTTTTGTAATACCGAATGTTTTACTAATAAAATAGCCATTCTAATTTGAGAGAATTCTGAGTTGTTAAACCCTGATTCAAGGAGGAGCAAGGGCCAACTCCCCCAAGGACCAGGATATTCATTTATATGGTATTTATATTTCTTCAGTAAATAGCTCCGATCTATTAATTCTGTGTTGTTTTAATTATTTTAAGTTAAAATCTATTGTGTATTTGTTCCTGCAGGTGTTTAGATAGATTCTTATATTTCTTGCAATTATTTCCACGCATTCTAAATTAAGTGTGTTTATTTCCATAAGCAAGTGTGTTTCCTTTCAGCAAAGTTTTCAGTTTGTTTACTTTCAGCAAGTTTTCATAATTTGATTTAAATAAGGTTTTACCAAGAATTCATTAAGACATTAAAGAGATCCCCCAGAAAATACAAAAATAAATATAGTTAACTACTAGATTGATTAAATTACTCTTGTTCCATATAGCTTTAGACACAACCCTAGTTTGATATGGCATCAACAAGAAGTTGATTAAATGAAGGGAATAAAAACACCCATCATTTTTGGTGCCATTACCGAGGATCACTAATTAGAAATTTCTAATTAAGTGTTACCAAGAGCAACAAATCATACATCTAGTAGTTGAAGAATCTTCCCCACTATATCACAAAATATATGAGTAGACCAAGCGACTCACAGGGTATATTCCTTCTGAAAACATCTTCACAAGAATTCATAGCATTCTCTAGTCAAAGTAAAGAAATTGATCAAGAATTGGAGGCACCACCATCCCCTGTCAGAAAAGAAGTAGAATTTCTAACTTTAGAATTCTTAGATCAGTCACCTGAAGGAAGTGGAACTTCTAGGAGAAGGCTTATTACTCAAGATCCATTCATGGAAAGTTTTTATTCTCAATTGAGTATTCAACCTCCTACTCCTAATTTTTCATTTTCCCCAAGGCATACTGCTTACCACATTGATTGGGAGGAAAATTCATAAAATATATTTAAAATGGCACGAGAAGCTGAGGGAGTACCTAATAGGACCTTTACTTATCCAATCCAATTGGGAGATGATGATACACCAATGAAAATAATCTCACCTGCACATTTACCAACGTTTAGAGGGATGTCATCTGAAGATCCTGACCAATTTTTGTTTGAATTCAAGGTACTATGTCAGACCTATGATTATAAAATAGATAATAAAAAACTAAAGTTGTTTCCATCACCTTTGAAAGATACAGCAATTAGGTGGTTCATGGGATTACCATCCAACTCTATTAACACTTGGGCACACATGGAAACTGCCTTTGTAGATAAATACCAAGATTATTGTAGAGGGAGAAATAGGAAGGAAGAATTCTTCAAAATCAAGCAAGAGGAAGATGAAAACATAGAAGACTATTTAGACAGATTCCTCCTTGTTAGCAAAAGATGTGGATTTGTGCTTTCAGAAGAGTTAAGTAAAACCATTTTTCTTAAAGGTTTGGATGATGAATCTAGGGAATCCCTTAACTTGATAGGAGGTGGAGACATTGATCAGATAAGAATGAATGGAATTAAGGAGATTTGTAGAAGCTATTCTAGAACAAAAGGTGGACTTAGAAAAGGAAAATCAATGAAAAGTCTAAATCCAGATATGAAAAAAATAATGGATGAATTAGCAAACTTTAAAACAAACATTTAGTTCACTTAACCTCTACTATGGATGGATTACAAGATAAAGAAAATTCCAAAACTGAACTATTGGCTATGTATTGTCCTAGATGCAAGAAGAAACACGCACTAAGATACTTTCCTTTGGATAAAAAAAAAATGTGACTTATATGTGAATCTAAAGAATATGATACTGATGTTTTTTCCTTACTTCATGTTATTATAAATCTGCTTAAACAAACTAGTGCCTCATCTATGACAGAAGAATTGAATTTTGTTTAGAGACAACCCAACCAAGGGCAGTTTATGCCAATATCAACTCCTAATCCATAGACGATGCAATGGGCTGCTCAGCAAGTACCAAAAAATTGATGACAACAACCTTGGGTATCTCAACCAACTTGGAACCCTCAAGATTGGGAAAATCAAGCTTGGTATGCTCTGGTACATCAACAACCATAGGCTGGTCAAGAAAATCCTTATGCTTGGTCACAACATAGATGGAACCCTAACGATTATGATCAAGGAAGAACATATCCAAATCAGAATCAACAGGCCATCATTGGATCCCCTACACAAAATTCACAAACTGAGAATGTAGTCCAAACGCAAATACTAGCACAACCAGTAGTAAATCCAAGAAACAAACAAACAACTCTTATTTATAGAACATAACTAGAAAAATCAGTTGATTTACATGCTATGGATTGTAAGGATATTCAAACTAGATCTGGGAAAATCATTAAGCGCCCACCCCTTGTAATCAATGAAATGATAGAAGAAAATGAAATTATTAGTACTATTATTCCAAAAGAGGATATAGAAAGAAAAGAAAAGGAGCCAGATAGCAACACTATTAAGACTCCATTTCTAGAGAGATTCAAAGAAGCTATAAAAATCGAAGAATCTGAATTGGTACATGAATTAAGGAAATTGAATATTGAAATACCACTGTTACAAACAATTAAAGACATTCCAGAATTAAGTAAATTAATCAAAATATTATGTCTGAAAAATCATGATAGGAAGAAACAATACCCCAAGACTATGAAAGTAGATGGGAAACTTGTTGATTTATTAGCAGGAAAACTTTTACTTCCCAAATACAAAGATCCTGGAAGTCATGTTATTTTTTTCTCTATAGGAAATAAGGATGTACATAATGTTTTGATAGATTTGGGAGCTGATATCAATGTAATGATAGTAGATCCTCTGAAAACATTACCATTAACGGGTATACAACCTACTAATACAATATTGTAGATGGAAGATCAGTCTATAGGAAAACCAGAAGGAATTATTAAAGAGGTGGAAGTTATGGTGTAGTCATGGGAATATCTAGTTGACTTCCTTATATTGCAGCCAAAAGGTAAAACATTGGGTTATCCCATTATTTTGGGTAGACCATGGTTAGCTACAGTTGCTGCTTTGATAGATTGTAGGTAAGGTGATATGACAATCTCGAATGGTAAGAACTCTAAAAAAATTTCCTTATATCCTACTACATGACCTTTTACTAATAATCATGACTAATTATGCGTTGATTCTCATGAAACTGATAAACAAAATTTGTCTTCTTTGGCTATGATCACACTGAAGGATCATGTAAGAGAAGTAGAATAAATTATTAATCCACCATTGGATGAGAACCTGCTATCCTCTGAACAATCATAAATAGTTTTGGAACCTACAAACTTAGTTCCGGAACCCATGACCTTAGTTCTGGAACCTATGGCTATAGTTCCAGAACCACCACATTTAGTTCCGGAACCACAACAAAAACAATTCTCTTTGATTGAAAATGATTTCGCTCCGGAGGAACAAGAATTATTGTGGTGAGAGGATGAATTAGTAGCTTTAGTTTCAAGTATGTCAGGAAGTGATGAAGAATTTTTGGAAAGTAGCAGTGACGAGGAATTTGACCTGTAAAGAGATAAGTATCATAATTCTCATTACTGTCCTTTTTCTGGTATTTTATCTCAAGGATCTTTTGGAGATGTTGCTACATACCATATGCTATTACCACATACATGTCCATTAAATAATTTAATAAAACCCTTCCCACAAATTAGTTCATCACATATTGGAACCAAGCATGTTGAAATTCAACCAGGTAAAACTTTAAACATTAACAGTTGGTTTGAGGATGATGAAGAAGCTAAATTGTTTAATGTTCTAAAAAATCATACTAAAGCTTTTTCTTGGGATTACAAAGACATGAAGGGAATTTACCCAACTATCTGCACTCATCACATTTATATTGAAAACATTAAACTAGGTAGGCAGCCTCAAATAAGGATTAACCCAGCTTTAAGGGATATAGTCAAACAAAAAATTGAAAAACTATTACAAGTAGGTTGCATCTACCCTATCTCAGATAGCCAGTGGGTATCTCCTCTTGTGATTGTTCCAAAAAATAATGGAAAATGGAGAATATGTGTTGACAAAAGGGAACCAAACAAAGGCACAATGAGAGATTATTTTCCCTTACCATTCATAGATCAAGTCTGAGATAACCTTTCAGGTAAATAGTACTTTTCTTCTTGGATGGATTTAGAGGCTATAATCATTTTAGAGTTACTGCTAATGATCAGGACAAAACTACATTTACATGTCCATGGGTAAAATTTTCCTGTAGAGTGTTACCATTTGGTTTATGTAATGCTCCTGCAACTTTCCAGAGAGCTACACTTGCAATCTTTGCTATTCTAACAAATGACTGTGTTGAGGTATATATGGATGACTTCATTATACATAGAGATACATTTGAAGATGCTTTGATAAATTTGGATAGAGTGTTAACAAGATGTGAACAACACAACCTGTCTCTTAGTGATGAAAAATGTTTGATGATGATGGATGAGGGGATTGTATTCGGACACTATATTTCAAAGAGAGGAATTCATGTGGATCAAAACAAAATTAGGATTATTTCAGATTTACCTATTCCTCATACCCCCACAGATATCAAATCATTTCTAGGGCATGCTAGGTACTATAGGTGCTTTATAAAAGATTTCAGTAAAATTGCTGCCCCTATGTTTACTTTTCTAACCAAGGATTGTGAATTTATTTGGGATGAAAAGTGTTAGAGTGCTTTTGAAGAAATTAAAGAAAAATTAATCAGTGTCCCAATATTGAGAGGACCTAATTAGGAAAATCCATTTCATAGCCAAACAGATGCCTCAAATTATTCCATTGGTGCAGTATTGGGACAAAAAGATGAGGAAGGAAAGATGCATGCCATTTATTATCTTAGCAAGAACCTTACTCCCACTGAAAAGAATTGCACCACCACTGAAAAAGAATTTCTTGATGTGATTTATGCAATCAATAAATTCAGACATTACATAACAGGGTACAAGATATTTGTACACACAGATCATTCAACAATTAAGTATTTAAGGAACAATCCAGTGGTTGGAGGATGAATAATTAGATGGTTATTACTTTTGCAAGAATTTGATATTACCATTATGGAGAATCCAGGCAAATCTAATGTGGTAGCTGATTTTTTGTCAAGACTAACCACGACAGGGGAGAACTTTCTAGATGAAACACTGTTTGCAATCTCAGCAAGTACACCATGGTTTTCTGATATGGAAAATTATCTTACAAGAAGGAATTTTCCTCCTTCTTTCACTAAGAAACAAATAAAGAAGTTAATTAAAACCAGTGCACAATTCAAATGGTTAAAAGGAATGCTATTTAAACGTGGTCCTAATTTTGTCTTACGCAGGTGTGTAAGAGAAGATGAAATCTTTGACATCCTCAGAGCATGTCATGATGAAACAAGTAGAGGACACTATTTAGTGAAAATAACAGCTCATAAGATACTTGGCACTAGTTTTTATTGGTCATCTCTGTACAAGGATGTGAAGAGATATATTAAGAGGTGTGATCATTGTCAAAGGATGGGACAACCAAATTTCACCAATGAAATGCCTCTTCAACCTCAACTGATGGTTGAACCATTTGAGAGTTGGGTATTGTATTGTGTTGGTCCCTTTAATCCTCCTTCACAAGGAAAGGAATATATTCTTATGTGTATTGACTATGTAAAAAAAAGGGCAGAAGTGTATGCATTGACAAATGCCACTGAAGAAGCAGTTGTTGATTTCCTTTGGAACAAAATTATGATAAATTTTGGAGCACCAAGGAGTATAGTTTTAGATCAGGGGCCACAATTCATGTATAATATGATCCAAGCTTTCACAAGGTATTACCAAATCAATCATAGGAAGTCATCTCCTTACCACCCACAGTCAAATTGACAAGATGAAGTAACAAACAGAGAATTGGAGAACATCCTTACCAAAACACTTGAAGCTGGGAGAAAAGATTGGGTAAAGAGAGTAGTTGAAGCTATCTAGGCTTATAATAAAACTTGGAAAACTACAACAAAGTTTTCACCATATGAATTAGTCTATGGGAAAAATCCCTTGTTACCTATAGAGTTTGAACTTCATACTTTGAGGACAACGGTAAAGGTGGGAATTGAGTTGAATACTAATCAGAAAGAAAGAATCCTTACACTCAATGATTCGGATGAATTAATGTTGGAAGCACTTTAGCAGACAGATAATTCAAGAGCAATGGAAGTAATGGCATGACACACACATCAAGAAAAGACAATTCAAAGTAGTAGACTGGGAATTTTTGTTCAATTCTAAGTACCAAAAATTCAAGGGAAAATTGAGAACCAGATGGTTGGGAACCTATTAGATTGAGAAAATATTTGAAAATGGTTTTATTCAATTACTTCCCATTGATGGCAGTGGCAGAACACTCTTGGTCAATGGACATAGGCTAAAACTCTATAGGAAGCCTCCCACTAAGGATGAATTCTTGAGGAAGATTGAAGTAGACAAAAAATTTGATCATATGGAAGAACCCAATTCTTCCAAAATGATCAAATAATCAGATGATAGATCTAAAATAAAGGGAAGAAGATGAAAACCAAAAAATGGCATTTTCTTCCCCCCAAAAAAATCATATATATATATATATATATATATATATATATATATATATATATATTCTCTCAAAGGTCAATTGAAAACTAGAAAATGGTGGTTGACCTCTTTTTGGCTTGTTCAAATAAAGGAATTCTTTTGAATTCCATCTGTCTTATCTAATAATGTTTTGTTCCACTTGTAAGAATGCCGAGTCATCATAGCAAAAGGATTACATCATCAAGGATGGTAATTATGTCTTTTAACTTTTTTAGGGTTAATTAAATGTTTGCATGTGTGATTTGACTTAATTTAAAAAGTAGGTATGATGAGTCATCTATTTATACATTATTATTACAAGTGTGTAATCATGAATTTGATTTGGATGGAATAAGTGGCGGCATGGTTATCATTAATAATAATTATTGAAAAAATCAAGTGAAATAAGATTGGAGAGATATTTTGAAGAAAGAACAATGATTTGAGTTTGTATCCCGTAGCAAAGAACAGAGAATTGAGATGTTCGGTACCTAATAATTGAGGTTCCGTAGCTAAGAACAAAGGTTCTATAGCCAAAGACGTCAGTTTCATAGCTAACAGAAAGGGCCTCCAACCAATTCACACAAAATCAAAAGAGATAGAACTCAAGCTGATATGGGGATTAAGAAGAAATTAGAACTAGAGGATGATTCTCAGCTACTCATAGATGAAGAAGTGACATCCATCTTTGAGCATGAAAGATGGCTTGAATACCTCAATAAATATTCATGGCATAGTGATGAATTAGTAAGATAATTTTTCATAAACCTAGAACAATCCAGAACAAAGGTGAGAAATGTATTTATTCCTTTTTTTGTTAATATTATAATAAATTTGTCTTGAGTGCCCATTGTGTCGGTTCCATAACCTACCAAGGGGACTTTGAAAGAACTGGTTGGAGTCTTATTGCAATAAGAAGCAACTGAACCCCAATACATCTATAATACAAAGAAAATCATAAAAGGGGTTAGAAGGGATAATTTTCCCAAACCCTTTGACAAGGTAGCATTTTGGATAGTAAAATATCCAACCTGTGATGGTCAATTTGGGTCTGTGGGAAAAGAATTCTTAAAAATGCTCATATATCTGAAGTATGGAGCCACCAAACTTGAGTACATAATAAATCTTCTAGGGTTTCTTTTTTATTCTATTCAGACCGTGTATTAGAGGTATTCCTAGGGTGTTGAGATAATTAGGCATCATGGTCTAATTCATTTAATATGCCAATACCATTTCCTATCAAAGAAGAATGGAGAAGAAATTGGGGACAAGTTTCTTGGAAAGTTCAAGAAAAACCCTAATATTATCAAAAAAGAAATTCCAACCCCATTCTATCCTTCAGCTAATCTGGAAATTGATGCCCTGTAGAAGGACATAGGGAAATAGAAAGAGAAAATATACAAAAAATAAGAAAAAAAGATAAAAACAACAGTGCCTTCTGTACCGGTGAAGGAAATTCCTTCTTCTGCAGCAGCTTTAGGGGAGCCAATATTTTTCTCTGACGATGATAGCTCACCCATGCAAGAGAAAGAAAGAATAGTAAGAAGAATATCTAGGAAGAAGTCCACTGCTGGGCATGATGAACTTCCCCAGAGAAGAAAAATTCATATAAGGTCAAGGGGAAACCTAGAGGAAAGGAGTGAGTAGGAAAGGATGGAAGAAGAAGTTGCTGACATTTTAGGCAGCATGACTATGACTCCACCTGAGCCAAGTCAATTTGAAATGGACAGAATAGAGGACACATTTAAAGAGAAAGATTTTTAGGAATTGGCTGAACCATCAGCAGTGCCACATGAAGAAGAAGAGTTGGCATCCAGGATAAGAAAAGGAAAATTTATTTTGATAGAGGAAGAATGGCCAACTCCTCAAATAATTTTAGAGGAAGAAGAAAGACAACAAGTTAAACAGGATTTGTTCTTGTCTAGAGAAGAGCTCATTATCAGAGAAAAAGATGAGGAATTGGACTTCCTCAAACTTAAATTGGAACAAAGGGTAATTGTCATTGATGAGCTAATAACTCAGCTTGCAGCAAGGACCGAGGAGCTATCAGCAACCAAGAAGCAACTAATAGAAAAAGAGGAAGAATTCCATACTTCCAAAAAATAGAGTATTGTGTCCATAGCCTATGCACAGACTGAGTTAACCTATTTTCCACTCAAACAACTATGGGATGACATTTGCAGAGAGCTCAGAGAAGCCAAAACATCAAATGAAGAATTAAATACCAACATGGAGGAAGAGATGAATGAAAAAAAGAATGGGAAGAAAAAATTTATAAGGAGGAAGGAAATAAATATAAATGTCTTGCCAAAATTCATATGGTCTATATTATGAGTGAGAAATTACTTTCCTGCAGGAGGCCTTCTCCTACATATGGTATGTTTTTGGAAGAGAAGTTCATCCACTGGAAGTTGTCAATAATTTCATGTAGATTTCCACATGAACTACAAGATGAATCTAAATTCATGACAACTTACTCTCTATCCATCCCTGAGCAGAAAAATATCTTGTGTGAATTTTATATTTGTAATTTTATGCTAGAGAAAAACATAGGATTTATGATCAACTTGTATGTAGGGGAGATCCAGCTCAATGCATTTGTCTCTATTTTCCAATACCATATTTCATGTAAGGAAAGGGAATATGAATTTTTATTGAAGGCTATCTCAACAGGGCTCTACATGAGAGCTCATTATGGTAAAACCTCTACCTTTCTCAAACATTTCAGAACTCATTCCTTTAATAGGAGATTCAAGGCACATTACCCTTCCATTATGCAAAAGAGTTTTGATGCCTTCACCTCCTATGAGGAGGGAAAATTTGAAGATATTTATGAAGTATGCTCAAAGAGGTGGGAACTCCTTACTGTTTCTTTGCAAAGAAGGGAATTAATTTCCCCTACAAATATGATCTGGAGTTTAGAAAGGTCCAAATCATTATGCACAATAATTCCCTAAATCAATGAAACCTATAGGCAGATATGGATGGGAATGCAAACAAGGCCCCCTCTACTTCTCACCCCCATGTATCCTTGGCAAAAAGGAGAACCTCAAGACCTTACTAAATTTGAAAAGTGGGAGAGTAAATTAGAAGAAGATGGGTACAGTACATTTGAGCTTAAGCATTGGGAAATCTAGTTTCAGCGATTTGATTCGAGCAATCAAATGGAATGCAGAACATATGATCCCACTTTTGAAGAATGAGTTTGTAAAGGGACTTACAAACAAGTAAGTTTGGAAGAAATTATGAGGCCAGAATATGTCCGATTAATGTATAATATATGATATCATCCTACTCTCCTTTTTATTAAGTTTGATTGCATTGTGTGACTTTTAGTTAATCTGATATGAGTTAGGATGTAACTGTGTTTCTTTTGATTGATAGTGATTTTAATGTTAAAAGATTTGAAATTCTTGATGTAGTGTGTGTTGAATTTAGTTTTCTAATAAAATAGGTCTAATCATTTGAGGAAATGAAGTAGGTGGCATTTAGTATGTTTTTGATAAGAATTTTCCCCTAGACAACTTACTTCCAGAACTTCTAAACTACTTCTGGAACTCCGTCACACAGTCATCACTTAGTTCTAGAACTTTCGAAATTAGTTCCAGAACTCTAGTATTTAGTTCTAGAATTTTCAGACTTAGTTCTGGAACTCCTGGGGATAGTTCTGGAATTCTCATAGGTTTTGGTCTTTAACAATTTCCTATGGTTCTGGAACTTCTCCAAAGTTCCGAAACCAATGGGAGTTATCTATTTTAAAACCACATCAGGAGATTTTGCATCTACAACCCTTTCATTCAGGAAGAATGAGAAGATTTCTGAACGCAGATCCAGGGAGAGTTATCCTACATCTATTTGATCAACCACAATCTGAGTCAGCATCTATTATAATCATGATTTAGTTTCATCAAAATAGTTGAGACAACTATGATTGTAAAATGTATATAAAGGCAAACTTGCAATAGATAAAAAAATAGAAGATATAAAATGAGATAGAAATAGAACAGAGAAAAGAAATAGACTAAGTACTCAGATCCAGTACGTTTTGTAATGCAGAATGTTTTACTAATAAAATAGCCATTTTGATTTGAGAGAATTATAATTTGTTAAATCCTTATTCGAGGAGGAGCAAGGGCCCACTCCCCCAAGGACAAGGATATTCGTTTATTTGGTATTTATATTTCTTCAGTAAATAGCTTAGATCTGTTAATTCTGTGTTGTTTTAATTATTTTAAGTTAAACTCTATCATGTATTTGTTCTTGCAGGTTTTTAGACCGATTCTTATATTTCTTGCAATTATTTCCAAGCATTCTAAACTAGGTGTGTTTATTTCCAGAAGCAAGTGTGTTTATTTTAAAACAGCAAGTGTGGTTCCATTCTACACAGTGTGCTTCCTTTCAGCACATATTTCAGTGTGTTTACTTTCAACAAGTTTTCATAGTTTGATTTAAATAAGGTTTTACCAAGAAGTCCTTAAGACATTAAAGATATCCCCGAGAAAATAAAAAAATAACTATAGTTAACTACTAGATTGATGAAATTTCTCTTGTTTCATATAGCTTTAGACACACCCCTTGTTTGATATGACATCAATAAGAAGTTAATTAAATGAAGGGAATAACAACACCCATCAGGCTATGTGGTGAAATACTGCTTGTTTGAGCCTCCACTTTTGGATCTACCCTTGGAGATGCTCCGCTTTGACAAGTGGCAGTCTCTACCAATACTTCTATACTTACCCTTTTTTGAGGCCCGCCATATCTACATTTTTACATCTATTGACCATTTCTTACATGGAGGGATGGTGCAAGTTTGAGTCTCCTCCTTAGACACTCATTTCCTATTTGCGCCGAGCTGACACTTGGCACCTCCTTGCCTAGTTGAAGACTTTTCAAAAGCCCTGTAACTTTTGGGGCTCTGGACGCGTGGAAGCCTTGTGCTCGTTTGAGATTCCTTTTTTGGATTCAAATTTGGAGAAGAATTGTGCTGACACATGGCTCTCTCCACTATTTCCTCCATACTTAGTCGATTTTTGGACTCATTCTGAACCGTTTTGAGCCACAAGACTTTATATTTTAAACATTTCTTTTGTTTCTTACATCTGACCTCCTTGACACTCTTTCCTCATTTTTTGACCCTGGTATTCTGTTTCCAAGCCCATCTGTAGCCTGTTAAATGGATTTAAGACATAGAAATAGCTTGATAAAGCCATTTCTTCTTGCATAGGGTCATTTAGTCTTTCTCAGTCCCCACCACTCCATTTTTGAGTCTTTCTGTGACCTGTTTGCAAGATCTAAACATGATTTCTTAGGTTCTTTCTATGTAGGTTTGTGGTTGATCCAATATTTTTCCCGGGGGTTGAAATATGAATAACAAGTTGGTGAATCTTAGGGGTATCTACCTGCTAGATGAAAAGACTAATTGCCTTGTCATATCCATTGCGCATGGAGTCATGAATGTCATTATAATACCGATCCTTCCTCAAATTCATGATCCCAACTGTTTACACTCTCAATCTTCATAAGAAATATCGAAACGATGTTTTATGAGAGTTGAAAATTACTTTGACCCAGGGCTTCATCTGTCTCTCTGAATGGACTACATAACTGCAACAAAACAACACCACAACTATATAAAAAAATTGAAATCATACATGTTCCAAGAAGAACATGCAGAGTGTGAAAAGCACTAAGAAGAAAAGCAACCTAAACCACAACAAGAAAATGTGTAAAAAAACTTATAGGAAAAAGAAATTAAACTAATATGTACAAGGTGAGAACCTTCCTTCTAGTAGCAGTGTTTAAGATAGATTCCATTCACTGGAATCTACAACTCTTCACCATCGAACGTAGAAAATTAGAAATAATTGCTACTTTTGCATCTTGTGACTATGTAGGGGCCACTCCAAATGGCATAAAACTTGCAATGCATTCCTGGTTTTTCCCGATCTGCATCCTATTTCAAAACTAGGTCTCCTTCCTATAAGGTCCTTGTTCTTTCCTTCTTGTCAAAGCATCTCTTGATGAGGCCTGATCCTTATTTATTATTTAGAGTGCATGCTCTCTAGTTTCTTACAATTCCATCAACTCTGCATACTTGTCCTCCATTGGTTCAAATTAAGACATCTCTAGCTTCTTCATGATTTCCAATGTTGGTAAATCAAGTGATATAAGAAACACTGTCTCTTTCCCATAGATAAGTTTTAATGGAGAGTTTCTTGTAGATATCTTAGGTGTTGTCCTATCGGCCCATAAAGCTGATTTGAGCTTTGTGTGCTAGGTTCTCTGATTTTCATCAAGAGTTCTTCTGACAATCTCTAGCATGTTCTTGTTTGTGGACTCAGCTTGGCCATTACCTTGAGGGTAAAATTTTGATGAAGTGCTCAAGTAAATCCTTTTCCTAACAGCCCATCCTGTGATCTTAAAACCTATGAATGCGAATGCATTGTCTGATATAATGGTGGCTGACACTCCGATTCTGGTTATTATCCCTTCATAGAAATATAGTATACTAGAATCATTAGCTTCTTTGAGTGCCACTACCTCTGTCCACTTCGTAAAATAGTGTGTTTTTAGAATCCGTTTGTAGCCTTGGCTTGAACTTGGCTTGATGACTCCAATGAAGTCAAATCCCCATTGCATGAATGGATGGTTGACTGAAATTGGGTACAATGGAAGTACTACTTGCTTTTCTTTGCCTTTAAATAATACACAATTTTGCACCTTTTAATCCATGCATAGCAGTCACTAAATAACCTAGGCCAATAATAACCTACCTTCATGATTTTGAGTGTTGTCACCTGTGGAGAAAAATGGCCCCTAGCTGCTCCAACATGGAATTCTTGTAACACTCTCTCAATCTGATCTGTACCAATGCATCTTACCAAAATGCCATTGATGTCCCTTTTGAACAAGACACCATCAATAAGAACATATGGGATTGCCTATAGTCTTAAATGTCTCATTTTTTATTTACTCATCCCATGAGGACATAGGCCTATTTGAAGGAAGTGCACAATGTTTTGAGTCCAAGGAGTGGCTACATCATCATTTTCTTCCTCTTGATTATTTTACAGAACAAAAACAAATTCCTTCTCACTATTTGCCTCATCTTGTTGACTTGAGGCTAGTTTTTCACACAATACCTTCCCACGGACCAACTTAGTGACCTTGATCTCAATGTCATACTCCATAACATGAGTGATCCATCGTGCACATTTTTCATTGAGATCCTTGCTGAGAAGGAAATCTTTAACTCCTGCATGGGAGACTAACAATTGGATTTTATTGTTTGAAACCAGATGCTTAAACTTCTTCAATCCTCTTATCACTACCAGGACTTGCTTTTCGATGAAAGAGTATTTTACTTCATAGTCTTCCAGACTGTGACTGAAGAAAGCAATTGTCTTCTCTGTACCTTCTTTGTTCCGCTGTATTAAGATAGCAAAAATTATGTCACTGCCACCAAAGGCATATAGTATGAATTCTTTAGAGAAATATGGGTTCACAAGAGTTGGAACTTATGATATAGCTTCTTTTATGGTCTCATAGCTTGCCTTCCTTTCACACAATATGGCCCAAAAGCATACCCTCATGGGACAATAATATGGATTTGTTAGGGTTCAATGACACCCCAAATCTCCTACACCTTTAAAACACCTGCCTTAGGTGAAAAATTTTGTCTGCTGCATTTTTGAAAAACAAAGTAATGTCATCCAGATAGATCAGAACTATTTTGTTGATCAGCCCCTTGAATGCCATATCCATTCCCCTCTAGAAAGCAGCTCTAGATTAGACAATCCAAATGGCATTTTTCTGTAGGCATAGGTCCCCCATTTGGTGTTGAAAGCTATTTTTAACCAATCATATTCTATCACCATGATCTAGTTGTACCCATAGTAGCCATCTAGGAAAGAAAATATCTCTGATCTAGACACCTGTTAGGAAATAAGGGATAAAATATGCAGAATAATCCCTCACAGAATCGCAACAGTAGAAACTAATATGCAGAAATTATTACAGATCTCAAATAAAATTGTAGAATAAAATAACACAACACAAAGAGACAGTATTTAACATGGTTCACCCAATTTGGGCTACGTCCACCAAGAATCACTTGCTCATATTTTATTACAAGCCACCGCTCTCTCAATACAATACCCAGATCCGTTTGGAGCTATGCTCAACAAACTCTACAGAATTCACAGCCGAATTCAAAACACATCTGCAATACATTTGCTTGTACGTCTATCATATGCATAAGACCATATAAATAGACAACTGCTTAATCAATTTTACAAAACTGTGGGTATCAAAACCATGGGCAAAACCCGTCCCATAAACCTATGGGTCAAAAAACTCGCCCATATGAGAAAAGCATGTTTCCCGATATGTCAGGTGCATTTTTGGAGGCCAAAATTTTTTATGCCGGCGAGGATACATGAAAAGTGTACAGTACTCTTAGTGTACAGCCTTCAACACTTTCACACATGAAAAATAGGCTCCACAACCTAACAATCTCCCACTTGGAGACTAGTTTTCCTCTGAGCAAGCTTCTCAACCCTTAATAGTTTCTGTGAAGACCAACCAAAGCTGAACACAACTTCAGTTTTTCCCTTGTGACCACCTTGGTCATCATGTCTGTAGGATTCTGACTGGTATGAATCTTCTCCAACTTCAACTTCTCTTCCTCCAAAGGTGTCTTGATGAAATGGTACCTTAACTGTATATGCTTTGTCCTAGAGTGGAAAGCAGAGTTCTTAGCTAGGTGTATAGCACTCTGACTATCACTATGCAGCTTACATTCCTCCTACTTATGCCCCAACTCCTCAAGCAATTGTTGTAACCAAATCATCTCTTTGCTTGCCTCTGTGGCAGCAACATACTCAGCCTCTGTGGTTGACAAAGCCACCAGCTTCTGTAGTCGTGAAATCCATCTCACTGCTGTCCCACCTACAGTGTAAATATAACCTGTCGTGCTCCTCTTGCTGTCTACATCTCTAGCCATATCTGAATCTACATAACCACGTAAAGTGGTGTTTGATCCACTGTAGCACAAAACTGTCCCCATGGTCCCTCTCAAGTACCGAAGGATCCACTTTACTGCTTGCCAATGCTCTTTACCTGAATCATTCATAAATCTACTCACAGCTCCCACTGAATGGGAAATATAAGGCCTAGTGCATACCATGACATACATCAAACTGCCAACTGCTGATGAGTAAGGTACCTTAGACATTTGGTTTCTCTCCTGCTCTGTCTTGGGACACTGCTCCTTTGATAACTTGAAATGGCCTGCCAAAGGAGTCCCAACCGGTTTAGCATCCTGCATATTAAACCTCTCCAAGACCTTCTTAATGTACTCTTCCTGAGATAAAGTCAGCTTCCATTCCTTCCTATCCCGAGATATCCTCATACCAAGGATTTGTTTGGCTGCACCCAAATCCTTCATAGCAAATGATTCACTTAGCTTCTTCTTGAGTACTTTTATTTCCTGCATGTTTTTACCTGCAACCAACATGTCATCAACATACAAACACAGGATAATATAACTTCCATCCTCAAATTTCTTTTTATACACACAATGGTCAGAATGACATCTGATATAACCTTGCTCCATCATGAAGCTATCAAATTTCTTATACCATTGACGTGGAGCTTGTTTTAGGCCATACAAGCTCTTCTTCAGTTTGCACACCATCTCCTCTTTACCTTTGACTTCATATCCTTCTTTCTGCTACATATATAGCTCCTCCTCCAAATCACCATGGAGAAATGCAGTCTTTACATCTAACTGTTCTAAGTGCAAGTCTTCTGCTGCCACTATTCCAAGAACAGTTCTGATAGAAGTCATTTTTACTACAGGAGAAAAAATCTCATCAAAATCTATACCCTTTTTCTATGCAAACCCCTTGACCACCAACCAGGCCTTGTATCTTTTCTTGCCTCCTTCTTCCTCTTTGACTCTAAACACCCACTTATTCTATAATGCTCTTTTTCCTTCGAGTAGCTTTACCAAATCCCATGTCTGGTTCTCCATGAGAGCGTGATGCTCCTCATGCATGGCTTGCTCCCACTTCTTCCTGGCATCTACCTGCATTGCTTCATCAAAGCTATCTGGTTCTCCACTATCAGTGAGTAATAAATAATAAAGAGAAGGAGAAAAACGTTCAGGTTCTCTTCTTACCCTAGAAGACCTCCTCAATATAGGAGTTTTGGGTTCCTGTTGAGGGGGTTCCTGAACTAATTCATGTGTCACTTTCCCATCTGGAAGATCCTCTACCGCTGCATATTCTTTCTTGGATTCTTCCCTTTTTTCCTGCAACTGCTGCTTATACATGATTTTCTCATTAAATACCACATCCCTAGATCGAATGATTTTCTTGTCCTTAATACTCCAACATTTATATCCAAATTCATCACCACCATAACCAATGAAAGTACATTTTTCTGATTTAGCCTCTAGCTTAGTCCTATCATCCTTGTCTATGTGAACAAACACCTCACATCCAAAGACTCTAAGAAATGAATAATCAACTTTCTTACCATACCAAGCCTCCTCAGGTATGCCTCCATCCAAGGCACTTGAGGGTCCTCTGTTTATCAAGTACATAGCTGTGCTCACCGCTTCTGCCCAAAAAGAAAGAGGCAGTCTTGCATGTAACCTCATGCTCCTAGCACGTTCCATTATTGTTCTGTTCATCCTTTCTGATACCCCATTCTGCTGCGGAGTTCCTGGAACTGTCTTTTTCCTGTGGATTCCATTCTTAGAACAGCAATCATCAAATTCATTGCTGCAATACTCCCCTCCATTATCTGACCTGAGACATTTTAGCTTAAGAACTGTTTCATTCTCTACCAAGGCTTTCCATTTAACAAAAGTGTCAAATACATCAGATTTGTTTCTAATACAATAAACCCAAAATTTCCTTGTTGCATCATCAATAAAAGTGACATAATAACTTGAACCCCCAAGAGATGATACCTGAGCTGGCCCCCACACATTAGAATGCACCAGCTCTAACTTACTCTCTTTCTTTGTAGGTCCAACCTTGAGAAACCTTACTCTCTTCTGTTTCCCATATATGCAGTTCTCAGAGAAATCAAAACCTGTTTCTGTATATCTAGGAAAATTCTTCTTTATGATGTTCATGCCCTTATTGCTCATATGACAGAGCCTATAGTGCCATAATGTTGTATCTGCATCTGAAGCCACAAGATTACAATCATTAATACTATCAGTGGTTAAATACAAGGTTCCAAACTTCTTACCTCTTGCCACCACAAGAGCACCCTTGGTAACCTTCCAAGAGTCTGCTATAAATATCATAGTACAACCATCACTTCCCAACTGCCCTGCCGATATCAAATTTCATCTTAATGTAGGCACATGTCTGACATCCTTCAATAGCCAAGTATTCCCATTCTGCATCTTAACCTGAACAGAACCTTTTCCAACTATGCTGCAAGGCTCATCATCACCAAGAAAAACATTCCCAAAATTTCCTTGAACATAATCATCAAAATAATGCCTATGTGGAGAAGCATGGAAAGAAGCCCCTAAATCTAAAACCTAAGATTCAATAATATTGTGCAAGAAAAGAATCAAAGCATCCTGACATACATTACCCGTTGCCACATTTTCCTACTTGTTTTCTTCCTATTGTTTCTTCTTATCTCTGAAGCTCCCAACAGTCCTTCTTTGCATGCCCAGGCTTTCCAAAATTCCAGCATACAATCTTGTTCTTGGATTTTGACCTTGCCAGATCTTTTGATTTTCCATGGTTTCCTCTATTCTTCTGTCTCCCTCTAGTTTCCACTATCAAAGCATTCCTTGAAGTAGAAGATTCCCCAGAGATTTTTCTTCACATTTCCTCGCTTAGGATCACCCCTACAACATCCTCAAACTTCAACTTCGAGTTAGCTGGAACCGAGTTACTTACCTCCATTACCAGGCTATTCCAACTCTCAGGTAAAGAACACAGAATTAATAAAGCCCTAACTTCTTCATCAAATTCTATTGTAACCAAAGCTAGCATATTCACTACCGTATTGAAATCATTTAAATGATCTGCTACTGAACTATTCTTAGACATCTTCATATTAAACAACTTTTTCATTAAAAATATCTTATTAGAGGCAGAGGGTTTTTCATACAACTTCCCTAATGCATCCATTAGATCTTTTGTAGTCTTTTCCTTTGAAACATTAAATAATACCGAAGATGCAAGACTCAGCTGGATCATTCCAAGTGCCTTCCGATCCAACAAATCCCATTCCGCATCTGTCATACTCGAGGGTTTGTTCACCTTCTCAGACAACGGAGTATAAAGATCCTTCTGATAAAGGTAATCTTCCATCTGCATCTTCCAAAGACTAAAATTCTGCCCGTTGAATTTATCAACCCTAGATCTTCCTTCATCTGCCATAGCTCCCACTCAAGCTAAAAAATTTCCCTACGATTCAACACTTCAGCAAACCAAACTAGGCTCTGATACCAATTGTTAGGAAATAAGGGATAAAATATGTGGAATAATCCCTCACAGAATCGCAACAGTAGAAACTAATATGCAGAAATTATTACAGATCTCAAATAAAATTGCAGAATAAAATAACACAACACAAAGAGACAATATTTAACATGGTTCACCCAATTTGGGCTACGTCCACCAAGAATCACTTGCTCAGATTTTATTACAAGCCACCGCTCTTTCAACACAATACCCATAACTATTTGGAGACATGCTCAACAAACTCTATAGAATTCACACCCAAATTCAAAACACATCTACAATACATTTTCTTGTACGTCTATCATATGCATAAGACCATATAAATAGACAATTGCTTAAGCAGTTTTACAAAACCGTGGGTATTAAAACCATGGGAAAAACCCATCCCATAAACCTATGGGCCTCGAACCCCCCTGAAAAAACTCTACCCCATATGAGAAAAGCACGTTTCCCGATATGTCGGGTGCATTTTTTGGAGGCCAAAAAATTTTACGCCTAAAAAAAATTATATAGTACTCTTAGTGTATAGTCTTCAACACTTTCACACATGAAAAATTGGCTCCACTGCCTAACAACACCACTTGCAAGATCTGCTCCATTTAATGGAGTGGGTAGTGATCTTTGAGGGAATCTCTGTTCAAGTCTCCAAAGTCTACACACAACCTAATCTCTCCATTCTTTTTCTTGACTGGGACCAAGTTTGTAACCCAACTTGAGTGTTTGATTGGAAATATGATATTCATCTCTATAAGATTTTTCAACTCTTTTTTCATTAGAGGTTAAATGTGTGGATTGACTTGTCTCTACTTTTTCCTGATGGGCTTAGCAGCTAGATCTAGTTTGATTGTGTGTTTCGCTAGCTTCGGATTGAACCCTCTCACGTCTTCATAGATCTAAGAAAATACATCTAAAAACTCTTGGCAAAGTTTCTTGAATTCATACCTTTCTTGCTTGGTGACCATTTTGCCAATTTGAAGTGCTTTTCCTTCTCCAACTAGAATTGACTCTGAATCTTCTCCTTTGATATGTATATTAGCCTTCTCTTTTCAAAACTGATCATTAGGATTGAAGATAGACTCCAATGTCACTAAGACTTTGGGAAGCTTGTTTATATGTAGCTGCACTATTTGATCTCCATATTATTGCTATAATATGCTTTTATTTGTAGCTGAGAATTCAGCTTCTTGGAAAAAAATGATGATATGGTAATCATTCTCGAACACCTGCCACCATGTGTTGTTATCTAACACTACTGGCCACACAACCACATGGATATGTGGTTGTCGTTTGTCCCTCTTGATGCTGTCAACCATGTCAAATGTTGCTCCAATTTTTGCAAGCCTATCAGTAACTTCATTCTCCTTCCTGGGTATGGACACAATGTTGAAGGCTTATAAATCCTCAATGAGATCCCATACCCTACTCTTGTAGCTCTTGAGTAGGTCATTATTAACAACATTATGTCCTCTGATATGATTGGAAACAAATTCATTGTCACCGAAAACTTTTCAGATTCTTGATTCCTCATCTTCTAGCCCAATGAATATCATGTACCAAAACCTCATATTCTACAGTGTTATTTGAGCAGGCAAACTAAAATTTGAAGGCTGAATAATATTTCATACCTTGGGGGGACACAATCATAGCTCCTCCTCTGGCTCCTTGTCTACTTCTCAAGCCATCAAAGAATGATTTCCATACTTCATTTTCATCTTTGTATTCTTGCTTTGTGATGTTAGGAAGAGGATGATTCTCTTCATGTAGATGGTAGACTCCTAGCTCAGATTCTTCCATCTCCTTATAGAGGTCAAAACCATGCCTTTTGTTATCCCATTCATCGAGAGTCAAGTCTGGGATACACCCCACCTTGGTATAGGCGGTCCTCCTGATCAAAAACTGGACAATTTTCATTGATTGGGCTCGGCACATAAGACTTGATGTAATAATCCTCTATGGGCTCAGATCTAATTGTGAACTTCACCCCATACCTCTTTCTAAAGAGCATATGAAACCAGTCAACAAAAAAATAGCCTCCAATTTTGGAAGTGAAGTCCCTAGACAAACACAATACAAAATGTGGTGGTAAGTCTATGACTGATATGTTCTACAATACAATCAAATTGGGGCAGGCATGTAAAGTGAGGCTCAGATCCTTAATGATTCCAAAAGTTGTCACTATTGTCCCATCCAATTGTACTACCCCTCTAGAGATGACTTCATACAGGAGACCCATTTGATCAGCTATTTTCTTGAGAATTACAGAACTACTTGCCCCAGAGTCAATCATGCAATTATGCACCAATATATCCCCAATGATTAACAAAACATAGAATGGAGGAGGTATCAGGTTCTTACCTTGTTGCTCTCGATGGTTTTCCCTAGATTGATCTGTATCGTTAAGCACTCTCTCTTGCTAGTTAGGGGTTTTATTTTAGCTTGACCAATTTTGCATGGCAGTCTCCAATAGATCCCTCTACCCTGGAATGGCTAGTGAATCCCATAGTGAAACATTCACACTTTTCCTCTTCATTTGCTCAATGATGTTAAATGAGCTATCCTTCTGTTGCCCCTTCCCTGGAACATTTTTTTCTTACACATGGGTTGTTACAACCAGTTCCTGAGTGGATTTGGAAGGTGGCTTAGATTGGCTCTGCATATTAGGAGTTGTATTTTGGATTCCAATACCTTGTGGAGCAATGGAGAATTGAGGATCACCTGAGTTTGGCGAATTTCCTTCTCCAATATTTCTCTTCTTGGACCATGTATTGGTAGCTATAATTTGAGAAGGAGTCTGATTTATTCCACAAAAGTCTTCAGCTTACCTATTGACAAGCATAGTTTCACTTGGAGGTCCCTCTTATTGGTCTCCTTGCTGCTGATTTTCTTCTTGGCTAGGTTATTGTGACATACCAATAGTTTACACCATCAAATCTTGATTTAGTGCACCATTGAAGCACATTGATTGATTATGTGGTTGACTGCATGGGAAACACCAATCATATTCTTGTGCCATGTTATTATGTGATGGAACAAATTCCCTTGATGTTGAAGTTGTGTTTAGATCATATGACCTAAAAGTTATAGCAGCTTGAGGTTGTTCTTGGTGTTGACTCTAAGTTACATCCTTGGCTTGTGGTCTATTTTTCTAATACATGGGTTTATCCTGATACTGAGCTTGAGGCTGATATGGCCTAGAACTCTGAGCCTACTATCTGTTGATGGTTACTAATTCGTTCCCCAGGTTTTGAAGTTGTTTCATAATTTCCTGAACCTCCTGTGGGGAGATAGATGATGAGGCGGTGGCTTCAAATGAGCTTTTACTCCTGGGAGTAGGTATAAGAGCTATTGTGGGTGTTTGGCTGGTACTTGGGTTTCCTAATTCAGGATATAGAGGCATGGATGGCCTAGAAGCAAGTTTTCCATCCTGAACTAAATGATTTTCAGCTCCTATGGAAAGGTTTTAGGTTGTAGGTAAGGTTGTGCCCCCCATTGATTGAATCATTAAAGAAATATTGGAACTTAAAGCTATAAGAAAGTATAAGAAGGCACCTTCATTAGTGGGTTTTACTACTATTAGAATCCTATCCCAGGTCCGTCAAAATTTGAGGTTGAAATCTATCAATTGCTCATTCAAATCTCTCTTGATTGTTTTTCAGTTGCTCCAACAAGGATAATTTATCATCTTTTCTCCAAACTGGTTATGAAGAACTATGAACAGATGATCCTAAGATCAAATAGATGGGTAAGTGCATGAAGTTGGTGGACAATTTTGTGGACATAAAAACCTGAAATAAAGGAACCGCGATTACAGATTTTAAAACCGCGATCGCGGTTCTAAAACCATGATCGCAGTTCCTGAATTCTAGGTTCGGTAATTACCAAACCTAAAACCACGATCGCGGAACTCTGAGACAAAATTTAACAGTCCCATGACTCCTTATTTTTCCTCATTTTTCATTTTGAACCGCAAATTTTTCCTAAACGTTTTTTCACTCGCTCTTTCAATACCATCTCAAATTACTCATTAGACTTCTGGATAGCGATAGATTCAACCATGCCACTAAGACGAGGAGGTAAGTCTCCTATTGTAATGATTTTTTTTTCATTTTAGGTTTTTTTTTTTGCATTTTCATGGGTTTTTTGAAATGTTTGTTTATGTATAAAAATTTTCTTGTTTTATCAGTTTGGTCGGCAAGCTCGAAATCGTGTTAAACCATCAAAAAAATTCCTCAAAACCCTCCTCCAAACATAGATCTGCCTCCTGTGGGCTCCTTCTGTCTCCACTGAGCCAGTAGGAAACGCAAGATAATATCATTGGAAGAATCGTAGAAAATAAAATTTTCATTGAGAACCTAATTCAAACTATAAGACAAAATCATGCTACAAATCCATCCCGCATGACTTTAGCCAATACATTGCAAACATTGATTGGAAAATTCAAGTCTGCAACCAACCAAATACATAGATGGAACACCTTTATAAGTGACTATAGGCGAGTGGTAATGCGGATAATAACTATCCCATGCGAATGTCAAAGACAAAAAAATTGGAAAAGACCTCATTTGTGCATTATTTACCGACCCTAGAACCAATTCCCCCCCTGTAGTTACTTGTAAATGGTTCCCAATCTAGATCTTTAAACTAAAAAAATTATATATCTAAATTGAAAAGAAATTAAATATATACTAGACATGAGCATTGTAAATTCATTCCAATGAACCATCAGGATCGGATCTACTTTGAATAGCAGACAAGTTTTGCTTCATGATCTGACTCTCGAACCTTCCAAAGAATCTTGTTATTAGGCCTTCCTCGATATCTATACAACTGAATATTTGTCGCTAGAACTAGATGTGAATATAAGAGTATTTTCCTATGTGTCTCAAAGTCTTCAAACACCCAAACAGAGGAGTTTTTTAATAGATACAGTCAAATCCAAGTTCCAGTAACTACCAATGACCCTGTAGGATACTCAATATCTTTGCCATATATAATAGGAGAAGTCAACATCTTTCTTTCCTCTATGCAACGACATAAGAAATAGTTTGTTCCTTCTTCATTGTCTTCTGTCACAATTACAGCAAACACATGTCCTACAAAAAAATAACAAAGGTTGAAAAAATCAAATTAAAAATTACATATTAAAATTTCAATGGACATAACTCAATACAAAAATTAAATAAATAACCATAAATACCTTGTCGCACCAAAATTGAAATTTCGTCAAAGTCCTTGGATGTTGCAACTTCATCTACAGAAACAAGTTGTAATGCTTGTGGAGGTTGATAACTAGGAAGTGGAGTTAGAGGCCTACAAATCCATCCATCCACCCATTCTTGTGAATAAGACTCAAGCAGTGACAAAATTTGATACAAGATGCACAAAAACATGTCAACTTTTTTGTCCATACGGCCCACAAAGTAGCAGTGTCTGAGCTATCAAATGAGTGCATATCATTGGACCCAGTGAGTGTCATACAATCCTCGTAGTTAGCAATATTTTGTTCCTCTATCAACAAAAAATATCTGTGAACTGTGGAATTTTCTTGAGAACCTCGGGCCATGTTGTCAGTACACCATTCCACTATGCTCTTTGAATCTTTTAATTTAGCACCATCTTTGTACTTCAACTCTTCTCTTGCAAGAACTCTTTTCACACATGCCCTTGCACCGTCATGCTCTCCTTTTCCATGTCCAGCCTCAGTGAAACTCCAAATATGTTGCACACCCATCGTGATGTGCATTCTTCTCATCCAATAAAACATTCGTGCATTCTTAAACTGAGACATGCAATTATCTGACCATATATAATGTTGTTTGAAGTGGATGTCCCTATCAGACAAGTTTCCATAAAATAACTGGAAACACCCTTGCAAAAGTTCAGTAGAATGAGTACGATCATCACTAATATAAAAGTGGTACTCTCTTAAAAAATTTCGATCATTCTTTGTACTGTCAAGAGAATGTAGAAATGCTATATGCACAAAAATGGCAACTTGTACTGAGTTGTAATATTGCGATTGAACCTCCATTTGTGGTTGCAATGTGTAATTCTCTGCAAAATCGACCACTGAAACAATAGTACCAATAGGAAATGTGTCTTTGCATAGCTTGAATTGTTCATCCAACCATCGAGCTCTATGTGTATGCCTCGCATACTCATAAACAATTTCATCCTTAAATTTTCTCATAAATTGAAAAATGGGCATTTGTTCTGTAACTAGCTCACACCGTTTTAGACTCTTTTCCATCTTTCAACTGGTATGGAATTGATTTATATTTATCAAATTCAACTAAATTATGTTCTATTGTACCTTCAATTTGCTCATGGATGCAACTTTCCAATTTAGGTAATCCACCGCATGTACTACAACTTCCATCTAAACAATCCTGACTATAAAAAAAATTGTCCAACTTCTTTTTCACAAAATATAGTAGGAATGAAATCCCTGGAAGATATTGGTGGAACTTGAACACCACATTCAGATAACATAGTTTTAGAATGAAAATTAGAACGAATACGTAAAAATTTAGCATAATGCATCGCAAATTCAACATGTTGCCTACAACAACAAGTGGTGCGAGCATGGTTGATTTTCACATAGAATGGTTTCAACATTTCAAAAATTTTTGTTGACTAATTTTAATTTCTAGATTCTCTTGTTCAAACTTACGAAAAAATTGAGTTTGAGTCATATCTAAGAAATGCTTTGGATGTGGTTCACGATTAGTAGAACCAACTCTCTATTTTATAACATCTCTTGTATTAGGTGAAACTCTAGTGTTATCATGCCAAAATTTAATAACAACTTCTCTTATAGCATTCAGAATTATTTTTTTTCCTTATGCATGGTGCTCTAGCAGAAAATGCCCAAAAATCGACATTATTGAGTGATTGAAGGATATTACGTCTTTCAATTGCTTTCATTAGAGTTTTTCGATCAAATTTAAACATTCGACTTATTTGCGTAATCAAACGCTATTTTTTTTATTGATTCACTTACAACACTAGTAGCAAGTACATGATGCACAATATTACTATCCCTAGTGTGTCTCTTGACACCAACAGTGTGATATGCATCATGAAGGTTTTCAACAATTGTAGAGGTTTGACCATGTATATTAGATGTTGTCAATCCTAAGGTGTTTAATGTAGGTCTCATTTTAATCAATTTCATCAAACTAACCAACAACTGACATCTTTGGGAATCATTTAAAATTTCAAAATGATTATCCCAAATTTTAGTGGCTTTTCTTCTGATTTGTCATTCAGAAAGTTTGTTAGACATTGGTTTCAAAATGTTTTCATCAATTTCAATAAAAAAATTAGGTTTCTTACGTAAAATCCTAGGAGGTGTTTTTGTCAATTTTTTTCTTGTCTACAGTTTCAACATGAATTTTCTTATTCACATTTTCATTGTCTCCTTCAATTTCAACATTTACTACATCATGAGTATTTAATTCTTCTTCAACATTGACAGTAAAAACTTCTTCATCACGAGTATTTAATTCAACTTCAACATTGACAATAGAAACATTACCTAGTTCTTCATTGCTTACAATAGTTGGGATTGAAGATGAATCTCTTCTGGATTCATGAAGTTTCCACATTCGCTCAGCATTTTGAATTTTGTTGGCCTCTAATTCGTTTGGTGCTTTTTTACTTAATGACTTCCTTTTTTGACTTCGTTTTTTATCTCCCATGATGTTTTGCTTTCGGTGATAAGAAAAACATTGCTGAAAAAGACATAATTTCGCAGTAATTCATATGGTAAGGTTAGAGAGTAAAAATCACATGGTAATTCAGACATTGGGATGTGTGTAAATATATTTTTGAACCGTGATCGCGCTTTATGAACCGCGAGCGCACTTTTATAAACCGGTGCTCGTGGTTTATAAAGTGTGCTTACGGTTTATAAAATGCATAATTAATATTAGGTTAATAAAAAACCGTGCGATCGTGGATCTATCTGCTGAACCTAAGCCTCGGAAAATCTTTGTTTTTCCCCAACCAAAGCTATGGAAGGTCATTATGAAAGTGTAAAAGGTCAAAAAACCTCAAATCTGCTCTTCCAAAGACTTGAACCATGCTAAAAAAACTAAAAACATTTCACAAAAATGGTACCATCATATAGGGGAGACTCTTAGCTTCGTAAAATATTGTTTTTAAAGTGAATAGAATAAGATAAATATCATTTTATAATTTCTTACTAACAATAGGTCTTTAAGACATTTTTTCCCGTGAATGTTCATGTCTACGTTTAAGACTGTAAATTTTGTTTCGCTTATCAAAATATGATAAAACTTATACCATCCCAAGCATGGACAAATTCTATACATGTTAAAAAATAAATTGATTTCGATATTTTTTGATATAGTTATGGCGGGCAAACGGAAAGCGCTCCATTTTCTAAATATTTTTAGACCACTTTCACGGAAAAAATCATAAAAAAAAAATATTGCTAAAAAAAATACAAAATAAAATCCATCCCAAGATAGACAACTACATCTAATGTTTCACCAAAGGAAAAAAAAATAACAAGATTTGGTAATCCAAAATGCTTGGGAAAACGGACTACAATCTTATAAGTTTAAAAACAAAAAAAAACTAAGTTATATAATTTTAAGTGTTTAATATAGCTAAAATTGTCCATTTTTTACAAAAAATAGTATTTTAGAAACTAGATTCCGAATGCTATGATTCATATTTATATAAATTTTTCTAATTTAGAGTGCAATGTATAGCTAATAATCCCTACAAGTTGAGATTTTGTTATTTTTTGCAATATGACGTCCACGGATGACCCTATATTTGTCCATCAACTTCCTGCACTTACCCAGAGCCTGCTTCTAGGCTCCTGAACCATTGTGAAGATTTACCCTTCAGTGAAGAGGCTGACAACTTGACTGTAATGTCCATCTCAGTGGTCTCATGGATTTTATAGACATTTACAATATCTTGAACATGGTCACTAGGAGAAGTTTGGTTTTCCAAAATGAAATATGGGATGTGTTGATGGTGAATCATAGCACCCCTGAAATTCTGCAACTCTGAGACTCTCAGTGTGATTGCATAACATGGAGCTTTTCCCAAGTGTGGACCTTCCGAATTGGGAAAGCTCTCCAGATGAAGGCCGGTTCTTATTCCTCTGTTCAGATGCACACATAAAAATGTAAAGGGTTTACTCAAAAACCTAATCTAACTTTCCAAGGAGACAGGGTAATCAAATATGCATAAAAAATAAACCTATACTAACATTTTATAAGGTGATGCACCAAGGAATGAAAAAAACCTGTCTTGCTCAATAAACACAAACCATTAAATTACAATGCAAGATCATGCACAAATAACCAAATTTGTAGTGAAAGATCAGGAGGATGAAAATGAACATAGAGAAGGTTGAGAATCATCCAAATACAATGCATTATTTTCTCCAAATATTGATAAAAGCTTACACTACAAAATGCCAAGAGGTAAAGTTGCATTACATTTTTAGATGGGAGGTTTGAACTCCACAAATTCGCCTGCCAAAGAGAAGAAGGGAGGGGAAAAACAAGAATGTCCCACCTTTAGGAAGAAGCCCCTCCTTACAATTTATAGGAATTATGAGAGAGGGAAGAGAGATCAATTCTTCCATACCATCTACCTAAAGAACCACCTCCATAAGGTTTGTATTTACATTCATCTCATTATGGCAGTAGGTGATTTAACCCTAGCAGACCCAAAAAATGGTGAACTCATATTTTCATTTGAAACTCAAAACTTCATCACCCAATGTCATCTCCTCTAGTTGTGTGTTGGATACTAAACCTTGTAATAGCTTTCAAAAGTTACCTTATGTGAATCTGAGCCTCCTTGTGAAAAGAGGATAGCCATTTGAATTTTCCTTCTTCTCAAATTGCAACATTCTGTTAAGGCTTTGGAGTGACAATTTCTAGTCTAAAATGTTATCCATACAATCTATCATGAAGATGCAACTTGTTGTGCTACCATAATAATCAACATTCTTATTAATTCTACTTGGGTATGTGCACTGCTATATTTGATTCACCCAAATGGTAAGGTATTCTAAACTACAAGTGGAAAACAATTATTTATGTCAATTCCTTCTAATGTAAGTTAGGGGCGACACATCTTTTTCAATAAATACACATACCTTCTAATCTGCCAACCAGGGATTTGTAAGTCATAAAATATAATACAAGTTGAAATCCCTTTAACCATTTCCATGAAGGTGACAATTCTTATCTCATGTAACACCTTAAATCTATCACCAGGTGTGTGTGGATGGAGGCATTGACAAATCTCATGAGTTTTAAGGAGTTTCTTTGATCATCCATATTATCTGTTTGTGAATTTACCCTTGAGATCTATTCAAAGAGATGCTTCATTTAATGTGATGACCAATTTCATTCTCAAATGCTTGTGCCATCCTTCAAAATCATTTACAAGAATTTTACTTTTCTTGTGAATATTAACACAAAAATCACTATAACATCACTAATCCACCCATCAGTCATTCTAATGATTCAAAGAACATTAAGTACTGGATGTTCATCCAATGACCTTTTTCATAAAGACCTCAAAGATCTTACTTCCTAAAATTCTCCAATTTATCAATCTTAGACGAACATGTACAATGTCAAATTGAAGCTCTAGATCATCTTGATCCTATTGTAGTGAGGAACACTTGTTTGTATCCTTCTAGTACTGAACTTCCGAGTAATTTACTGTGTGAAATCTAGTACATCATAGCTGATCTAAAAGCATCAATTAGTTCATCAAAACATGGTTACTTATAAAGATTAGTGTCTAAAATACTTATAATATGAGCAACTGCACATTACATCTTACTGTATATTAGATGACTTCCTTCTTAGTCCCACTGGGCTTGTTAAAAATGATTAAGGAATCACAACACTCGTAAATAACATCCTCCAAGTATCTATTTTCTAAGATCAAAATATTAATAGTCCTACTGATACTCCATAACATGAGTCAATCTCTCTGAGTATGGAGGCCTAGGGTAATATGCGAAAAATCTAAATTTTTAACGGTATGGCTTGAAGACCATTTTCCCTTGATATCATGTGCATACCTGCAAATATGAGACCTACCTCATTCCTAAACATTGAGAAGGATCTGCTTAATGTTTGCATATATAATAGAATACATGAAATACATCATGCTATATACTACAAGCTTGGATGCAAATTCCAGATGGTAGGCCAAATTGCTTTGTTATGATAGATTTCAAAGGTCCAACAAAATGACATACTAATTGCAAACACATCTTTCCATAATTTACGAATGAAAGATCATGCATGTGGGTCATTAAGACGTTGTGAGGGAATTTTTTAATCTGAAATCAAAATTAACTACAATTTGTCTTATGATGGTCCGCACACTTCCTATAATGCCATTACAAATAGGTGAAATTTAGTCACTGTCTTATCACTTGATTAAATGTTTAAGCTCCATGAACTGCATCGAAAGGGGAGCCTCAAATTGAAAAACACATGTCCTCTAACCCCTTTGCTAATGAGGTGTCCTGCACAAGTCTCTATTCTTATAAGGGTGTTCGTTTTTAAAGGGATTTTATGCTAGCTAGAACTCGAGAAAACCAATTTTGTAGGAAAACCACATAACCATCACTATTTCTCATGTCCTATCATTGCCTGAGAATCCATCACGATACACTAGCATGTCCTCCAATTTGATTCCTTGTTTCGGTCTGTCCATCTAACTCTAGAATTGATAAGCAGTAAGGAGAATTAATCTTTGTTGAACATACTGCATAGTTCAGTCTAGAAATTGGACATCTTGTATAAAGGATCGCGGTGAATGATCTTTCGTCTAATAATATCTAGCATACCTAAAAATCTCATCAAAATTACATCCCTCATGCCACTGAAATTAGCATAAGTGGCTTGATAGGCCAGTGAAATATCTAATGGTGCAATTTTTGTCACATTTATCAATTTCCATGACCACAAGATGGTGTCATTACAATGTTCTTCGACATCGGTAGCTCCGATACATTAAATGGCATGAGAAATAGTTTTAAGGGTATGGGCCACTCTGGTATATATGGGACTTCAAAAGGCTACAGTTGGATGTTTCTCGAGAATTCACTATTTATTCTTGGCACTCGATATAGGAATGTGATTCATGGGGCTGAACCACGTCTCGATCACGATATGATAGCCTGCTCCATTTACTACAACTGTTTGGCTAAGACATTTACATGCATCACTTATTTTTCTTCACCCCATGGACATGGGTGGAATAGCGGTCAATTAGATGAGCCTCTACTTTGTTTGACCCTTGCCTCAAGCCTCCATCTTTGGGAACACTAAATCCGACACTCTTTGCCTGGCCAATGCTACCATCTTCCTTGAGCTACAACCTAACTTTGTCCCCTTTTTAGAAACTGGATGCTCTGGAGAAATCAATGCTATGCTATGAAACTGCAATCTATAGTTGTCATTTGAAGTCTTGATTGACCATACTCTAGAGTTCGACACTTGGAAGTTCTCTCCGCAAGAATCTTTGGCTATGTATTCATATCGCCTATATCAAATGCTACTGAAATCGATTTTTACCCTTGTTAGGGTGTTTGAGGGAAATACTGGCAATTGTTTGACCACTCCGCATCCAAAATAACTTTGTATCTTCTCCAAGGACTATGACACCACTTGTGCCCTACAAGTAGGCAGTCTCCACCAATCACGGGACATATCCAACTTAGCCTAGTGGTTATTAGGCCACTGCCATGTCCTCCCATTTACTGAGCTCTGGGTTGGAACCCTATGTTCCTATGGACCCCTTGGTGGAGGTTCGATGACTCTTACCTCTAGAGTTTAACAATCAGCTCTTGATGCAAAGCCTATGCGGTGGGTCCTATGATCTAGTTGATTTGAATTGTTCAACAGACTGCAAATTTATGGGCTCTGAAGGATGCGTGTGAAGACTAGTTGGCTGACCATCGAGGGAGGAGGAACTGACCCCCTCAATTATTTGGAGTTTCTACATGTGTTTCGATAAGTGTTTGTGCCATACTCGGAGCTCTCAACTGAATTGGGTCTTTCCCACTAAACTCTTCTGGCTTTATTGGATCTTCTCCATGAACCGTCTGTTGAGGTCTGTGGGTAGTGGATCTGAATCTTCTGCCTCCACTGTTTCCTCCTTTATATGACCTTGGATAAGAAATGATTCAAATATTCCGCACATGCTCATGTTATAATGTACTGAAGACATAGTCTAGCAATTAGCTTTCATTTCTACTACTGAAAGGGATTCTGTTGTAGGTCATACTTGAATAAAGTCATCAAAGAAAATTCTCTTTTGTATGATTCCTTAATGTATGACCTTAATTTTTTAGCAAGTATCTTAACATGATTTACTGATAGGTATCCTCTAAACAGGTTCCCAAGTTGATCTAGTCTTTTACTAAAACATGGAGTTTGGGATCTTCCATAACTGCCACTTACCATCCCTCCATCCTTAAAATAGGTCATTCTTGCTACTGTTAGCTTTCATTGTTGTTTCCTCTCCAGGAACAAAGCTTCGAAGCAGATATTCAAGCTCTATGGATATAAGCTTTATTAAAGTTACCTCAATTTATTTATGTCACCCATGCATATCCTGTGTCAGCTTTTAGCTTCAATGTTGGGATCACATTTACTGAGAAATATTTTAAAGTAGTAGCAAGAACAATGGCTCTAATGCCTTTTTATCAGTTCTATAGGGCTCCGAGATTCTCCCTATGCCTATTCAATTTTGGTTACCATGCTCCTTTCTATATTATTGATTTTTATTCTAGCTTACTTCCTCATATAATAATTTAATTATTGAAAAATGCTCCTTACTAAGTTGGAGGAGGTGCATGAGACATCAATCTTTTGAACTTCTCCGTACGATTGTTACTTTCGTTATTCATGATCCTCATATTTGAATTCGGGTATTCAGAATTTCAGAGATAAGGTGGAGAAAAAAGTGAATGGAAAATTCTAAAACCTGAATTTTGAATTTCAGACTTTGGGGTTTCAGAGGTTCGGATTTTGGGGTCTTCGGTGAAAAAAAAACAAAAAAAAACGATCCAAAGCCCAAAATCCTGAAATTCCAAAGTCTTAAAGGGTTTGGACTTTTGAGGTGAACACCATGTTCAAGGTCAACCTAAGAATAATTTCAAGATTTTTTTTAGGGTTTAAGTGGTGAGAAACCCAAAAGTAAAAATCTCGAAATCCCATAAGTCTGAAATTCAAACTTTCAAGTTTCAGAGATTGGAAGACAAAAAGTGCGAGACAAAGCTTGAAACCGTGAAAGTCTGAAGTCCAAAAGGGTTCGGGATTCGGAGGTCAAAATTTATTTTGGAGTCAACACACTTGGAATTTTTGGATTTCAGAGGGCTCAATTTTGGGCTTTCGGAGGTCATTTTTAGGGATGTCAAATCCCGAAACTAGAAGTCTGAATTTTGGACTTCGGGGTTTTGGGGGTTACGGGTTTGGAGGTTTTAGTGGGTCAAATGGATGAAAAGTGGTGAGAAGTCCAAAAGTAGAAAGGTCTAAAACATGAAGTCCAAATTTTAGACTTTGGAGTTTCGGAACCTTGGAGCCCCAAAACATAAAAATCATAAACCAAAGTCCAAAACCCAAAGTTTGAATTTTAGAATTCAGGTTTTTAGACTTTCGAAGGTTTCACGCCCCTTAGAAATTGAACAGTAACGTCAACCTTTGAAGCCAAAATGTCTGAAATTCTGAATTTCAGGATTTCAGAGGTTGCATGTATTTCAGACTCTGAAAAAGGAAGATCAACAACTCACATTTTTTGCAGAATGACACCTCAATCTTCATATAACCATAACTTTTGACTGGGAGTTCTGATTTGTACAAGAAAGGACTTTTTGGAAATATCTCATTGTTTTCTACAAAAATAGTAATGAATATATTATTTTACATGGGAATAATTTCTTCAAAATGAAGAAATATAGTCCGCCATTGAATAAAGTAGTTGAAAGTAAAATCTCAGTCAACATCTAAGGAAAAACAGTGACATCTTCCAATTTACTCATCCATTTATTACAAATCTATAGTCATTGGAAAGGTAATTTTGAGATGTACAGTCTGGGATCATTAGATTTCAGCTTTAAGGGTTCTGAACCTCTGAAAAGGTAGGGATGGAGTGGTATGTGAAGTCATTAATTAATGTTGGTGAGAGGTAAGGTCATCATGAGTCTACAGGGTCTAGAATAGACATGAGGTGCAATCACAATCAATTTGTTCAAGAACAAGGAAACCATTAATGTAGAGGGATATTTTGAAGATCATAAGGAACTCATTACAGGATTAAGCAATGATTCTTTTGGAGGATTTTGGAGCATTTTAGGTTTCTATTTTCTCTCTCCTCTCCTTCAAATCTTCTTCTATAAATTGTAATGAGGGGCATTGTTTTAATGTTGAACAATTTTTCTTTGCACCCTTTCTTCTTCTCTTGTCTATAAATGATCTTTTGGATTTCAAATCTCCCATCTAAACTATAATGCAATGTTTTCCTATTGGCCATTGTAATGTACTGTATCAAACATGTGGAGCAATAATATAAGTCTGTGGATTATTTCAACCCTCTCTTTTGTTTATTGTATCTTCCTGATTTCTCATTACAATCCTGGTTATCTATGCATGGTGGTTGTATTACATTTTTGATGTTTTGTGTTTAATGGTTAATGAATTTGTGATAAGAAATTGATTTGTGTTGATGTTCATCCTTTTCAATGTTGTTCGCTTTCATTTGCATGCAAGGTAAATTATTTAGCATTTATTTGGTGCATCACCTTCGTAGTTTAGGTTTAATTTCTTGTAATCTTTTGAACTTTGTCTCCTTAACAAGTTAGAGTAGATTTTAGGATAGATTCTCTACAATTTGAGTGTGTGTGTCTGAAGAGCTTTCCCGATCACAAAGTCCCACACTTTAGGAAAAGCTCCATGTTATGTATTCACACTGATGAATTCAATTTTTCAAATTGCAAATAGTTAGGGGTGTTGTGATTATGCATCAACACCACCATTGCAATATTACCTACTTGTAAACATATTGATCACATGATAACAACAATTTTTTCCTATGTATTAATGATTTGATTTAATTTTTTATTTTGTTTTCATTCTTTGAAGAGATTTAATTTGTGTCTTAAATGTAAATGACATAATACACACCCCTAAAAAAATTGGCATTAAAGTTCTAAGAAGTAGATTATTCACATGTTCTTGAAATAATTGTATGTTACGAATATCTAAATAATTGTATGTCAAAAACATGTAAATTTTGGCTATGCTTTCTTTTACCTCAAAAAAATATAAAAACAAAATATATCAAAATATATCAAAATATCTTGATACAAATGAGTATATAATATTTAATAATAACCCGGAGCGTATATACAAAGAAAAAAAAAAGATATATAATTCTCTATGTAAAAATGAGGAGAAATTATCGTGGTCTCAAAGACTACAATGAAACTGCTAAGATCATCATTCCCATCAGTTTTTCCAAAATCAATGTCATTTTCACTCATCCAAAAAATGTTTAATTCCAAAAAGGTTCTAAATAATCTAAAAAATTTAGCTATCTTCTATTAGTATCATGATAATTTTATAATGTGGGAGCTTAAACCCTTATGCACGCAGACGGCACATGCAGCACAAATAGGTACGTTTTAAATGGTTTATTCCATACTCATTTTAAATAATTTCAATCAGCTAGCTTTTATCAGTATCGTGATAATTACAAAATATAGATGGTTGAAAACACTGTAAATGTCCAAGATCAGCCCAACTATGTTTCCACAATAGTGAGGCCACATGTCTCTTTTTTAGGGGCATTGTGGGACTTGAGGAAGGTGATTTTTAGGATTTGTGTTGCATTCATACATATCGAAAGGAACATAATATGTGTACTTTATCATATTTTAAGAAAATGTATAAGTTTGGTCAGTATTTTCATGTCTTTCATGAGTAGTATACAATTTCAGTTAATCTTAGTTTTTTTCCAATGCAAAAAATAGGATACTTGTTGTGAAATATCATTAGAGGATTTTGTGGTTCAAATCAAGGTGTAGTGTTAACTTTATACGAGACATCTATTTTCTGTCTGGGTTCCCTAATAAAAGTTTTCCTGAGTATATACATGTAACGAGGAATGAGTATATTAAGTAATGTAACTTTCATCATCTCTGCTTGAATCATCCCTCCATACTCTGACAAGGCTCAACATAGTCAAAATCACATAGGATTGTTCAATGGAAAATACAATAGCAAAGAGTAGGGGATGCTAGTTTACATAGGTTGAGCCTAATGTGGTCTGCATCCATAATATACTGAGTAAGCTTGGAGTATACTAAATAGATGAAAGTGGGTTTTCAGTCTATATAAGACTCCACTTCCTCACTCATACTCAGCTCAAGATTATGAAAAACTGGTCCACACCTCATCTCTCCACGTATACAATCTTGATAGTTGTTTCCCTTAGGGTCATCTAGTGTAAGGTTCACAACATAACACATAACTACATCACTAACATAATGGTGATTCATGCACATTAACCATGGCATGTTACATATGGTTTATATACAGGGTATAAAAAATCATTACTTTTGCGGGTTATGATATATCACTTTTCCACATATTGCACCTAAGGTGAAATTACTACACAATAGGGGTCATATGATCACATTATTCCCCTAATTCATGACATGAACCATCATATATTACACAAATTTTAGGTATGATGAAAAAAATGATTAACATTACAACATACAGTCAATTGTAATACACATGGTGAAACACACAATTCATCACAACATGGTGGTCACATCACATTAAAATCCAATTCACTACACACAAAATATTTTTTTGTATAACCCATCAACACACCCACATATCACAGAATAACAAGACACTGGAAAACTATACAATCCAAAATAACATTATTTTCACATAAAACAAGGCGGTACATCACTAGTGAACTCCTCATTGAATCCATGAAAAGGATAGTGAATACTCTGATAAAAAACACATCAAAATGATAAAAAACACGCACTAAGTGACATTCACAACACGTGTGTGCATAATATCACAATTAAAACATTGTTTACATCACAACATATATCACATTACTCTTCCCATCTCCACCACCACCATTCAAGATCACCACAACTCCAATCTATCCCAGAGGTTTGAGAGCATGAACCTCCGCTTTGATACCATATGTAATGCCCAAAATATACAACACATATAATAACATGATTTTTTTTGGCTGACATTGCTTGATACATAACATCACATAAGATCACATAGGATAAATTATAACACATGAGACATTTGTGTAACCATGTACCCACATATATAACATGAAACACATGAAGCACATCAAAGCCACATTTCCGAAACCCACTCATACAATAGGATGACATAGGGTACACATCAATGTCTTACTCGAACATCGTAAACCAGGATAATGACCTAATTAGAGTTAAAAACACATGATAGAAATACTCCACAAAATGGCCTTTTCATGGTTTACATATTTATTGCATTTAGGTTTTGATTGTAAGACCTTATAGCTATCAATAGATTTAAACATAATGTTTAAAATTTCATATTTTTTGAACTTCAATTACTTTATTTTAAAGAGCATTAGTATTTAATGAAGAATGCAAAGTTGGTTCCTTTCTCCAATCCCATTATTTATCCTTAGCTCATTTGTTAAATAAATTGGATTTAAACAACTATGAGTCTCCTAATATCAATTCCCTAGTTAAAGGTTTGTTTCTCCAAAATTATTTAATTCACTATAATTGTCTCAAAAAACACTTAACATGGGACCCTTTGTTCCTTTAGAATTTGCTCATTTCTCTTATGGAAATAACTTTATATAGATTGAAAATGATTAGGAATGTATATACACACATGCACCATCTAATATTCGACTAAAGGATTCGTTTGAAAGAGTCGATTTTACTTGGTTTTGTAATATTATCTCCTCTTTAAATTTAATTGAACTGTGTTGTAACACACATTAATTCAGACACATAAGATAACATAGAAAAGTACAGGATAATATTTTTTTTTTGACATGTATGGAGTTTACACATCAACACAGGTGACTGGAAGGGGCTACGACCAACTCTCAAAATCTTGACGCAACGTTGAACCCATAGGCAAACAAGGAAACATATAAAACCCACATGAAAAATCCAATTTTCACTTCGAAAAGACATAACATAAAGGTCCAAACACATTACACAGATTACAGTTAAGGACATCCCACGGTGTAACATATTTTAAGGTTAAGTATTTACAAAAAAAATCTTTCAAACTTGACTTTATGATCTAGAAGACTCATGTTTTGATTCGTACCATTATTTTACAAAGGTGAACTTATTTCTTCTATACTACTAACTACATAGCTTTAGATAATTTTTTCTGAAGGAGAAAAATTCTATAACATGTCAATAACTTTCTTAATTCGTTGATTTAAGAACATTTTCCACTTCTCTCAAGGTTAATTAATCTTACTCGAGCCACCTAAACACGTTCCACACCTCTATTGCAAAGGTGGCAAGCACAATCTCTGATTTGGGAGAATACCATTTTAGGTTCAAAACAAAAATATTCTTTGTTTAAGGATAATTTTTTTTACATTACTTAAGAAAGATAACAGTGAATCAAGGAAAGGGTTAAGGGAAACAGGTCAAAAATAATTCAGCTTCAGGGTCTCATCACTTATTAACCCTCCTTTCATTGAGGCTCAGAATTGATCAAGATTGGTTAAAAGTTTCATTTAGGATTTGCATGATTAAGATTGACAAAGGAAAATAATTTACATTTCAAACGATTGATAGAGATAAATTACATGGTTTCTAAACTATTGGACCTCCTACTTATTAAATCTTATTATCTTCTAAAATCTAACCATTGATTTCACCTTAAGATCGTTTAAGAATTCACCATAAAAGGGATAATGTTCATTAGTTTAGCTTGGGGAAAAACAAGCTAAATATATTTCGTTACAAAATATATTTCCCTCTTTGATGTTTCAAGGGCTCAAATGTTATTAAGTAGATCACATCTACATTAATTTATTAGTATATATATATTAGTTTAATTTCTATAAGGATTATCCATCCCATTTTATTATGCTTATAAATAAATTATTTCTATGTCCTAGAAGGGTTTACAACTCAACATTTTATCTCAAGTGAAAAGTTTACCATAACTCACTTGTTAAAATTAAACATGGTTAGTTCAATCCTTTCCAACATGAAACAAAAACAATAGGTGGAAAAAGATTCTATTGAACTTGAATTGGGAGCACGAAGGTAAGCATAATCAGTTAAACAACATTATAATAATGTTGTTATAATATAATAAAAATACTCATAACAATATGGTGATCAATTTTATATTTTCCACGATTGACCAAACAAGTCAAGGTTTCAATAATTATGACAACATTACTCCACAAGACATGATACTAAGGTACTGCCTCTTCTAAATTTTCCACTGAATCACATCCCAGAGTTTTACAACAAATAAGAGTTCATACAAAGTAACTTCCTAACCAAGACTGATGCAATTATTTACAAGAATCTCCCTCATCTACTCACATAAGCCATCTACAACCATTAATAACTTGAGTCAGTTTGTGAGAACTGAGCAAGATAAGACTACACAAAACAACAATAAGCTACTATCTAACAATATCAAGAAAGGAAAACATTCTATTCCGAGGATTGGATCAAGTATCGAAGTACCAACAACTCCTTAAGTTAATAATAAAATTTCCACCATGCCAATCTAAGAAGAACAACCTTATACTTCAATTATGAACATTACCTCAAAACAACAAAAAATTAAACAATCATTTGAGAAGGGGCCAAAGGTCTGATAAGTTACAAACAACAGTCTAGTGTAACGGGATTTCCATCGAATAAACAATTTAGGTTAAAATATTGAGAACTAATATTCACACCAAACAATCTACATTCATAAATAAATAAAAAAGTACCAAAAGCACAAGCTACGATATTGATTTTTAGAAATGACCAAGAAGAACAATAAATCCAAGAGGAAGCACAGATTTCAAGGTTATCACAAAAGGTTGAGTGTATTAAATTTTAATCATGTAATCATATGGGTGATATGATGGAAAACTAATACATGACCACCACTCAACATTTTTTAACAAGGGAAAGCAGATAATACTAGTTTCGGCCATTGACTCCAAGGAATTTAACAATCATTCAGGAAGATAAAACTATCCTTTTAGGTAAGTAACGAGAAGCGGGAGTAAAGAGGGTTCCACGATACAAGTTAACATTACAAACACTAACCCAAGTCTTAATGTTATCCCCATTTTATCCCCCAGGTGAAATTGGTCAAACTCGATCCTGCACAAGAGATAATCAAGGGGATGGTTTAATCATGGGAGCCCGCATTTCAAATCCAAAAATGAAGGAGTAGGGTCGAAAAAGGAGGCTAATGGCATCGAAACGTGGTCATATCTCAAAAGGAAGAAGATAGGGAAAGACTCAAAGTTTTGTGACTTCACACAGTGTTCACTTGAGGCCTTGAATTGGTTAAGTATGGAAGAGCCAGTGGAAAACCACACGTGTCTCTTCGGTGCTCCCTCAAGGGGAAAATCCAAAGGTGGTCCCTAAATGAGTGCCATCTTGCCACGTGGTTAGAGTCAAACAAACCAGAGCTGTAGAAGGTGCCACGTGCCTGGTTGGCACAACTTCAAAGGCATGGCCCAAAGAGAAACCCTGAACTAGCATCAACCCTCCACGTGTCCAAGGTCCAAGATAGGGATAGGCCAGTGGAAGCCTCCACGCATCATCTCAGCGTAACTTCAAATTTAAAATTTGGAGGTAGTATCCAAACAAGCACAGGACCACCACGTGGCCAGAAGTTTAAAGGGGCAGAGTTGGCTAGGTATAGTAGGGTTAGCAAAAGCCTCCACATGCCTCATCCATGCAAATTAAAAGGGGAACTATGGAGGTAGGTCCCAAATGTGCACTGAGCCTCCACGTGTCTCAAGTCAAACATAGTGTCTCCACCAGTAGGAGGGGCTTAAGTAGAATACAAAATAAATAGAGCAGGCATGCGGAAGCCGCCACATGTCAGTTTGGTATAACTACAAGAATGAGAAGAGGGGGCTAAATCTTCAAAATGCACAAGGCTACCACATGGAACCTATATGGGAATAATCATTCGAATATTGTAATCCCACATTAAATGCTTGACCCTCGACCTTCATAAAGCCATGTCTTTCAACCAGGAGCTTGAAATTGAGCGGGAAAGGAATTTTTGAAGATCTCCCGATGCTTACTACTCACCTTCCACCATTAATGATTCAGTCCACCATTTTCAAGGCTGTCATGCTTCTCACCTACCACCATGATGAAGAATGTGCCTCCTTTCTTTCCCAGTATGGAATAGCATGTGAAGGAATGGCTCTTAATGTGAATCCGATCATTGTTGCATGCAGAATTCAATACATTGCAGGGGTGGTTAAAGTAGATTTCAAATTTTCCCTCTCTGCTTCTCTCTTTCTTCTATATATTGTGAAGGAGGGGCATATTTCAAAAAGGGGGTTGTCATATTTTCCCTCCATCCCCCCTTTATCCTTCTTCCTTAGGGTGGAATGTTGAGTCTAAGTCTCCTCTCTCGACTCTGTAGTGTAATTTTATTTCCCCTTGCCCACTAATGGTGTATTGTGTGAACTCTTGGAGAAATAAAATTTGTTTCGTGATGCATTTTTTCCATCACTTATTATTTTATCGTCTCTACTCACCTCTCACCATTGTAGGGTATATTGTGCATATCTCTAATGTCTATTGCAGGTTTTGGGAGCTATGTTTAATAGGTTGAAGTGGTATTTTGTGTGAATCCTACCCTTTGTGTGTGATGCAACTTTCCATCATCTCCATTGCTCACCCATCTACATTTCAGGCAATTATAATTGTGACCAACAACCTCCTTCTCTGGTGTATCACTGTTTTAGTGTAGGCTTTGTTTATCATGCACTCTCTCTCCCTGGTCCCTTCGAAGGTTAGATTAGGATTAGATAGTTTTCCTGCATTAAAATAGCTTGTGGCAGGTAGTTTAGGAGTAGGAACCTGCCTTCTCTAGAGGTCCATCTCAAGTTTGCAAGGCCCGCCTCTTGAGAGATGGTCCAATGTTATATAGATTACATTGAATACCCCACTCAAATCTGAGGCCATTCGAGGGTGTAGTGATTCTTCACTAACACTTACCACACTAGGTATTTCCAAACCCTCCTTATAAGCCTATAGTTGCGGTTTAAACAATAAGTGGATCACTCCATCCCATCACAAGTTCCTTTTTAAAACATCCCTCGTTAACATAATCATACCATTCTCTTAATAAAAGAAAACATGTTTTCATGAATCACCGAATACATTATCTCAACAACAGTTTCCATCATAACATCAACAATGCATCTATAAAAATAATTACCCCCAAATGTCCCTAATAATGTTAACAGTTCTATCATAATTCAACTAGATTTCACTATACATGAATCATCAAATTGTCAATAAAATATATAATCATTGTCCAACAAAAATAACAAGATCAAAAATTATGTATACCACCACAATTCATCATGTAATGAAACTAGGACAAGGTATTTTAATAATAAAAGAGTACCATCTATAATTGCTCATATATAACTTCAAATATCAATGCAAAGAATTAATTTACGATACAAACTTCATAAGGGATGCTCAAAGTGCCCCTTAAGGAAAGGAATAAACATTTGGACCTACACCAATGATCATCAAGCAGTTGGGTAAATGTATAGTATTCTAATCAATTCTAAAGGAATAACCAAGGTGTAACAATACTAAGAAATCGAGTACCTTAGCCACGATACCCCCTTCATACATAATTGTAACCACTACAGTCAAACACGTAGAGTTTTACAAACCTGTGGGATTGATTGGATAATAAAAGGGCTACCTACCTAGTCCAAGAAAGGAGAACATGGAGTTTGAACAGAACTCATTAACCACATCTCACCATGGTTAGGAAACACCAAGGGAAACAACTGACATTACAAAATTTTTTGCCATAACTCGAAAGGGTACCTAAGTGACGATACAACTATAATCGATCTGGATCAGGTTCAACCTAGTGGTTGTTCATTAAATCCAGGTTGTCATAACCTGCGAGAACTTGGTCAACATACCTGGAAGAAAAAAAATCTAGATAGTAAGCCAGGGTTCATTTTGAGAGACCTCTTGGAAATAAAAGGTGGAAAATAACTGACAAATATCCTCGAATCTGGTTTCACGGGAAGGAGAATTTTTTGGGGGTCCAACAGCAAAATTTTCACTTGATTTTTAAGTGGTGTGACAAAAGGCTACAGACACACGACAGAATATTTACTATCACACATTAACAAGGTTACTGACATGCATCAAAGAACCTCACTGACATGCTTCAATAACCTTGTGACATGTGAAAACAAATAATCTCTCGTGCATCTGCATCCTCCGCCCTCTGGTCATGCGACAAAAAAATCTCTATGTCGCACTTCAACAAACTCTTTGTCGCATATGTACTTCCTCTACACTCCTGTCACATTTCAAAAAACTCTCCCTATCGTGCATCAATAAACTCTCCCTGTCATGTGTCAACAAACTCTTTTTCACATATCTACATCCTCCGCCCTCCTGTCACGGGTTTACTCTACTTGATAATACATATGCCCTGAGGTGATATGAGTGAACTACTATTATTCTACTTGGTGAATAATCTAGGATTATATAGGGGATAGTTTTAAGGTTAGGAGAAGCCAACCCCTAAAAAAATTAAACTGTAACTTTTAGGCAAACAGGTCATTGACCCACACCATAAAATTCACATGTTCAAATTTTCAAAAATGGAATATTTTCCATATTACTAATATTCGCCACTGAAAATATCCCTGTAATAAGCTCATATGAAGACCAAGAGGTTTAAATATACATCAGGTTTGATTTCACCACAACAATTTACTAGCTAAGACTAGCTTACAAACCTTGTTACTCAACATAGAAATGCAGTTAAAGATGGTAGGAGGTCGTTTACTTCATCAAGAAAACACAACAACCAACGTAAGAGGAACAAAGGAAAAAAAAGATCTATGCTACTCACTTTAACACTAACAACGATTACAACCGAAAGAAGAAAATTACAAGAGGAAAGGGGAGAATTATTGCAAGGTGAAAAAACCCACCACAAATAAGCATAGGTAAACCAAATTCAGGAAAATAAGGTTCTATATTTCTGTATATTTTTAATTGTAGCAATTGTACCAAAGGGTAGAGTTATCTTGCCTATTTTACAACTTCTACCGGTCGCATGGACACCACACAGACAAGAAGGAACAAACCTCTAGTTGGATCTTCGTCCATAAAATGCTACATGCCAAATCTCCACTTGATCCCACATTGGCACAAGAAGGGAGCTCCCAAAACTGCGAGCTTCAATAGACAGAAAGGAATGTGATCTCAAATAATTCCATGACTACATTATAAACACCAATGGGGTTTGATGAGAAGGACCAATGAATTGAAAACATGTGAGACAAGGGAGGGGGAAAAGCAATGGTTAAAAACCTTGTCAAATCCTCATGATATGCATCTGAAATGGGAGGGATGGAGCAAGGTATAGACATCCAACAAAGCACAAAGGAACACATGGTTTTAAGAATGGCAAAGATTACAATCTGTACAAAAAATGGGTTTGATTTTATGACCCCAATTCCACCCTATGTGACCTATAGATGTCCCACTAGCTCAGCCAACCTTCACAAACATATATGTGGCCAGAGCCAAGATACCATCTCTGCAAAAGAAAAGAACCTCCATCCAAGCATAACAGAGAAGAGACCAAGGAAAACATTTCATTTTCAGCACCTATGAAGGAGAGTAAGAAAACGTGGGAGAAATTCACGCGATAGGAAAACTGCAAGAAAAAACACCTCAAAGATATATGGTCTCACGAAATGCCACGGCTGTAGGGTCTACATAGGAGAACCATCAAATAACAAAAAAATGGCTTGTATATATGCAACCAACATGTGTCTAACCTTCTCATTTCGCCTCTGTGAGCATGTATGTAGTTAGGCCAAAATAAAAACTTAGGAACATGTATGGAAATCCACCGAGCACCAGGAGAAAATATTTATATCTATTTCGTAGATCTAGGCACCCAGGATGGTGTGCAAACGCATGCACAATAAGGAGAAGTTAAACGGCCTCTTCCCTTTGCCCTCATCTGAAGATCTTTCCCCCTCACATGACCAGACATAAGGGCAAGATTTAGGTTGCAAGGAGACAAGACCAGGCATGCGAGAAGAATACGAGGATGTAAAATAAAAAAAATGAACCCACTAAACAAAATCTGCCACCAGCATGGAGAACTATGGAGAGGGGAACAATTTAACTACATTGAAAAAATTTGGCAGGTGTTCAACCACTCCCACCCAAAAATGGGGTAAGCTTCTTCCCCACACCAAATCAGGAAGGATTGAATGGCCATAATAGATGGCAAGTTGGTGGTTGGGGTCAGATAAATTAATATTAAATTTGCTATGGAAACATGCATTACACATGTTATCAATTTCGAATTGATTTTTACTCTTAAACCTTGTTGCTTTATTCTAGTTAGCATGCAAATAAAATGTGTGGGACATCATGATTACTATTGTGTTCTGATTATTATTTTGATTTTAAGGTTGTATTATGGACATTGATGGGAATTTAAGGATAGGATGATGATCTAGAATGGTTGCCTTGCTAAACACTAATTGTGATATCGTTACCATTTTTATATTGTTATGTATTTGCTCACTCTGTATTGGATCCCTATTCCTTGATATCATTTTAGATATTAGACATTTCTAGATGGGAATTGATACACTCGTTTTAATTTTTTTATAGACAATACAGATGTGTTAGACTTGTGACATGATGTGACTATTGCGATGAATTTTATATGCTTGATTCAAATATCAATATTCGATGTTCTAACTATTACTACTGTATGGAAATATTGGACGTGATTTATGGATATTTATGGATGATTGGTGATGTTATGATCTTAGTACAAATTGAAGAATGGATAGAATCAAAATGTTAAAAAATTGAACTATTGGTGAATTACTTAATTCTAACATTGGTTTAATTAAGATATTCGATGATGTAAATTTTGAGGTATACATGAATGTGTTTAATTATTTCAACATCATTAATATGGCCACAAGGCTAGAAAGGTATTGTTTTATTTTGGAGGAACTTATATCACAACAAAAAAATATGGGGGATAGGAGACCAATGATGAAGAAATGTGGGGTATTGGCAACTGGTCACCATGGCAACTTGTGTAATATTATTGTCTTGCTATTTGTTGTTATGGGGTTTCCATGAGGGGGATGACCCACATTGTGACCAATGGTTTTTATGTAGTTATTTTCCTTTCTTTTATTTAATTTTGGTGTATGTGATTTAATTTGTGATGTAATTCCCTTTTATCAATTATTAGTGTATGTGTCTTAATTAAGTGAACTAATCATATTATTAAACTTGTGGGACAAGTTAAACTTATCCCAAACTTCTTAATTTATTATACCAACCCTACCTATGGGTTGGGGGATCAAACATAGACCCCTGCATTTGTTTTGGAAGGATTTTTTTTATTTAACTGCACTTTCTTACATGTGTTTAAATTTTGTTATTAAGGGGTGTGGGTTGGAGTGTTGTGTGTAAGAGGTTTGTCATTCCACTCAACCACCCATTTATTATGCTTTGGGATATGGGTTCTATAAGAGTAGCTACAGATTTACACTTAATAAACACAGAATAATCTTCTTCAAACTGTATATTATCTTCTCTATTTGTTTACTGCACAATAGATTACAAATATATAGGAAAATACTTTTCTATAAACAAGGTGATGGTTGTTAACAACCTCAACCATTTGAAAACTCACGTACAACAATAATCTCGTAATATATATTGTTATATATTTGTTATAACAATATATATGTATAATAAACTAACAACCATGTGAATACTAATTCCTAACATTCCCCCCCTTAGTGTTTATATGGTAGAAAAACATCCACACTCTCAACTGCAGTATGCTCACCCATCTGGCATGTCCAACTCTATGACTCATGACCTTGATCTAAAAGAAAGGCTCGCTCCTTCAATGGTTTTAAATAGGATTACCACAAACCTTGACGTGACAGGAACCTCATAAACTATCCACCTCGTGTGGTTTTCTGGATCCTCCCACAAACCCTTTCAAGATCCATGAACTGACTTACTCTGGTGCTACTATTCACCACTATGCTTATACATCAGGGAATTATGTAGGAAACACAACATGCATATCACAAAACTACACAATAGAAGATATATTGAAAAAAATTCAGATTACTTCCTATAAGAATCGTAATGTTCTTAATTGTAGTCTCTGTCATTGATCACTGCCACTCGATCTCGAACAACATAGAAAACTGCCACTGCCACTGGAATCTTTCCTTGACTAATTCGTTTCGGGTACATAATAGGAATGGAACATTGGTATGTATTCCCCCCCCTCCCTACAATGTGAAATTCCACTCATATAGATACTAAGAAGAAAAATGCATCGAAGAACATACCCCTGAATGGATCTTGCTAGTTAGGTCTTGCTGCACATGGTTACTAATGCTAGTGAACGAATTCTTCTAGCTGACCATCTTCCAAATAAGTACGACAGTCAGAGGACCAAGTTAGTCAGAGGATCACTGACAGTCATCTACACTCCAACACAACTCTCTTTCCAACATCCATCAAATAACACACAAAATAGGAACACTGCAAACTAAAGCACACTGAGAAAATGGAAACCACACTGAAAATCATATACTCACACCATACTTATGCCACCACAGCTTCTGCGCGGCCCCGTCATTGGTGACTGATGAGAGGTCATTGCTTGACCTCCTTCCTCCATTTTTGTGGCTTCTAACTCATCCAAATGAAAATTTTAAGCTGATTTGTTTCCACATTAAAGTTATTCTCCCCCCACAATGTGAAATATTTTATTTTTAGGACGTCAAGTACAACCGATAATATGTCCCACAAAATAGCCAAAAAATATGATATTTTTCAAAGTGGGTATTTTATCCCGAAATTAGAACCACTATAATGAGAATTAAAAAATAAACACTTTTGCAAAAAACGGTGCTCAATTTTGAGTTACCGTGCAAAAGTTATTGAGGTTACAATTTCCCATAAATTGGTCCAATTAAAATAAAATTGAATTGCCCTCAAAATTCAATTATTAAGCAAAAAATATAGAAATATAGAAATATAGAAATATATATATATATATAACTATATTTTTGCTAAATAATTAAAAAAATTTGACCAATAAGAAAAAACCTGTATGTTGCATTTCTTTTACAGGATGTGCATTTCCAGCCACAAAAACATCTGTTTGACAACAATTTTGTCATATCTGCATGCTGAATCTGACCCTGATGTAAGCTACAAATTTTTGCATCTTTTCTTCAACTTTTCAACCCAAAAATAATCGCCTCAATCCGATGTTTTGTGAGGAAGATATGTTCAATTTTACTGAACACTACTTGCTGTATTTTTTATGACGGATTTTTGAATATTCTCTTTTGCCTCTTAAATCTTCTTAGCTCTCATAGGAATAACATGCTCTGATACAAAATATAAGAGCAGCTACATATTTACACTAAATAAACACATAGAATAATCTTCTTCACACCGTATATTATCTTCTCTATTTGTTTGCTGCACAATAGATTACAAATATATAGGAAAATACTTTCCTATAAACAAGGTGATGGTTGTTAACAACCTCAACCATCTGAAAACTCACGTACAACACTAATCCCGTAATATATATTATTATATATTTGTTATAACAATATATATGTATAATAAACTAACAACCATGTGAATACTAATTCCTAATAGGTTCGACCTGGGTGATGTGGGATGGAGAATAAGTGATTTGGCATCCTACATGGAGCCAGTACATTACCTCTCTCTCTCCCTCTTTTCTATTTATTAGAGTTTTTGGGAAGTACTAGGGGATAATTTCTTTGTTTTTGGACTTGCTCATTTTTTTTGGTGAATGCTTTTAATTTTAGAGAGATTTCTTGAGAATGGTAAATGTAACTTGGAGTGGATGGTCTTTTCTTACAATTTTTGAAATTCTTGGAGCTTATTCTATGTTGGCACTCTTCACTTGTAAGGTAGATCTTCACCCTTGTATTTACCTTGCTATTTTTTTGTTCTCATATGTGTAGTTGATCATTGTTATATTGTTTATGATTGTGGGAAATAGATTTTAACATTAGATTGTGGGATAAATGGAAATGGGGGTAAAACTTAAGGGAGACACAAGAGAAATGTTATTGGGTATTCTAGGAGGGAGTTGGGTTGGGATGTCCACCTTGTTGATAAATATGATTGTGTTTATCTTTTTATTTCTTGAGGGAGGCATAAGAGTGGGTTGATTTCTTGAGGGATGCATAAGAGTGGTGTATCTCCTTCAAGAGAGGCATGAGAGTGTTGTGTTTATTGTGATGGAGTTTTTTGAGGCTCATATGTCAAAACCCAAGCCGTTGATAGGCATAAGAAGAAACCCCATGTTACTTTATCCTTTATGGTTTTAGTATGAAGCCTTTGTGTTTTGATATTTATTGTCTTGTGGAAAAATTAGTATTTTATTATTTCATTGATTGTCTTGAGCGAATGTGTATGTGGAAGCCATTTTTGGAGTTTCCATGGTTGTTTAAATAACCCTCATTACTTCCTTCTTAGGGCTCAGGGGCCAATGAGGAAGAAGGCTTGTCTCCCTCATTGAATATTTTGGTTGGGTGGAGAGTGTTGCCTACTCCCCCATTTTGTTTTGTGATTGATTCTTGGTTAAGATGGTGAAGCTCAATAGAAGAAGTGTTCTTTTTGGAAAAAGGCATGTGGAGCGGAAATTTGATCTATTATGGATTTAAAACTTGTAAATTGTATTAACACTATATTGTATGTAATCTTATAGATCGGGTAGATGCTTGTAAATGGTTTATTATGATCTACATTACTTCATGTGAATATGAAACTTGTAATGACCTTGTAAATGGATATTAAGTTATTTCAAATCTGAATGTGTGTTTAGGAGTTCATTGTTATAAACTTGTGCTCTTGGATGGGAAATAAATGTTGATCTCTTGTATTATCGACAACCCTTGCTTACATGAATCTTGAAATAAATTTCCTTTAAGAGTCGTTTATTTTTCTTCCCTCATCCAAATAGGTGTATAAGAAGGATCAGATAGATATCATTTTATAATGCAACCCCGTCTTTGTTACAATTGGAATCATTGTAAGTAAATTAATATATCATAACTAATCACACCCTTAATGTAGTTATATAAATGAAATTGAAAGTGATGACCTGGTTAAATATTATAAATGCTCAAATTTTTACTCTACCACATTTACCTTTGTATATACAAATTTAGTAACCATATGAAATTTATAATTTTAAAATTCATTATTTCTCACTATTCTCCAATACCATATTTTTCAGTGGAAACCAAATTAATAATTAAATACATATTATTAATATATAATAACTATATATTAATGATATATATTGGTGAATCTCACAATTTATAATAACATTAAATGAATGTCATTATTTAAATATCATTAATAAATATACATACTCGAATGTTAGTTTTATATATATATATATATATATATATATATATATATATATATATTCATTATATTTATAGATATATTAATAAGTATTAGTAATTTAAAATAAAATCAAGTAATATTAAAATATTAGGTATGTAATTCGATGGAGTGAAAGTTTTTTTTTATTGAATAAAAAAAATCTATGTTTTTAGGCAATGGAATAGTCATGGCCATTTGTGGTATGTATTATGTTTTAATGGTTGGGGGGTGGGGAGGGAGTGGGGGTGCTGACCACACCCCAAACCCATATGATACATATGTGTTTGGGGTGGGGTTTGTTCCCCTCTCCCCACTATTATTATCCCCACCTTATTAAAATAAATTTGGCGACCTAAACTCCCTTGCCACTGTTTAATACGCAATCAGCCTTATTGTATTCTTTTTCACGCATCTTGGTAAAGATCTAATATATATATATATATATATATATATATATATATATATATATATATATATATATATATATATATATATAATTTATGACTTCAAATCTTCCAATATATCAATATGTGTGTGTGTGTGTAAAAAATATGTAATTGCAAAAAAATAAATAAGTTGGGTTGCTGTGTATCCAATGGGTATATACTCATTGTATATGTATTTTCTTTTTCTTTCAAAAAGAATACTCTGTAAAAATAAATAACGAAGGAAGACCAATATCCACAAAGGAAATTAGTAGATATTTTCCCTAAACACAAAATTAGTAAAGGAGAGCTTCCAATCCTCTCTAATGGCCTCTATAGCTTCTTTTCCCTCTCCTTCCTCCTTCACCTGCAACTCAAACAAGATAAAATGAGAGATTAGATTTAGAAAATGAATATATGGCATTCCATAAGGATATATGGGGTTACTTTTGCCAAACCTAAATCTAATGGCTAGGAATGATTAGATCCAATTATGTAGGATGAACCCTACATCACTTAAGTGATGGGGTATTTAGGTGGGAATGAAAGAAATAAAATGTGTGTATAATGTTAAATTGGGCCCTAGGGGTTAGCACAAGTTGTGCATAGTTGACCCTTTAAGTAATAAACTAAATACTAAGATGTATGACTTTGAGCTATAGGATTTTGGGTCTTTCCTAATTAAATTTTAAGTTTAATTAGGGGTCTTTAAATAATTTGATTTAAAAGCAATTTATGGAGTTAAGCATTTAAAATATAATGAAGTTTATTTAAATAAAACTTTGGAGTCTTGTTAGTGAAATAATATAAACGTAATATTAAGTTTGAAAAGTGGGGCAATCTTAATTAGTCGATTATTATTTTTTGATGTCTTGTAATTAGTTAAATTTTTTATAATCCGGATTAGATTAAATCTCAACTAATGCCTTGTAACCTTTTAAAAAAAACAATTACTCCATAATTTTCACGGTTTGCTATAGGGTTTATCATGGTTTGAGTGGCAAAAATGTGGTCATTACACTTGGTATCAGAGTCGTGGTTTTAACACTTGGACCTTGGCCTGAAATCGAAACCCAAAAACTAGTTACAAAAATTTGAACCTCTGTCATTTCAAAATAATAATAATAAAATAATAAAGTTGTTCAAATTTTTGTACTCGCTTAGTGGCATTTTTTGAACCCGGGTAACTATAAATGTTGAATAAGATTAATATTCTTGCAAACTTCTGATGTAGCACGAACTTGTTTCTCCTTTGAAAATATGTTTTTTTAGGAGTCCTAACTCTTTCTTTGGTTGTATAATGTGATAAAACCTTTAAAAAAAATTGTTGTTGGAATGATAAATTGTAGAGTGTGATTTAGCATTAGTGGTTGTGTTCAGGGGGTCAGACAGAGTAAATTAGAAGTTTGTTAAGTTGCCTAAAGATTCCCTTTTTTATTCAAGGGTTATACAAGTTAGTTTTGGTTGTCGCCTTAGCAAATTAATACACATAGGTGTGAATTGATATTAGGTCTTCGTGTAATAATTTATCCAATGTTGTGTATGTGTTCTTAGAACTGATCTCCAGGTATATTACACCTTTTTTCATCCATGAAGGGCTATAAAGTGAATGTGATGTTGAATTTCTATATTTTACATTTATAAGATTGTGTTATTTTATCTAGGACCAGCTTCTTATTTTATGATTTGATTGAGAAGCTCTGAGGCTCTCATAGATAATTATATTTGTGTGATATTTTTAGAGATTTTAATTCGGTTACTTAGCTATTTCCCTTGATTGTCGATGTTCTTGGATCTTATTTTTATTGGTGACTCGGAGCTTGTCTATCTTGTTGTATACTTAGCTAAATTTTATGTGATTCTTTCTTGCATGTTGTTGAGTTGGTTGTACATTGTTTGTATTGTGACATATTATCGTATGGGGGTACACCCTAGATACCTTGAATGTCTTCCTAGGTTCTTTAAGTTATGCTTTGGTTTTGGGAGGATGAAACCTTGAGTGTGTCTAGGATCTGAGAGTGACTCTTTCATTACTCAACCTTGTGAGAAATAAAGTTTTTTGTGTCGTGCAGTCTTGTTGGTAGTTTGATAGCAGTGGTGGTGATTTCTCTTGCAATCTGGTAAGAGTTTGAATCCTCATTAGAGTAGATGTGTTTGATTGGGGGATTATGGATTGTGTTAGGGTCGGATTAACTCTTGGATGATTATAGATTTTAGTGGATAAATATTTTTTTTGAATATGATGTTCCATATGTGGCATGCCAAGTTTTATTATGGTTTCCTTGTTTCATTATAGAAAGTATTGACTGGTGAATTCTATATATCTTGGTAATTATGATTAGACGTAAGCCCATTCAAGAAATGTGTTTAATTAATTATTATTTTTTGGCTCTCGATGACTCATAAATAGATATACTATTGCCTTAACATTTTAAATTATTATGTATACCAATCTATTACCTAATATTATTGGGGAATGTTGAGACACTTATGGATGATTTCGGGTATTTTGGACCTTGCTCCTAAAGAGGTTAGTTTGGTAGATCTCAATATGTTAATCTCAGTGATGCTAATGTTGTACTCCTTTACAAATAATAACTCTTGGTAGTAGAGTCCATGTTTTGATGGATTAGTTGATTGTCCTCTTACATTTGATGTCATTTAATAGGAAATGTAGTGTCTTGGGAGTAAAATTTTCCTTGTCATCTTGTTTCTTTGTTGGTGGTATTTTGGGGAAATATGAGTCTTGATTGGAAGAATATTTCCTTGTCTTCTCATGTGAAAAAACTTGAGACTTAAAAAAACACGCTTTTCCTTTCCAAACCGAACTTAACCCCCTAAATTTGTAAAATTAAAAATACCTCTTTAATGGATATTTTCTTCGTAACTTATTTTGAGACTTGTGGATACCCACTTGGAGTGTTTAGTGATGCTCGTAATTATTTGATAAACCCTTGGAATATTTTTATGGCACACGTTGGTTGATTGATTCCTATTTCTTACAAGATTAATGATGCGTTTTTTATGTTTAATGTTCCCTTGTTCCTTTGGAATTAAAAATGTGATATATTGATTTATCTCTTATTCATATAAAGATAATGATGTGATAGGTTCGACTCCTCCTTCCCATTAAAATCTATGTTGTAAAATGATTACTTGATCCTAATAAAAAAACCCTAATAGAGGGGCTTGGGCTTGAAACTTAACAAGTAAACTAGAACATTAGAAAAAGGGAAATGGTTCCTTCCTATAATCTTGATAGATTAATAGAATAAATAAAGCTATGTGAAATTAGAAAGGAAATGTTTTCCATCTTCCCTCCCTAAAAGTAAAATAAATAGTTTTTCCACCTATATAGTACGACGAGATATCATGTCAATGTTAGAGGTGCTCCTTAATGACACAAATATGTGATGCCATAATAGAAAGAAGATTTTATTAGGAAAAATTGTAAGAAGAGTGCTTAACAAGAGAAACTGTAACTTTGACTTAATAGTTGATTTATAAAATGAGGAAGATTTATGTGTTTTGAGTGCAATGTTTAGTTGAACCTTTAGTTCTACCAACTACTTGGAATTGTGAAACACCTTGTTGTTAGTGAGGTTTTCTAATTACGTATTACTCCCTTGTTCATAGACGTAGCTGCTTTTCCCTTGTAGGAGTTTGGGTTGTCATACCCTTTTTTCCTCGTAACTTGACGAGTGTTAGTGATGGCCTTTAGTATTAGGTCTTATCTCTTATTTTTAAGAAAAGTAACCTCCTTGTTTGATTATTTAGTCCTTGTTGACCTATAGTATTTGTAATTTTAAGAAAACACATGTTAAGGATATGACATAAATTTGGGAATTTCTTCTTTTCTTCTTCCTTTCTTGAGACACCCCGTTGTTGTTTGTCCCCTTTTTATCATTGGGAAAAGGAAGTGTAAGTTGATTTTGTAATCTGTGACTCACATTTAGGTATGATGCACCTCTAGATTATACTTGGACCCCTCTTGTTACTTATTCTGGTCTCTAGCTCCCTTGAGTGCTCTCTAGTATTATGATTTATGCATGTGCTCCCTTTATGGTTATTTCAAGCTTGAGTATGATTTAAGATAAATAAATCCCATAGTGCTTTAGTGAGTGGTGCTTCTTGTATTGATATGTTAGTTCTATTGGAAATATTTTCTAAATTTTTGAAGTTTTAACTTAGGTTAGTGTTGTGTGTTCAATTTCAAGTGTAAAATTAGGCCATAGAAAACCTTGTGGTCATGATTTTGCTTAGTATATATTACCATGAAAATTTAATTGTACCCTCTAGAGTTATATAAGTCCTTCCCATGAATAGTTTTCTTGATTGTAAATTTTTTGGCTAACTTAATTGTCCTTCCTTGTTGTTAAACCTCATCTTATGTGATCTCAAAATTGTGAGACCTTTGAGTAGACATGTTTTCTCATATAAATTGATGATCGTGGGTTATATTTGCTAGCCTTGTCTAAATAACTAACTTTGAAGTGCAACTCAACCTAGTTGAAGCCTTCACTTTTGTTATTACAGTGTATTGTATCCATGGGAAATGATGTGGTCATATAGAGTTCACAAAATTCACCCTGTTATTCCTTTCCTTCATGGTGATTATTGAGATTCCTTTGACCATTTCATGTTTTGATGCTATGTGTTGTAGCTTTATTGGTCACGTAGATCTACTCTGTAGAATTAAATGCTTGCAATCCTACTTGAAGAAAGTTTATAACTCATTCCTTACAATCTCCCTTCTTCTTGTTGAATTACATTGGATCAGACTTGGGTTCTATAGAAACACACTTATTTTGTAGTCCCGACTAGAATCATGTCCAAAATAATAATAAAAAATGTTAATACGTGGGGTAGATGAGAGGCAAAAGATAGGTCTTTGAGTGGCACCGATCCTTGTGGGGAGTTCTAAATTTAATTTTGAATTATTTACTCCCAACCATGGAAACTTATCATTATTCTCTGTTGGGCGCACTTTTTTTTGGCTTCCTTGCTTTGGGTTACCTATTTTTTATTATTATTTTTGTCTAGTGAGTGCCGGGGGTTGCTAGCCACCTGCTCCCCTTTTATTGTTTTAATTATGCCATACTTTGGCTCTTGAGAAGTGGGTAGGAAAAACCAAATACAACAAATCTGGATGCGTGGATACATTGGCGAAGGATTTGTAAATGTTGTGGAAACTCTCACACATGGATCATGTAAAGCTCTATTTTTCTGGCTGCTATCAGATTTGAGGATTGGGAATGAATGCATTAAAACTTATAGGAAATGCATTCCTTTGGATAGAGATCTACTCCCTTCCTGTGTCAAAAAGCTAACTCTGGAACAGGGTATAGATGTCAAGCCAACCACAAAGGAAGAGTAATTTGTTGGTGTTGTGGTTGCAAGTTCTCTAGATGACATTCATGTAGAAATGAGATGCATGCATAAGGCATGTGAACTATGTGCACAAATGCCTGAAAACAATGTGGCCTCGTGAACTGAAATGGGTGTAGGATATGCACAAAATGGGTTTTTTTGAAAAGGATTAGAAACTTTCAAGCAAATGTGATTAAAAGTTGTAGTGAATGGATCTCAAGGACGTGCAGGTAATGTACCAATGTTAATGTGTAATGATCCATTTCCAGCAGCTACAAAAGGTATTTTTTTCCTGGAGAAGCTATGAAAATAGCCAAAGGACCACTAAAGTCAAGATTGAAAATACAAATTTTATGGAAAAAGGTGTTTCATATGGATCAATAATATGTACTTTTTGAGAAATAACAACGTGGTCAACTGCGAGAAATGTTATTCCTAGGAAGGTGAAATTTATAGTGAATATTTCTGCAAAAGTAGTCATTATAAGAGAAGTTATAAATTTTGAGTTGATTGAAAAATATTTATAAATTTAGTAATAAGAGACTTGTTTCATGCTCCATTGAAAATATTTTTTAAAAGTTTATTCTTGTGGATGTTTGGACGTGTAAACGTTATATGTAATTATAGATCTCCTATCTGACAACATTAACATAGAAAAATGTTTTCCAAAGGAAGAAGCATCATTTACAGGTACAAATGGTCAAATCGTATGCCTAAAACAACATAAAAAAATCTAAGGAGGATGCCTCAGGGAGACATGCCAATTGTATATGGACACATGGGTATCTCTCTTACTGAAAAAGTACCACAAGTGGTAACTATGGGACTAAATGAAGAAATAGTGCATGGTATGTAGATAAGAGTGTATGGATGTGTCAAAATGATTTGAGAAATTGAAGCAAAGGGCATGGCAAGTGAAAAACAAAGATATTAAATCTAAAGTAGCGTTTCCTAGCTTTTTCTAAGAGGAAAACTTTGAAATGGGTATGTAACCATCAAAAGCATAATAGAAAGTGGGTTTCTTAGTTGTAGTAGTTGTCTATACCTTAGTATAAATGTTTGTAAAGGGGATAAATGCGTAAAAAATTCAAATCGATGATATTTTGAATGCACACAATATTTTTGATGAAATGCTAAAAGTCTTTCAACACCTTCTGGAATGTGGATGAACCCACCATACACTATGGATGCAAATTTATCCCAGGCATGGTTTATCTCTCCTCATCTCTCATAATTTATGTTCTTTAGTTTTTATTTTGCAACAGAATGAAATTTTAAAAATGAAGGATTTTGGTTTATTATAATGTATAAAACAAACTTTTTAAAAAAATAGTAAAACCTTATATCTGTTAGCATAATTTAGCATAGGCATATTTATTGCATTTTATTGCATTGTCTTTTATTTAATAATGTGCAACATGTGCACTCTAGTCTAGTGACTTGCATTCAATATTGTTATGTTGGATAACATTCAATATTGGTATTAGTAGTAATTACATGTGCATGTGAGATGGGTCTTATCATCTCGTAGTTGGTGTCTGCTAGGGTGTCATGTCTATCCATATGAGGCTGTCTAATATCTATAAATATTACAGCTCTTGCATTGTAATGAAATCTGATTTCATGATCAATAATATTTGTGAGGCTTCCGTCCCTCTTTGGTCATTGCAATCTTATTCTATTCTATCATTTGGTATCTAAGCTATACCATTATTATCTTTTGACATCAAAGATTGTTGGTACAATTCGTACAAAAAGGGTTCATCAAGTAATTCAAAACCCAATAAAATAGGCACCCCGGGCATGGTACATCAAAATTGATGAGCATCTCATAAGTCATGGATTCGAAAGGAATCCTTATGACCCCAATCTCTACCTCAAAAAGCAAGGGGGGGAGATTGTCATTTTGGTTGTTTATGTCGACGATCTAGTCATTACAGGCAATTTTGTGAAGATGATCGATGCAACAAAGAAGGATTTTAATTGATCGTTCGACATGACAGATCTCGGGCTCATGCACTATTGTCTTGGGTTGGAAGTATGGCAAAAAGAGAATCATATCTTTGTGTCATAGTTGAAATACACCAAGACAATGCTCGATAAATTTAGGATGATGGACTGCACTCCTATTTCTACACCTATGGAAGCGAGACTTCAGTTATCTTGTTCCGATCCATCACCATCGTTGAATGTAACTCTCTATCGACAGTTGATTGGGAGTCTCATTTACCTGACATATACTACACCAAATATCAGCTTTGCAGTCAGCTATTTATCATGCTTCATGCAAGAACCAAAAATATGTCATTGTAAAGCAGTAAAGAGAATACTGAGATATCTAAAGGGTACAGTTGACCTTGGTCTAGAGTACAAGAAGAACAACTTCTTCTTGACAGGATATTCAGATTCAAATCATGCAGGAAACATGGATGATAAGAAGTCAACATCAGGCTTCATCTTCTTTATGGGATCTGGACCGATATCATGGGGAAGCAAGAAACAGAACTTTGTTTCCCGCTCTTCTACAGAAGCAGAGTATCGAGCTGCAGGTGAAGTTGTTTGTGAAGCAGTATAGCTATGCTGAATACTGGAAGGAATTGGTCTACCAAAATATAAATCTACTCCAATATATGTTGATACAGAAGGAGTTCTGAAGATTTTTCGCAATCCAATATTTCATGAGAGAACCAAGCATATTGAAGTACAAATTCATTTCATACGCGAGCATGTCTTGAAGCACAATATACAGCTCCAGTTCTGTCCTACAACTGAACAGAAGGCAGATGTTTTCACTAAGTCACTTGCACGTGACAAATTCACACTGTTTAGAGAGTTCCTCTCCACTTCATTGGAAACTATGCAAAATTAAGGGGGGGAATGTTAGCATAATTTAGCATAGGCATATTTATTGCATTTTATTACATTTTCTTTTATTTAATAATATGCAACATGTGCACTCTAGTCTAGTGACTTGCATTCAATATTGTTATGTTGGATAACATTCAATATTGGTATTAGTAGTAATTACATGTGCATGTGAGATGGGTCTTATCATCTCGTAGTTGGTTCCTGATAGGGTGTCATGTCTATCCGTATGAGGCTGTCTAATATCTATAAATATTACAGCTCTTGCATTGTTATGTAATCTGATTTCATGATCAATAATATTTGTGAGGCGTATGTCTCTCTTTGGTCATTGCAATCTTATTCTATTCTATCATTTGGCATCTAAGCTATACCATTATTATCAAGTGCGAATGTAAAGACTAGGAGGAAGATTACTCAAGCAAGCTGACCATATTCTATTCTGCATGGATTCTTATTTCAGATAAGGCCTGATGGATGGTACAAGAGGGCAGTTGGACATGATCAAGGAAAGGAGATAATTGAATAATTCCACAATGTTACATATGGATGACACTTCTTTGGAAGTAACCTTCGTAACGGCACAAAGGATCTTGAATACAGGTTATCGTACTGGCCACCTCTGTTATGTAGAGTGTCACTTTATAATTATTGTAAGACATGAATGATATTTTTCAATCACTTTAGGAATCATAAGACTTCATCAGGCTCCATTATTTCCTATTCTTCCACTTGGTCCCTTTGAAAAGTGGGGAATGGCTTTATTTTAAGTCCACTTCCAACTTCCCCATAGCCAGAAATAAGTATATCTGTAGTTGCAAACCACTGATTATTACTAGACCAAGTGGGTTGAAGCTATGCCAGTTAAAAATAACATTCCATGGATGAAGTTTGGCAAAGGTTCATATATGAATGCATCCGGTCACTAGATTTGGTTGTCCAGGTAGAAATTATAACAGATTAAGGACTTCTCACTTCATTAATGATGGTGGTAGAATGCCCTAGTAAACAAGTTTTATATTGAGCACAGGAAGGCAATTAACTTACATAGCCAAACACAAATGGACATGTGGAGCGAACAAATTATGTATTCATGCCAAATCCTAGCAAAAGATGCAGTTTTGCAGGTGCATAAGTGGTTTTAAAAGGATTCATGCATCATTTTGGGCATATAGGGAAACTAGCTCAAATTCATGCAATAGGATACTCCCCATTTCAATTAGCTTATGGCAATCATGATCCAGTTCTTCGCTATTGAGTTTGATAGTTCCCACTATGACAGTCTATGAAAAATGAAAGGACATGGATGAAAGTGATTCAATAAGAGAAAGTGTTGGCACATCTTAATTTCTAGAGTGAAATGAGGGAAACTTAACGAAGTTTGATATGAACATTTTTGTAGCTAGCAAGAAGATGTAAGCGGAAGGATTACTTGATCAAAAGATCCCTGTCTGGTCTCCATTTCAAGTGAATGACTTGGTTGACACAGTTAATAATGATTCTTAAGATCTTTAGTGTTTTTTTTAAAAGGCATAGAAAAATTCTTGACTAAATGGTGTTGGGGATCCCTACAGAATAGTAGTTGTGCATGAGAATGGTACATATCGACTAGAGGAATTGGATGGTACTGACCATTATGAAATGGGTCAACCACGACAAGTTAATATATGTTTCCAAGCACCAACTTTCGAATGAATATCCATAATTAGTCTACTCCAATGTACAATGGTAGAAGCTAGGGAGGGGGACATATAGTCAACACTAGAATTTTCCTCTGTAATTCCATGCCAGCGATTTATTAATGTATGTATTATGCTCATAAGGTGTTGTTAAGTATACTTAGTAGTAGTATGGCCACTAGAAGATAACGATGATGCCAGTACGGCGCTACCAAAAATTTACAGTACGGTAACAATATAAAGTGACATATATGTATAATGTAGTTCATGCTACATAAAAATGTAAAATATTTGAAATTTGTAATATGTATGGGATGATATTTTTAGGTATATGTTAGGAAATGTGCATTTAAGCTAGGGTCAAATGGATTAAGTAGGGTCTACATGATGGTAGAAGCGTTAGAAATATTATATTTGTAATAATAACAAGGAGTGATGTCATAAATATTTTGTAGTATTTATTTTGTATAATATCGATTTATTAATTAGTGTGTTGGATTCTTACCATGTGAGATGTAATAAGGTATATCTTATCTTAAACAGATCAAGCCTACCTGTAGAGGTAAGAGTTTAGTGCATGGAATATGATTCATGTCGTGAAGAGATCTTACCATAGAATAAATCAAAACTGTAGAAGGAACTTAAACTTTTTTCCTCGATAGAACCTACTAGATTAGGTAAATAAAACCCGTAGTTTGAGTTTACCGTTATAGTAATTATGTTTAGTGACATTATTGTGAACCCATCAATTTTAGGAATGACATGGTCCATAACTATTGTATCCGGAAGTATGTGGTTTCCTTAAATTTTTGGTAACCGCGAGGAGAATGTCTTCTCTTCAGGTTTGACACTGTGTTGAGTGGTGAAGACCACCTTGGAAGTCACCTTAAGAGTCATTATTTGAAGAGATCAATATGCGGTGTAATGTTACCATATGTCTAATAAGTAGTTTCCATATTACTCCCTTAGTATCCTAAAAGATTGCACAGGTCTTACTGAAATAATCTAGCACAATTAACTTCAGTGGCGATATGAAATCCCTATTGGATTAACAGAACTGACATAAATGGAGATCGGGAAATATTTGTTCTAGGTCTTAAACTCTTGTAAATGAAATTCTTAGTTCCTCTCAGCTAAATCTATTACCTTGGTTTCTATAAACATATCACCTTGGTATTTCATGAAGGTTATCTATCATAAGCATGTCCTTTCACCTTAAAATCTTTTATAGTTGACACAAAGATTCTTAGGTGCAATTGGAATTAAACTAAATGGCATTTGATTGGGAGGTTAACTTGAGGTTTGTGTGTAGTTATAGTGCTTCTAATTAGATACTTCTTCAAGATGTTATTTGAATACTTTCATAACTCTTTCTCCTATAAAACTATGCTAATAATGTGATGTAACAGTAAATCATATAAGAGTAAAAAAAAGTTGAGGTTAGGAATAATGTCACTCGTGGAGTCCTTATAACTTAATTAAACATTTTCATGTGTTACAAAGACTTTGAATTGCCGAGGTGTCATCAGAACATAGATCGGTCACGTGAATGAGATCCAAAGGAGATGATATATATAAATCTAAATGTTGTAATGATCAACAAGTTAATGAACTATAATAACTATGGTAGGGAAATAACTATACCGTGATCAGAAGTGTGAATGTTTTCAGGAAAAAGCTATCTTGAATATAAGTTTCCCTTAATCCTAAGATTTCATCTTGACATCATGTTAGATTCACATGTGTAGAAATGGTAAATTTTAAACATTGAATAAGCATTCGGGAAGCATAATATTAACAAAAGAATCAGAGAATTAGGATCTTTGTATGTAATTTAAAATATGGAAAATACTTATGTAAGTTATATAGAGATTGTTCATAAGGGATAAAGAGCAAAATTAAATGGTCTAACAATAATGCTAGGAATGTGAAACGAATTTGAATCTGTAGGTGGAAATGGGAGAAAATTATAATTACATAATAATGTTATTGGAATGTTAATCATAACCTAGATGTAACCATGGTAATGATGTGTTGTGGGTTTTTCAATCCTCAAGTCCCTTTTCCTGTGGCTAAGTTATTGCTAGCATTTGATTCATTGGAGAAAGTGTGTCTTTGGACATGTATATGGTGTTGTCATGTGTCTATGTGATTTGATGGAAACTTAAGTAAGTGTCTTGCTTTTTGTGAGTGATTGAACCTAAGGACTTTACTTGAAGCCAACTTGTGGAGATTGTGTAGTGAGCAATGTAAGTAAAAAAAAATTATGCTAAGTATTTTTACTGTTTTCCATTGTGCAGTAAAATGTGGATGTTACATTTCATATGTTGAGCAGAGGTTCATGCTCTTGAACCTCTGGGGAAGATGTAGAGTTGAATGATGGTGTTATGATGGTGGACTGGATATTAGAAGAACAATGTTAGGATAAGCGTGATGTGAGGATATGAATCGTAATAGGTGATATTGTGAATGCATATGTTGTGTATGCCACTTAGTGCATATTTTTTATCATGTTTATGTGCTTGTGATGAGATTATTCTCTCTCCCTTTTTTGGATTTTATGAAAATTTCATGTGTGATGTGTCACCTTGTTGTGTGTAAAAAAAATGTTATTGTGGATTACAGAGTATTAGAGCATTATGACATTATGTGAGATGTAAGTGTGATGATATGTCGTATGAAAATATTGGTGTAAAGTGAATTGGATTGTATCATGATGTCATCATCATGTTGTTATGAATGGTGTGCATCACCGTGTTGTATTGTAATTGACCATTTTTTTTAATGTTAAACATTGTATTCCTCAAACATATAATTCATGTAATATATGATGAATCATGTTGTGATTTAAGGGTATATGGTGAGAAAATGATCCCTATTGTATAGTGATTGCACTTTGGGTGCAGAATGTGGTAATATGATGTATCGTAACCTATGAAAGTAATTATTTTTTATACCCTGTATATATAGCATGCGTAAGATGATATGGTTAATGTGCGTGAATCACCATTATACTAGTGATGTAGTTATGTGTTATGTTGTGAACCCTACACTAACAAATCCTAAGGGAAATCGGTAAAGGTTGTATATTTGGAGTGAGGAAATGTGTACCGTTGACTAGTCACTCGATGGAGTAGGAGATAGGAAGTGGAGCCTTACATAGGCTGAAAACCCACTTTTTTGTGTTTGGTATGAGTGGAACTTGCTCAATGGGTGTCATGCATATTGTGTTTTGTGGACACCTTAGGCTTAGTAGATTGTGACTTGTACTCTTTTATCTCTCCCGATATTGTTGTCATATGGATTCAAGCTATGTGATTTTGACTATGTTGAGCCTTGTCCAAGTGGTGGCAGGATGATTCAGATAGAGATGATGACAGTTGTATTATTTGATATGTTATTTTATGAGTTGAGGCTTGATGTTCCAAGTGTCAGCAACTCATTGAGTACACCCTTGGTGGTCATATAATGCCACGTAGTTATTGTAATGTATTATTTCTATACACGTGTTTTATTCGTAAGTAAAACTTTCCCTTTTCTTGCTAGAACAAACAATTTTCTTGGTTGACGTGTTCTTATATTTTGGGCATTTATTTGGTTGATGCACTAAACAGGTAGATTTTTGCACTGACTATGGCTATTTGGCCATTTGATTTTCTTAGATTTAAATTTTCTTTTTAAGTTTTAAAATTTTATTGCCTAGCCAAAGGATTTAGATCTTTCCACTTGGAATTTTAATGGTTTGTTATGTTGGTTTTAATGTTGTAGTGTATTGGAATAGGGTCATGGGATTCACCATGGAGTGGTGGGACATATGGACCTGCTTTGTTGTATAGGGGTATGCCCTAAGGAGTTACAGATAACTAGCGGGTTGTTGAAACGTGAGTTATTATGTCACTTGGTTTAGAGGTGTTTGGACCTTATGTGCCAAGGACCATAGGGTGACTGACCTCTTTTGTGGAGCTATAAGGAAAATTTATCTTTCTTTTTTATTTATCTTGAGGGAGGCATAATAGACACCTTACGGAGGCATAAGAGACTTGAGGGAGGCATAAGATATTTTTGTGGGTGTTATTTATGCTTTGGGAGGTATAAGCAGTTGTTTTATGATTCTTTTGGAGATACATGGAGTTGTTTTTTGATACCTTGGGAGGTATATGGAGTATTTTTGTGATGTTTTGCGAGGTGGATAAAGTTACTATTTTTTTATGTGTACTCTTGTGAGTCTTGTTAAACATTTTTATGACTGAGGCTTGACTCTCCCCTTGGTTGTTATGGAATATTGGATATTGTCTTAGCACTATATTGATACAGTCATGGATTTTTGGATCATGTGATACCCATTATATATGTATCAGCATGATGATTATGTTTTTCAGTCACATGTATGTACTAGATTTATGCCCATTACATAAATGTTGGAAATTCTCTATTATGTGGACTACTGGTTCATCTTTCCATGGTGGAATTAGATTCCTTTTTATGTGATACAGATGTGAAAGTATGTCAAATTATGCCTGTGAATTTTTAGTGTTGCATATAACCTTGGTATGGTATTGTGATAGCAGTTCCTGTTGGGCACCCACAAGAATGAATAAATTAAAAATTTACAACAATGAAATGTAGAGGAAAAGAGATTCAAAAAAATGAACTCAGATAAAAATGCCAATCTTCACAGAACATTGAAAGTTGAATAATCAGCTAAATTTTCAAGTCTACCCTATGGTCATGTTCTAATGATAGAAATCACACCCATAGAAATATCTTGAAGTCATTCACTTATTTTGTTTCTTATCACTTCGCTATCATTGGTGATGTGTTGCATCGAGGATGATGCTCTTATAAGGGGAGGGAAATGTAGTGCCGACCATAATCATGTCAATAATAATAATAAAAATGTTAATGCGTAGCACAACTGAGAGGGAAAATATAGGTATTTGAGTGGCACCGATCCTTGTGAGGAATTCTAAATTTAATTTTGAACTATTTACTCCCAACCATCGACACTTATCGTTATTCTCTATTGGGTGCACTTGTTTTCTCTTCCTTGCTTTGGATTTCTTGTTTTTTTTTTTGTTGTCTAATGAGTGCATGGGGTTGTTAGCCACTTGATCCCCTTTTATTGTTTTAATTGTGCCATACTTTGGCTCTCGAGAAGTGGTTAGGAAACACAAAAAAAAGGAAATATGGCTGCGTGGTTACATTGGTGAAGGATTTGTAGATGTTGGGGAAGATATCATACATAAATCATGTAAAGCTCGATTTGTTCTGGCTGCTATCAGACTGGAGGATTGAGAAGTAATGCATTGAAACTTATATAAAATGAATTTTTTTGGCTAGAGATATACTCCCTTCCTATGTCAAAATGCTATCTTTGCAATAGGGTATAGATGTCTAGCCAAGCACAAAGGAAGAGGAATTTGTTGGTGTTGTGGTTGCAAGCACTCTGGCTGAAATTCCTGCAGAAACATGATGCATGAGTAAGGCATGTGAACTATTCACCAAAACTCAAGAAAACAATATGGACTAATGACCTGAAATGGATTTAAGACATGTGCAAAATGAGTTTGTTGAAAAGGATTAGAAAATTTCAAGCAAATTTGATTAAAATTTCTAGTGAACAGATCTGAGGGACATATAGGTAATGTACCAATGTTAATGTGTAATGATCTATTTCTAGTAGCTACATAAGGTATTATGTTGCTGGAGAAGCTATAAAAGTAGCTAGAGGACAACTTAAGTCAAGTTAGAAAATACAAATTTTATGGAAAAAGGAGTTTCAGAAGAATCAATAATATGTACTATTCGAGAAACAACAACATGGCCAATTGTAAGCATTGTTACTCCTTGATAGGTGATGTTTAAGGTGAATATTTGTCCAAAAGTAGTCATTATATGAGAAGTTATAAATTTTGAGTTGAGTGAAAATATTTATAAATTTAGTGATAAGCAACCTGTTTCATGCTCTATTGAAAAGAATGTGTAGAATTTTAGTTTTGTGGATGTTTGACACAAACGTTTATAGGTTTTATCCAATTATAGATCTCCTATCTAGCAACATTAACATAGAAAAAGGTTTTCCAAAGGAAGAAGCATCATTTCCATTTACAAATGGTCAAATCGTATGCCTGAAACAACATAAACATATCCAAGGTAGATGCCTTACGGAGACATGCCAATTCTTTATGCACACACGGGTATCTCTCTGACTGAAAAAGTAACACAAGTGGTAAATATGGGAATGACTGAAGAATGAGTGCATGGTATGCAGATAAGAGTGTATGGATGTGTTAAAATGATTTGAGAAATTGAAGCAAAGGGCAGTGGCAAGTTCAAAACAAAGATCCTATATCTATAGCAGCATTTCCTAGTTTTTTCCAAGAGGAAAACTTTTAAATGGGTATGTACCCATCAAAAGCATAACAAAAAGTGGGTTTCTTAGTTGTAGTAGTTGTCTATACCTTGGTAGAAATGTTTGTAAAGGGGATAAATGTCTAAAAAATTAAAATGGAGGATTTTCTAAATGCACATAATCTGGTTGCCAAAATAATAAAAGTCCTTCAACACCTTCTGGAATGCGGATGAACCCGCCATACACTATGGACGAAAATTTATCCCAGGCATGGTTTATCTCTCCTCATCTCTCATAATTTTTTTCTTTAGTTTTTATTTTGCAACGGAATCAAATTTTAAAACTGAATGATTTTCTTAGATTCGATTTTTTAAAATGAACTTGTTTTTAAAATAGTAAAACCTTATATCGTAACTTACAGGATCCAATATTGTTTAATAGACAATAAACCTACACCCTTAATTTGTGATGATCTAGAGAACATTGCAACCAAACTAGATTACTACAATACTCTTTTTTATTGATGGGTTGAAATTGAGTTCCCTATAAATGATTTAACTGCTCCTTTGTTTAAATGGATCAATTGCAATTTTCTGATACCTGAAAAGTAAATTTCATAACTCCAGAAACGAGATATTAATTTTCCTACATGTATATTTTTATGTGAGGTGTCACTTCAATATTTAGATCGACCCCGAATGAACATTTGTGACCTTTTTGATGCCATTATAGGAGCCTTGTTACATTGTTTTGCACCGGTAGGAAGCTACTAAATCTTAAAAGTTGGCTTTCATTTTGAACCGCCATTTGAATCTTGGATAGAGAAATTAGTATCCGCCTTCGCAAACCTCTAATAATTTTACTAGACAATTACATGAAACCTTTAGTTTGGAAAAATCACATTCCAAGTTAGTTTGGAAAAGGAATTTTGTAGGCCTTCAGTCACAGTTTGACAAGGTAAAACAAGATCAATTACAACTTTTCACCCCAAAAATCATGTCGTCATTTGAAAACTATTTTCTAGATCTTTTTCCCATCAACTCTAATGAATTATCCATATATAACAGAACTTTTATGAAGTTCCTTATTACGCATTCATCCATCGAATGTTAGTTTTGAAAGTGGTTTTCAGATCCCTTGAGTTCACTTTTGATCATTAACAACTAGCTCAATTACAACCGATGGCCCTGAAAACTTAGCCGTCAATCATAAACCGTTCACCAGTTCCAAATTCTATCAGTTCCTATGAACTCTTGGTATATAAGTGGACAAGTATAAATTTAACCTAGAGTGTTTTCTCATCGGAAGATAAAGTTTGAAAGTGGATTCTTAACCTTTGAACCTATTTTGAACATGTTTTTAGCTAGCAGGAAAATGTAAAAAGAAAGTTGTAGGACCCCTGTTGGGTTGCAAAACCACCATGAGAGATTTTGACACATGTGTAAATAACTATTTGAAAAATCTATAGTGTAACTTGTTGTGTGAAAAATAACTTTTGACAAAATGGTGATTCTCTCTCTTCCTTTCTCTTTCTCTCTGCTTGGTTACAAAATGAAGTGAAATGAAATGAACTTAAATGAATACATGTCTCTAAATCTTTTCTTTCGAATGTAAATTATAGTTATTATTACATGTAAATGGGAAACTAAAGACATTAATTATGTTAGATTAGGGTGGATACCATGCCATTGATTTATCACTGATTTCATGCACACATGGTTTTTCAGGATGCAAGAAAGATTGTGAAAAGGTGATGCATAATTCCTTATTTATTATAGTAAATTTTATAGGTCATTATAAAATGTATATATGTATAGTATAGTCTCTTGCCACATAAATGTTATATTTGAAATTTAGTAATATGTATGGGCTGTTAGTTTTAGGGATATCTTAGGAAATGTGCATTTAATCACGGTTCAACTTGTTTCATAGTTATGTATGGTAAAAGGGTTATATATATATATATATGTATGTATGTATGTATGTATGTATGTATGTATGTATGTATGTATGTATGTATGTATGTATGTATGTATGTATGTATGTATGTATGTATGTATGTATGTATGTATGTATAGTAAATGAATTTGAAATTAATATATTGTAGTACTTTTTTAGTGTTCAATGAATGACTGAATAATTAGTGTGTTTTATTCTTACCTTGTAAGTGTAATAAAGATATTTAATCGAAACACTCAACCCTAATATAATATTTTTGCATACGATGTCTTCATGTGTGAACCTTCTTACCATAGAATAAATTGAAACTGCAGAAGGAACTTAAACTTTTGTACTCGATAGAACCTACTAGATGATGTAAATAAAACACCTGGTTTTAGTTTACTGTCATAGTCGTTATGTTTAGCGACATTGTCGTGAACCCACATTTTAGGAATGACGTGGTCCAAATTTATCAGAAGTATGTGGTTTCCTTCAATTTTTTGTAACCGCAAGGAGAATGTATTCTCTTCAGGTGTGACACCGTGTTGAGTGGTGAAGACGACCTTGGAAGTAACCTTAAGAGTCTTTGTTTAAAGCAACAAATATGCAATGTAACCTTACCATCTGTGGAGTAAGTAGGGCTATTACTCCCCTAGTATCCTATTGGATTGCCAGGTCTTATGAAATTAGATCCTGAAATTATCTTCACCAGTGAATGAAATCCCTGTTGGATCCAGATGACATAAATGGATATCGTGAAATAGGTATTCTAGGTCTTAAAATATTGTAAATGAACTTCTTAGTTCCTCTCAACTAAATGTGTTACCTTAGTTTCTATCAAAATATCACCTTGGTATTTCATGAAGGTTATCTATCATAAGCATTTCCTTTCACGTTAAACTCTTTTATAGCTAAGGAAAAGATTCGTAGGTGCAATATGAATTAGACTAAACCTCAGTTGATTGGGAGGTTAACTTGAGGTTCTTGTGCTCTTATAGTGCTTCCAATCATATGCTTATTCAATATGATAATCAAATACTTTTGTAACTGCTTCTGCTATAAAACTATGCTAATAATGAGACCATAGTGTGATGTAAGAGTAAATCATACAAGAGTAAAAAAATATTTGAGGTTAGGAATAATGTGACTCTTGAAGTCCTTATAACTTAAATAAACATTTTTATGTGTTATAAAGAATATGAATTTTCTTGGTGTGATCAAACTTCGAGAAAATAAAATATATATTTATGACTCTTAATGGAATTCAACAAGTTATTGAACTTGTTATGTCTCGAAAGTGCACCCAGTAGAGAGATGGTAGAAGGTGTTCTAAGTCTATAAAATATCTCTCACTCTTGTAGATACAATGGGGACACTTCAGGTCTGTGGGTATACCTATTTTCAGGTGAACCTCCGAGGTTAAAAGGTCAGTTCCTTATTGGTGTTCACTAGACTACTTTCTGGGAGTTTTAAGGTTAGGAGGTGACTAAAAATGAAATAATTATGAAGGTGATACACCAAATTTTGAGTGGAGAACTTGACTTGAGTGGGATACACAACTGACTCGTGAAGAATTCTTTGTGTGCACGAACCAATTTTACTTTCTGCAGAATGTAAGGGCAAAAACAATTAATTTGTACTAAGGGAAAATCACAGAAGTACTAGTAAGCTAACATGCACAATGATATTTTAGCAGAAAATAGTAGATCTACAGCAGGGTAAAGTGACTAATCAGGGTATGTTGATTCACAAGATCAATGCTGGCATACACAAGACTGCAAAATAACTTGGAAAGGCAAGAGTAATTCAACAGTCAGAGGGTAAAACTGGCAAAAATTGCTTCAGTACTCATATCAAAAGTTCTTCTGGGAAAAATATCTGAAAAATTCCCCCTCTTTGTGCTTTGCGAGAGCACACAATATATATCAAAATTTCAACCTCTTTCCTAAAAATAGACTAAGGTTGTACTCGTCCATGTGCCCTAATTGTATCCCTTAAATAAGGAATAAAATAATACAAACTAGAGCATGTAATAGAATAGGCATTATCAGCCTCAGATACAATTTAGTCAAACTGCAGTTGACTGTTCTATTTTTAGGAAAGAAAGATGAATAATTGCTAAATTTAAAATATTACTTGCTAGGAAATTCTTCTTTGTTCTGTCTGTTGTGTAGGCATGCAAAATTATCTCTTGTGTTTTAGTCAAAAAGGGATGCAACTTTTAGCCATATTTGCAAAAATAAAGTGAAGTGGGGACCACCTCCAAGGTGTACATTTTTTTATGATTTTCTTCAATGATCTGGATAGTCACGAAAGTGACAGTTGTAAATTTGTTCGAAAACCCCCTGTGGGGACCACCTTGATTTGTTTGGAATTTTAGATGCTTCCACTTTTGTGGACTTAGGTAATTTGTATGTGTTTGATAAAAGGGGACCACCCCTTGCCTAGCCCATCATGTATATGACTCGCCACCCTTGGAATTCGGCACATAATACAATTTTGCCCTTTTTCGGGACTTTTGGCATATATAACGATTTGCTTTGATTTTGCAGGCATGCACCATAGTTTAGACTTTGGATAGTCTTGGTGAAATTTTTTTGACTGCCCACATGGGCTGGCCCCTCTCCAACGATGACTCAACCCTTTCCAGTCTTAGGTTGTGGTAACCCTAACCATTGGCAGTTTGGCTCGGATTTTGTGAGCGTTAATGGCCCTTGATATTTTACCTCGGTTTCTCTCCTCCGTTGATCCTGTAACCCGGATTAGGGTTCTGGCCCAAGCATTGAATATAGTTGGTGGCATTTAATTTAGCTCTATCACTTTGAACCCTATGTAGACTGATCACCATTCGATCTGGCACTTGGTGTTTGATGAATCGTTGATGATTTACCATGGGTTAGGGTTTTTTAACCCTAGTTCGATGAATGGTTTATACACTTGCGAGCTTTGCTTGGTCATTTCATTTGGTTTTTCCAATTTGCGGGTGAAACCCTGGGAAAAAATTTGCTTGCTCTGCATTTTTGTTCCTAAGCCTTCGACGCCATTAATACTTGAATGTTGCATACATTTTAAAGGATCTGGAGGTATTTCCTTCCGTTTTTGATTTATGTATTGAGGTTTTTCATTTATATATGAGCTAAATATCATTTTCATCTATTATTCTACTCTGTATCACTTGTAGAGTGATGAACCTTTGTTTTCTCTTTGGTTCTCTACTTTTGGTAGCTAATGAGCTCTAGCATGAGCCTGTGGAAAGAAATGCCGGCATGGTTTGTTTGTTGTTTCATTACTAGTGAGTTCCTTGCACTGTTTCTTCTTTTCTTTCAGGCTGAAGTTTTCATCATGCGATGTTGTATCTTTGCTACCTTGGTTATAATGTTTGTAAAATGAAAATATTTGTGGGTCTGCTTTGACCTTGAGCTTGGAACTTACTTCACTTGAATTTTGACGAACCTTTCTATGTTCTGGTTTGGATACTTAACCTGTAAATCTGGCTCTGTACTCAAAAGTGTAGACTGTTGATATTTTTTAGCTCGACGTTCGAACTCTATTTCATTTTCCTGTAGATGTATATTCGGAATCATGGCATGCCTCCTTCTTGGACTTGTATAAGTTCAAGATTTTTGACTTGTTTGTTTTGTCTTCATCCTTAGGTACAGTGAGTTCTTTAACCATTTTCTTATCATAGCTTCTCCTTTTCGAATTTGAGTTTAACCTCTACACCCCTAAAGGAAACATAGAGATCTCTGGTTATTCATTTGATAATGAACTATTTCTGTGTGTATGAAGTTCATATTTCTTCTTTAATGAATTTTCGAGCTTGAAAAACCACTGACACTTGTAGAAGAACTCTTTTTGAGCTAATGTTTTGGTATTTCTCTTGTAGACCGGCCTGATACTTGGAAGTGTTTCCTGTTTTGGTTCTTTGTTTTCGATATACGGGTTTTATTTCTTCATTTAGTAGACATATGCTTGGTATTTGTCTAACTATGTTTGAAGATGCAGTGAGAGGAACCTCACTTTTTTGCATTGGTTTTTGGTATTCCTTCCTTGCAGGACTGTCAAATTTCTTCTTCCTTTTGTAGATGTATACTTGACTTGTCGTTGTAGCCTTGACTGTAGATGTACATTTATTTTTTTACCTACTTTCTTTGTATACCTGTATATTCTGACAAGTGAGAATTTTTGTTTCATTTCTTTACAAACTAAAACTGAAAAATGGGTAGTATTGTATGAGTTCAAGCTCTTGTAGATTCATTCTTCTTTCTGTAAATGCAACTCAATTTACTTTTGTGAGCTTTGTGAATGCATACTTGACTTGTTGATCATATTTCTGTAAGGCATGCTTTAGCTGGACCTTTACTGAGCATTGTAGTTTACTCCTCCAGTTGGAAGATGAATGATATCTTCCATATTCCGTAGTTTTGACATTTGCATTCAGGATAATGAAGAATCTGGAAGTTGTATGCTTTTCATTTGTTGCAAACATGATTACATACTGTCTGCATAATGAAGTAAATATCTCTTTTCTGGAAAGTGAAAGAAAGTGCTTACTTTTCTTTTCTGTAATAGTACTTTACTTCCCAGAAGTCATAATAGCAAGTATATTTTAATTTCTGCATTATTTCTCAATTTTGTTTTTCTGGAAAAGTCCATTTTGCAAGGGGAAACTCTCACGAAATTTTCCCAGAATCCTTCTCTCTCCAGATTCTTATGACTTGACCATTTTAAAAGGATATGAACATCTCTCTTGCTGGTCCAATCACTTGAATGAAACTGTCCATGCTGGCTTTACTTGATTCATTGCAACTTTTCTAAAAATTTTGCAAAGTAGTTGTTTCTTCCTTAACTAGTTAGACTGATTTTCACTATATGCTACAACCTGTTCCTACAAAACTTAGAAGTAAATTAGAATAAATATTATTTTTGGCCTCTCTTGTATCAATGTGGTTTATTCCTTCTTACTTCCTTCCTCTTCAAGTTTTTTTTCAACTTCCTTCATGTGTTATTCTTCATATTTGTTTCTTTTCCGACTTCAGATTCTTCCTTTCTTACCCAATCCTTAGCTTTTTTGATTTTCTCTTACCACTCTCTCTTTATGAACTCTGTCTTTTCCTTATTGCTAGCTCATTTGTATTTCTTTGTTTCAAGTACCATTAGATACCTTCGAATTCAGAATTTACATTTGCTTTAGAACATGAGTATTGAAATTACATTGTACCCTGAGCTCAATTTGACAGATGCTTCTCTTTGTCTTGTAGGTGTTAATAAATGGAGATGGAAGTGGAAGATGGAGGAGTTGAGATGGAGATGGAAAGGCTGAGGAGTGGAGACAGAAGATAGAAAATGTAATGATGGGTTCCTTTTCACTCCTCTTCTTTTTTTCTTTAGCAGACATGGTATTCTCATTTCCATGTATATGATGAGTCACTTAGTCATATCCCATGGCTTGTGTGGGAAAGCTTATGATCTCTTATGAATAAAGCATTAAATTGAAATAATGAGTTGATTATCTCTTTCTACATTCAGTTTTCTTTTGGTTGTACAATGATGTAGGCAACTCAATATCTCAATGAAATGAATTAACATAAGGGATAACTTGAAGTGAATAATTGTAACTCTAGTGGATAATCATTGAATGAAATGTGTCTCTTTGTAAGCTGTGTGATTATCTTAGCTTCCATTATTCATTTTGACTCCTTTATGTTATCTTCATTTGGACATTATTGTCAATATTTGTTTGTCAATATTTTCTTGATGGAAGTAGCAGGAAAGGAATCAATTGTAATATTTTATGGCAGCATAGGTAAATGCAGACTTATAAATCATAACAAATTTAATGAACATAGAGAAATAAAACTAATAGGAATCACGATAATACTCGTGAATGTGACTGTCCTGAAGATTGCCACTATGTCTTCTGTTTCAAAACTATACACCTTACATATTCTGCAATCTGGTGTCTTCATCAGGATAACACAGATGTCCTTCGGGGCTTGTGTTCTCTTGCTGAGGATATTCGTGAGATTGCAGACTATGTGAGTTACGTTTTGTAACAACACACATAGCTGTAGATTTCACTTAATCATTTTCACAAATCAACAATAACAAAATAATTTCACGTAAATCCCTTAGCTTAGGTATACTTCTGTTTTTCTTGAAAATTCCATTTTTGTCCGTCGTAATGAAGTTTCGAGTTTCCCATTTTTGCACAAGTGCAAAAATTGTCAACAGAACTATAATAACTATTTTAGGGAAATAACTATACCGTGATCGAAGAATGTTTTTGGGAAAAATCTATCTTGAATCTAAGTCTCCCTTAATCATAATATTTCATCTTAACATCACGTTAGATTCACTTGTGTAGCAAGGGTAAATTTTAAACATTGAATACGTGTTTGGGAAGCCTAATCTTAACATAAGAATGAGAGAATTAGGATCTTTGTATGCAATTTGAAATATGGAAAATACTTATGTAAGTTATGGAGATTATCATAAGGGATAAAGAGAAAAATTAAATGGTCGAATAATAAGTGGAATGTGAAACGAATTTGAATCTGTAGGTGGAAAAGGGATAAAATTATACTTATGTACTAATGTTATTGGAATGTTAATCATAACCTAGATGTAACCATGGTAATGATGTGTTATGGGTTTGTCAATCCTCAAGTCCCTTTTCTTGTGGATGAGTTATTTATAGCATTTGATTCATTGGAGAAAATGTGTCAGCGACATGTATATGGTGTTGTCGTGTGTCTATGTGAGTCGATGAATTATGTAAGTGTCTTGTGTTTTTTAAGGTTTCTTTACTTGGAGCCCTTGTGGCATTATGTAGTGAGAAATGTAAGTAAAAAAACATTTTCCTAGTATTTTTACTGTTGTTTTTGTGTGTGTAAAATGTGGATGTTATGTGTTTGAAGCAAAGAAACTCCACAAATGGTGTCATCCTATTTCTTTTGCATCATTCCCTACCACTTTCTATGTGACTTCCGGGAGAAAGTAAAATCTAAGGGGAGGGGGAAGTAATGCCCACTCCTCTTTAACTCTGATTGAACCATGTTATCAATTTCAAATTGATTTTTAATCTTAAACGTTGCTGCTTTATTCTATTTAGAATGCAAATAAAATGTACTGGACATAATTATTACTACCGTGTTCTGATTATTATTTTGACTGTATGGTTGTATTGTGGATGTTGATGGGAATTTAAGGATATGATGATGATCTAGAATGGTTTCCTTGGTACACAGTGATTGTGACATCGTTACCATTTTTATATTATTATGTCTTTTCTCACTTTGTATTGGATCTGTAGACCTTGATATTGTATTAGATATTAGACATTGCTAGATAGGAATTGATACACTTGTTTTACTTATTTGATAAACAATACAGATGTAATATACTTGTGAAAGGATGTGACTATTGCTATAAATTTTATATTCTTGATTCAAATATAAGTATTCGATGTTCTAACTATTACTATTGTATCGGCATATTAGACATGATTTGTGGATATTTATGGATGATTATTAATGTTATGATCATAGCACAGGTTGATGAATTGGTAGAATCAAAATGTTAGAAAATTGAACTATTGATGAATTACTTAATTCTAACATTGTTTTAATTATGATATTCGATGATGTAAATTTTTAGGTATACATGCATGCGTTCAATTATTTCTACGTCATTAATATGGCCACAAGGCCAGAAAGGTATTGTTTGATTTTGGAGGAAATTATATCACAACAACAAACTATGAGGGATAAGATACCAACAACAAAGGAATGTGGAGTATTGGCAACTGATCACAATGGAAACTTGTGTAATGTTGTTATATTGTTATTTAATGTTAGCGGGTTCCCATGGGGGGGATGAACCCAATTATGACCAAGGGTTTGTGTGTATTTTACTTTCTTTCTTTTATTTAATTTTTGTGTATGTCATTTAATTTGTGATGTAATTCCCTTTTATCAATTATTAGTTTATGTGTCTTAATTAAGTGAACTAATCATATTATTAAGCTAATTTTTTGATATGAAAAAAAGAATTTATTTATTAGAGTGGTTGGGTCTTTGGTTCTTGTGTTTATTAGTTGAGTGTATATGATTTTGAGTGTTGTACACTCCACCCTACATGGGAAACTCAAATTTTGTCTTAAGGGCCATTTTTTGGCTTATGGGACAAGTTAAACTTGTCCCACACCTCTTAATTTCTTATACCAACCCTACCTATGGGTTGGGGGTAAAAATAGACCCCATTATGTGTTTTGGAAGGTAAAATGTTAGATTTAATTGCACTTTCTTACATGTGTTTAAATTTTGTCATTAAGGGGTGTGGGTTGGAGTGGTGTGTGTAAGAGGTTTTTCATTCCTCTCAACCACACATTTACTATGACTTGGGGTATGGGTTTGACCTGGGTGATGTGGGATGGAGAAGAAATGATGTGGCATCCTACATGGAGCAACATTACCTCCCTCTCCCAATTTTCTATTTATTAGAGTTTTTGGGAAGTATTGGGTGTTCCTTGCTTTGTTTTTAGACTTGATTTTTTTGGGGGGGGAATGCTTGTATGACATGAAAATCCATATACGAATAAATTTCCATTGATAAAAATACCAACTCCATGGAACATACAAAATTTAATGCAACCCAAGAAAGTAAAATATACCTAACTCAATGCTACATACCTTCTACAATTCAATACAAGAAAGTAAACAAGCTAAACTAATAGAGAAACATAACCTAATGTTTTTTTTATTGAGCTTCAGTTCCACCCTATTTAAATTAATGACACGGGTTAATGATGGTTCCCTAAGCAAGGATACATGCAAGGGGAATAACAGAGGACACTTTGGTCCTATGAAGAATATTTGTGTGCCATGATACAATATTAATAAACTAGTTGTGCCTTAGAGTACAGACGAAGCATGAAGAATAGATTTTTTCAAGGGGTTAGATCCAGATGATTCGCGAGTCATTTATGGTGGGAACAAGCAAGAACCAAAGAGTGACATTTTGTAGGATGATTTTTTGATTTTTAGAATTTTTCTGAGACATATTTGAATGTTTTTGTGATTTTGAAAGTTTTCTAAAGCTATGTAAAGGATGACCCAAAAATGTGGATGCCCCTAGTGATAGATGGGATGTACAAGTGAAGAAGGCCATGCACATATGAGAAAGGTGAAGATGCAAAAATTCCCCATCAAATATCTGGGAGTATTCAAAGGCAAACTCTTCACGGGTAGAATTTGGACCTAAGGCCATTATGGATAGGTTCAACATGATGATTAATGTAAACCAATGAATTTTTGGGAAGAAGCAAGGATTCGCTCAGTGCAAGTTGGTCTAAAATCACATGATAGAAAGGAAGAATAAGATTTTTTTTCAAAGGTGAAAGAGGTGATCGAAAACATGGAAAAAAGTAATCTTATACACATGGATGTTCTTAATGAAGTAGAAGAACGATGTGAATTATATGAATGTATCTTATAAGCCTTGCAATGAATAAGTGATTAGTCAAAGGCACAAATCGTGAGATAAGATGAGGACTAAGGAAAGAGTCTTAACAAGGTCCAAAAAAAGACACTGGATAACATACTAATCTTGCTTACTTATAGAGATCTAGTGTGTGCACGTGGAATTGAATTACCTCTTGAAGGGAAGATTTAATAAACAAGTGAAGGTATCCTATCCAATGTGTAGGAATGATTTATTTTTATAAGTGATAGGTGATTTGTGAATGAAGGGTGGAAGGATATTCGTACATTACTCCACTACTAGCAAGATGTCCATAGCCCTGACGGAGATGCATTTGATTCTAATCACAACGTTTCTCTATCGTTGATCAAGTGTTTATAGCCCCATTAGAGATTATTGGAAATACTGCAAGAGAGAGTAATATATCAATTTACTTTGGCTTTGTAGATTTTAGCTTTTTATTGATTGATTTTGTTTCTTTTTGAATTCTGAAAACTTATTTCAGCTCTCTGGTTTGACAACGGGTTAAGAAAAACTAATGGCTTGATGGAAGGAGGTGGAAATTATTATGATGATGACATTGACTAGTGTCAAAAAATATGTCCAAAATTTCTTTGCAATAATTTTGTTTAGATGTTGATTTTCATAGGATTTCTACGAGGTTAGTCATTCTTTAATTTACCAAGGTGATAAAAGAAAAAGTTCAATCGACTACCATAGAAATAAATATCACAATATGTGTGTGAATTGGCTAACCAAAATATCTTCAAAGGTATGAAAATGGTACGAATACTTGCAAAAGAATAGAAAGGAATGGAAGAAAGAACATCCATGTGTATTAAATACCTGATTGGAATGTGTGTTCATTTTCCTTTTATTTTTTCAAATGTTTTGTCATTTTTTTTATATTTTTATAATTTTTAAAAGGTTTGAATAACAAGGTCACTTGGCATGATAACATGCAACAACAATGTTAGCAATTTCCTTGATAAGTAAGACTAGGCATGTTTTCTTATCAAGAGTCATATTATTCCCGATTTCAATGATCGTTGTGAGCTCACACTCAATAGATGTCGTTTTTTTATCATGAAACATGGATTTTCTATACGGGATATTGAGGTCCCTGTCTAGAGGTTTTCTACACTTTGCGCAAGATTTTATGGTTACGTTGATGTGCATTCTTGAATCGTGCTTGATTTGCAATTTTGATAGTGCTCGAGTTGTTAGGGGATTTCGAGCTCTTGGATGTTCTGACCTAAGCTTGATTGAGAAACTGTTTGGGTTTCTTATAAGATGATGCATCACTTGTCTGATCTCGAGAAGGAGAAAAATGTGAATGTGGATGTTTAGAACTTATGTGAGAAATGAATGTGAGCTGGCCACAACCATTGATAGAAGAAATATGTGATGGATGAAAATCATATGGTCCAAGAATAGAAGAGGATGATATACTAGGAGGTGAGATATTGATAGAAGATTATGAATACCTACTAGAATATGGCCCTAAGTTGGAAGAAATTGGGCTACAAGGACATGGCCCAAGAATAGAATATGATGGGCTACCTGAAGATTTTTCATAGATAGAAGAGGATGAAGAGATACTAGGATGTGGCCCAAGAATAGAAGTTAATGGGTTACCCCAAGGTGACTCATATATGAAATATTATGGAGGGATACTAGAACGTGGCCCCAAAATGGAAGAAGATAACGAGCGAATATTAGGGGGTGACCCAATTATATATGAGGAGGGACTACTTAGAGGTATCCCATAGATAGAAGAGGATGAAGAGCTAGTAAGACGTGGCCTAAGAATAGACGGGAATAAGCTACTAGGAGGTGAACCACAAGTATAAAATGAAGGGATACTTGAGGGTAGCTCCAAGATAGAAGAATATGATGGGCTACTCAGTGGTGACCCAAGGAGAGAATTTAATTTAGAAATGATGATAGATAATGAATGATTTGGTAATGAGAAGATAGGCCATAGATCAATGATATACCCCAACATCTCATCATGCTCAAAAGAAGGTGAAGATGGAATGCCAGAAGAAGATTCAAGTTCCATGACCTTAGGCTCCTCATCTATATTATGAAAAAAGGGATAAAATTATTTTCCCTAATACGTGAGTGTATCGAGTTCTAGAAATAATCCTTGTTTGTAATCCTCTAACGGGAAATATTTGTGTATTCTAATCATTCCTTCATTATAAGAGAGATTAATTAGTAGAGGTTGTTTTTCTTTGGCCATAGAAGGTTCAATAGAAGAAACAAGTCCAATCAGTGGGAAATATTGATTGACAAAACAAGATGATTCAAGAGAGGAAGTAGGATTAGAGGCAAGTGTCTCATGAATGGATGATTTAGATATGGTCTTAGATCATTTTTCTAAAAGATGAATTAATGTGGAAGATAAACTAGGATCGTATATCCATCCATTGAGTTGCGATGTAGGATTCAAATTAGATGATTGATTAAATGGAATCTGAGTCATGGAATTATTCAATGGAGGAAGAGATCTTTGAAGTGATTGATAAAGGTGGTCCTACGAAGGATGGGAGGACTATGACTCAAGAACCAAATTATATGTTTGATCAATGGAACTTGGATTCACAAGAGTATTCAAAGAAAGAAGATGTCATTAAGGTGATTTGGAATAAAGGTATTACCAAGGAGGGGAGGAACCTGATTCGAGATTTGATCTAGGGGTATCTGGATTATAGTTAGAATCTGAATCCTCAAAAGAAGAGTGGGAGTCTGAATAATAGTTTGGATCTGAATTAGAAGAAGAGTGGGGGGGACCCAAATAATAATTTGGATAAGAAGCATCCAAACCATACCACTAAATATGAGCTGAAGGTGGGGAACAACGTAACGTAATGGGCCCTCTAGAATGAAAAACCAAATTAGGTTTAGTCGTAATGGGAATATTTTGATTTCAATTCCTAAACCTAGGTTCTATATATTTTTGTAAGTGTGAGAAACCACACGATATTTAGTCATTTTTGGCATTTTTTTAAGAAAAAATTTCTAGATCTAGATAGTGTGATGGAACTCCTTCAAAGGGAAGAAATTTACATGTCGATTCACGGAAGCATAATGACATCTAACTAGAAATTTCATAAGTATAGATATGTGTGCGTGATTTTTTGAAGAATTCCTAAGGAAAAAAGACAGCGTGATGATGCAATATTGATGAGATAAAAAATGATTGTCCTGGAAAATAATTTTTCCAGATGAATGATCATAACGAACAATAATACAGGTGTGAAATACAAAGCTAATCAATAAGGAAATACTCCTTGAAAATGTGTGTGTAAAATGATAGTTTGATGCAAAGATGATCAACATAATGTTGATATGTACGTCAAGCTCAAAATTAACAAGGAGTAAATATTAATAAAGGATAATTATGATTCACAGTCAAAGGATATTATGATCAGTTTAGAGACAAGCAAGGCATAAATGTAAAAGGGAGAGGATTAGAAATATAAGCTACGTAACCCCATTAAATTGGACATGTCTATCAAGCTTCATGGATAAGTGAGATATTGGTATCAAATTGGTATTTAAATGACAAAAAATAAAGTAAGTGAAACCCGTTAATATTTGGAACAATGTTTGAATTTAAACCAAGTCATATTATTATAAGGATGTGCTATAATGTGCATAGCATAACGCCGTAATGCAGATACTTAGATCACGTTTATAAAATACAAAAAATAAGTATCTTAATTGTGTCAAGACAATGTAAACAAGGTAACAAGTTAAAGGGATATCAATTGATGAATCAATCGTAACTATGATGATGTTCTTGAAATCAAAATCAAGTGGCCATGAAAGATATAAGGATACATCCGGGCACTTTATATGTTTAAAAATTTAGTCGAAAACATGGATGAGGGTAAATGAAAAAAATAGTGGTGAACACTATCTATGATAACACTCCCAAATGAAACTTTATTTTTTCCTAAATGGGAAACAAGAATCCAAAGGTATATATCAAAAGATGTAAATAAAGTAAGCGTTACTTTGGAAGAGTTTCACCTCATCCGAAGGAAAGAAAGAAACCAAGATAAGTAACATGTTGTAAACTCTGTGATGAGTGTCACTTAGATATAACTTAAATGGATTCATTACTATGATCAAAAAGCAAGGTCTCGAATCCAAACAAGTTATCACTTTATGATGGATAAGAAGTGATAATGGACTAGAAAAGTAGGCTCCTTGACAGAATGGATTCCCTAATAAGATCTCTCAACTAGGTGTCACAAGGTGTCTAGGAGTGAGCTCAATTTTCCCAAAGAGACACACTAAATGATTTGGGATTATCTTGGCTTTTCTTTATAACCTTCTGATACAAGGAGAAACTAGTGCATTCATTTTTACCATCACTAGGGTTGTGATACAGACAACTTCGACTCTAACTTGAAGTGTAAATCTAGTCAAGTGGGTAAGTGGAGTGCTTCGTATTTCATCCATGAGGTTACTTAGCAGTGGATTACTTTAGGGTTTTTGGAACAAACCCCATTGTCGTAGCTTAAATTGTTATGCCAAAGGAGTTATGTTTCTAAAACCTACAATATAGTGTGAAGTGAAATGATGTGTTTTTTAATCTTTCTTAACTTAATGTGGTTTTATGTAGCACAGAGTTTGGAAAACTATATGAAAATACATGTATTAAATGGTTTTGTTGTGTTTCAAATCCTTTCTTTAACAATCGTTAGGTCCTACAGACGCAAAGTTTAGTAATTTTTCATCAGATATTGATATCAAGAAAGAGATTTTACGTGTTTTCCTTGATTCCTATGATCACCGAAAGGTGCAAAGGAAGAGCATAAAAAATGTGAAAATTCCACGAATTTTTTATATGGAAAGTATTTTACTTTTAAAAGCATAAAACCAGTGTTTTTAAATGTGACAAAAGGTTTTACAATTGTTTCTGAACTCCAAGATCACCTAGATAGTGTGAGGAGAAAGCATACACACTTTACAAACCTCCTTTTAGTTAAGGAATGAAAAAAATTAATCAACACCCTGCAATTGCTTTGTTAGACCTGTAAAACTTCAAAAAAATTGAAAAAAAGATCTTACAGTCGGGTGACAAAAATTTCAAATTTTGATAGAGACGCTTGCGTGCCCCAGCCAACAGTTACACACCCAAACCAACATGGATGTATAGCCTAGTTTTATGACAGTAGACACAAACACCTACATGGGTCTATCAGACATGTGCACTAGCATTCCAACGCGTATGCTCTATGTTCAATGGGTATGCCTGATCCAGGCAGTAATTATAGTGGCGCAACTTCCAGAGACCATAACTTTTGCACTGTACCTTCGATTGAATCTGTTCAAAAGACAACAGAAAGCTTGGAATGCATAAAATGTTATGAAAAGGTGTAGAAATTTTTTTGGAAACGTTTGACTGCTGAAATATGTGTTTAAGGGGCCCAAAATGTGATTTTTGTAGTGGTGTCTAAAAATAGTATGTTTCACAAAAATTAGTGCACATGTAAGTCTTGGAAGATGAAACACCTCATCTCCCTCGAGACCGGTGACCTTCCACATTCCTCTAGGTTCCCTTTCATATTTCTAAAATTATTATAAATCCATATGTAACCCAAAAAGGGATAGACATCTCCTGGTAGAGATAACTAATGTATTTGAAGTCTTTGAGTAATTTATATCTCTTTTCAGAGATAGTTGTTTTTCAATTCATCTGGCACAATTTTTAATCTATTCCTTAATTATGAAACCCCTCGGTTTTGGATCAATGTCTACTTGTAAAACTTTAGAGAACACAATATGACTGTAAACACTAACATGTCCAGAGACTCAGAGAAGTTCAATAGTCGATTGAGATGTCGATGGTTCAGCAGAGACTCAGACCAATCTGAAATGTGTTGTCAACCAAAAGTATGACAAATGGATATGTGGATATCTCGATTCCAGCACTAGGGTGTCGACGGAGACATGACCCTTCAGAACACCTACGTGCACCCCCTGAAAAACCTAAAAATTTCACAAAATTAATTTTTTTTGACAAGAAAACAGGTTAAAGGTTAGTCAAAGAAGCATATTTCTAGCTCAAACCCACAAAAAATATCTAAACAAGGATGATTTAGCTCACTTAAAAGTGAAATCATGTAAATAACAAGTTGTTTCTCCTCGAAAACATGAAAGTGCTTAGAAAATAAAACTAAATAGCTTTAACAAGACTCCATTAATGGAGGATGGACTTCAAGTCCCACCTAGCGTGCCAAATGTATACATGAGAATTTTAGCTCTGTTAATATATAAGAAACAAACTAGGTAGTTCCATGATCTAACTAAACCTATCATAAACATCAAGATGAGTGCTAATAAAGATAACCTCTACACCAATGAATTAAACTAAAGTACTATCATTTTATCTCTAACTACTCTATGATTACTTAAATCATAAATTGAACCTATTTAAACCTAAGAGAAATCAAATTAGATTATCTTTTACTTCAATAGAGGTGAACATGTCTATCTAAAATGGCTACAAGGCCAAGTTAGGTACCCTCTTACTAACCTACTATGAAGTTATGGATGAAAGATGGATGAGCTTCAACAATGGACGATAGCCAAGATCAAATGCCTTATTATTTTGGCTAATGCAAATGAGGTTTAATGCCAAGATCTCAAAATATGAGAGAGGACCATTTGAAAGGAAAGCCTTAGGCTTGTATTTATAGTTTTTGGTTTGGAAGACTTTGGAGTTTGGGTGCATGTGGGACTAAATCTCAAAAAGAACTTTTAGATTAGATTAGGATAAACATCCTTTTGGCTTAGTTAAGTTATGTTTATGATTTTTAACTCGGGTGTTGTTGGTCGTCAGATAGGACTTTACGAAGAGCAACAGTCAGGGGACAAGAAGTCCCTCCTCTTTAATGGGAGAGGTTCCCTTATTCAGAAATGAACTTATTTACAAATGTACAAAACATAATTTGCTGGTTAAACTTGGATATCACAAAAGTGTTTTCTATGAAGATCATCAATTACAAAAGGACTAAGGAAATGAGAGTACGGGAAAGAGTAGAAAGGCAACATGCAGAATTATAGATATCAGAGTAATTCTTTATGTATGCGAAAGTCACAGTGAATTGAAACAAGATCATTTGTATTGAATAAATAAGATGGAATTTAAAGACACAAAGTTCTGTAAATAACATCTGCTTAGAACACAAAGTTTCTTAACATAACACAGATTCATTAATCAAGGACACAAAGTTCCTTCTTGGTTATACAAGATCATCGAGCTTGCAAATTTGAAGAGTATGCAATCGGTAAGACTAACGAACTTGAGACAAATGATCTTCACAAAGAAAATAAGAGAAAGCTTTGGAATAATAGAGATCAGATAGACAAAGAATGGAAAAGTCCTTTTGTATTGATTTCTTTGTAATCTATTTACACTTTCAGAAAATATGCCAAGTTCTTCCTCCTTTCTGAATGGCGTAGAAATGCCATTATATAGCTTACAAGTCAGTTACTCTTCGTAACCGTTTCTTTTAACCAAGAATAGTTAAGCACTGCCAACCGCAATACCTCAACCTTTTACAAAGAAAATGGAAAAGAAAGGGAAGACGAGAAAAGAATGGGGAACAAGACAGGTGGCCAGTCACTGAGAGGGACCCACTGACTTCAGAATCTGCTTCCTGAACTTCTTTAACGCCTCAGCTATGTCTCTGCCATGAGGGAATGACGTGTTGGTCGTAGACTGAGTCCAAAATCCAAGACACTTCTCCATCTCATTATCAAACTCGACATGAGTATGATAATCTTTGTTTGCTTCCTCAATGGCAGATTGAAGAGAGCAAATCTCCTTCATTTTCTCCTTGGTGATGGAACTTTCCTTGAATAGGTTATCTTTGACAAAAGCTCTGAATTGAGCTTTGATTTCTTGCAAGGAAAGGGAAGTACCAAAAGTCTCATCCTGAAGATGACAGTGTATATCTTTGAAAGCAGAGACCACCAGTGTCTTGAAAGCTTCACCCTTCTGCCAACTTTTCTTCAGTTCTCCCAAAGCCTCCTCCAGGACTCTGATCTTCCACTCCACACTGTAGACCCAGGACTTCGACAGATTATACTTTGCGTCATCAAAGACTTTACTCGCTAACAAAACATTCTCATCTGCTTGTCCCATGAGTCGGAGGTCTACTATGCAACTGCTCCAGAGTTGGAGCTCTTTATCCATGATATTGATAGTGGAGGAGAGCTTCAGTTGTACATTGCTCACCTTTTCATGGAGTTTGAAAGCTTCATCGATGAAGTTTAATCCAGCAACAAGCATGTCATCCACCGGGGCTTCAATAGCTCTGCCATAGATAGAATACTTGTGCATATCTTTGATACTCTGCACTTCATCTTGGCTTAGAATTACAGGAGGTGGGAGAGTAGTCAATGGGGTAGGGTCTAAAACTTTGTCCTTAGACAAAAGAGACTTGATGAAACCTATGAGAACCTGGGCCTGTTCTTCCAACTGTTCAATAGTTTGTTGCCCTTTCTCTACCCTCCCAATTACTCTTGTGACTGTTTCCTGGAGGTTGTGAATTTCACCTTTAGGAGTAGACTCTCCCATTGGGATTCTCGAGAGCTCTAAGTCAGATACCTACAAGTCCTACTCTGATTTATCCGTTGTAGGCTTGGCAATCTCCAGGAATTGTTGACCTTGAGCATCAGATACTATTCTAGAGGTAACCTTTGCTCTCTTGGCACGAGAAGGAGTGGTGCCCAACAAGGCTGCAATGGCATCAAAATTTGGTCCTGAGCTTTGGGAGGAAAATTTCCTCTTCCTTTTGTCAACCAAAGGTTGCACCCACGCAAAAGAGGAAGAGGAATCAGCAGGAGGGGCAAGGGGACCAAGAGACAGAGAGCTCATGACGCTCAAGGTCTGCGCATCTGTTGACTCGAGTTGAGAAGTGAGTGGGGCACTTGGGGCAATTGCGGCAGAAGAGTCAACATCACCTGAAAGCTCAGTGCTCTGGATTTCTTTATCTTTATCAGCTGGATCTTCAGGAGCACTTGCAAGGGTTGGTATTTCACTTTCTTCACTTTCACTGAGAACAATGATGTTCTCTGGTCCCATAGGCAACTCTGCCTACTTTCTTTGAGGGTCACTTTCCACAGGCTCCTTCTTAACCTCCTTGAGCTTTTTCTGGAACACTTGAGTGGATGAAGAAGGAGTAGAAGCCGCAGGTCCTTGTATTGATGAAGCAGGAGGGGTCTTCACTGGTGTTTTTGACCTTGGAATAGATGCTTCTCTTCTTGGTGTTGAAGCATCCTTAGAAGAGGATTCTCCTGAATGCCTCCTAAATTCTCAAACCATCCGATCAAACCAGACCTTAGTCCTGACTAAGACTGGAGCAAGGATCTCAGCTAGATCATCCCTCTCTTTCCTGTTCCAATCCAAGTCCTCCAAAGGAGTGTGCTTAATCACATTTTCATACTCATACGAGTATAGATCAGAATTGTCATCCTAGAGACCTTTAGGAACTTGGTATAGACCGAGTTCTTGGATCAATTACAGGGAGAACCTGCCACAATGCCTTCTCCTGGCCTCAAAATCATCTGCACAGTCAGCCCAGTAGTCTTCTATATCTGCCCTATGATGGTAGATTATCTTGATGTTCTATTTAATAAACTTCTTCAAGTCAAAGCAGGTTCTTGGCTTGAAGAAATGAACGGTGATAGGTACTAGAGCTCTCTCTATGTTCTGAGCATCCAGAGCTGTTTTGCAAGTGTAGTTTCCCAGAGAGATGGGAAAGTGCAAGCCAGAAATATTCTTATCTCTACAAGTTCTGTGCAACTTGTCTAGTTGCCTGCATATTTCTATCAAGGCCATTTTATCATTACAGAACATGGAAAGCCGCAGAGGAGTGCTCTCATAGCCAGCAAGATTGATATAAGAAAATTTCCTGAATTGGATGAAATAAGCAACATATTGCGATATCAGGTTCATGGCTTCATTTGAAAACCTTCTAGCAGTATCACCTTCGAGTAGTCTGACCACGTACATGGTGAAAGCATCATTGACCCTTCTAAAATTACGATTGCTGGTCTCCAGGGTGAACTGCGGGCAGTAAGCATATACTGGATCATCTTTGTGAGCATTGATGTAAGAAAAGCCAAACCATTGCCGTGACGCTTCCAGGGTATACATCAGGTACAAAGTCATATAGAACTTCTTCGTTTGCTACACATTGGACAGCTTCTCCGTCAAATTCATGCTTATGATTTCTGCCCAATTGATATTTTGCGTTCCTTTGCACACCATGCTGATGAGCGGGCACATCCAGAAGTGAAATTCGTTGGTAGAGGGAAAACCCATAACCCGAGCCAGCACGATTATGAAGTCTGACAACTCTTAATTGAAATCTACTCGGAAGAGGGTTTTGGTCAGACGAGAAGCTCCTTTCTTAGGGTTCTTCAGCCAGGACTTCACCACTCGTGCCTTATATTTGTCACTGTCTTGGTCGAACAGGGCCTGTGCTTGATCCCGAGAAACTACTATGGCATTATCCATCTCTGGAATCCTCAGAGCAGTGCTAATGGTGACAGCATCCAATTTGACGATGAGTTCCCCATGTATATTGGTCAATTCGCTCGAAACGGGGTCGAAGTGAGCTCAACTTGAAAGCACGGTATCAGCACACTATACTGAGATTGGGAAACCTCCAGCAAAATCCAAACCACTATCGTGAATCATCTGTGCCATTGGTGTAGGGTTTGCATCTGCCATTCTTGCCCAAAAATCACTAAAATCAAGATGACGAGCTTCGTTGTCCCCAATATTGCAAATGACAGACTCAAGTGGAGAAATTTACTCCTGTCCGTGAAATTTGATCTTCATATTGATAGTAGCTAGGAGGACAGAGCCGCAAACCAGACTCGGAAAGGAATTACAAAGGGAGGGGAACACGCGCAGGTTTGCAAATTACAAGGGTTCGAGCAAAAGATAGCATGGAAGTAGTGTGAAAAATGCAAAGGGGAAATGCTCGTTATATAGCCGTTTAGGAGAGAGAAAGGCCATGAATGCGCATTTAATACATAACCACCAATTTGAATAAGCATGAATGACACTTGGTACACTTGGGACATGTGAGACACGAATGCGCGAAACACGCGGCTCGGCCGATTCGGGCGAAACAGGGAGAAGACGCACAAATGCATTTTGGGACATTTGGGACGAAAACGCGCGAAGGACGCGGTTCGGGTGTTTCGGCCGAAAATGGAACAAAAGGCCCGTTTGAACTTGGGACATTTGAGACAAAAAGTTCCGGAGTACGCGACTCGGTCGGTTCGGGTGAAAATGGAACAACTTGCACTTTTTGATTTGGGACATTTGGAACAAGAAAGTGCGAAGTACGCGGTTCGGGTGTTTCGGACGAAAATGGAACATCTCGCACAATAAGTTTTGGGACACTTGGGACAAAAAGTTCCGACGGGCCCGAAAATGGAACAACTTCGGGGATTTCGGCCGATCGGGGAACAGAATGCACTTTCGTACTTGGGACAGGCGGGACAAAAATGTCTGACAGGCCCGAAATACATACAAAATGACCCAAAACACAGGTTTTCTCAATTTTCACGACTTAGGCACTTTAGAGAAAAACACTCATAACTCAAAATTTTGAAATTTTACTTTTATCAGAGCAGGGAATTTTGAGTGGACAACAGTTGGCTCCTTCTGGGGATGACTTGGCATAAATTCAAGGAATGAGACAAGGCAAGAACTTAGACAAACTCAGGAGAAGCAGATCAGTACCTTATCCATTGGGCCACGGAGTCAAAAACAGACCAATACAGAGGACAACACACCAAAACAGAAAAGGAAAGAAAAACAAAAACACTGTACAGAATATACAAGGGACTCCCTAATCACCTAGGACTTGAACAACTTGAGATATTGCCCACTATAAGGAAGTGGGAGAGGAGAACCATCCATGTAATTAAGATAAAAGGAATTCTCACCAGCAAAGTGTCTGATCTTGAAAGGTCCGAGCCATAGGGAATCAAACTTTCCATGGCTGCCACGAGGTTCATGTCTTTTGTCCCATAACAGCACGGTGTCTCCAACTTGGAAATCTCTGAACCTAGCTTTCTTGTCAAACAGGACCTTTACCTTCTGCTGGTGAATAGATATCCTATCAGCAACCATCAATCTGTCCTCATTCAGTTTGTGCAGGTACATAATTCTCTTGTCCAGAGCATCACTGAAGCTAGTATCTTCAATGGCCTTCATTAGGTGCAAGGCTGGCAGTTCCACTGTCACTAGCAATTGAGCTTCTACTCCATATACCACTTGAAAAGGAGACATCCCAATAGCTCTCTTTGGTGTAATCCTGTCTGCCCAAAGAGCATCATAGAGCTTCTTGTGCCAGTTTCGTTGAGACTCATTTACTAACTTTCTGATAATAGTCACCAAATTTTTGTTAGTAGATTCTGCTTGCCCATTACCCTGAGGGTAGTAATCCGAAGAGTGAGCCAAAGAAATGCCATACCCATAGTAGAAGTCCATTATCTCAGCTGAAGAGAAATTCGAGGCATTATCTGTTACAATCTTGTTAGGTACACCATACCTTACCAAGATGTTCTCTTTGATGAAGCTGCATACCACTTCAGAAGTAGTGCTCTTGACTGGAATAGCTTCCACCCATTTGGTGAAATAGTCCGTGGCAGTTAGTACATGAGTGTGACCAGCACTAGAAGCAGGATTAAGTGTACCAATGAAGTCCAAACCCCACTGTTGAAATGGTTCCTCAATCACAACTGGCTTGAGAGGCAAAGAAGCCAATTTAGGTCTTCCCACAAAGGTCTGACAAGCCTCACATTTATCCACCCACCTGGATGCATCTCTGAACAAGGAAGGCCAGTAGTATCCTCCACGGAGTATCTTATGAGCTGTAACCTTTGATGAATAGTGCCCTCCACATGCCTGATCGTGAAAAGCTGAGAGCAACTTTCTCTGCTGTTCCTTGTCCACACACTTCAAAAATCTCCCATCTAAGCCACGCTTGAACAAAGCATTTTCCCATAATACATATTGTACTGACCTCAATTTAACAGTCCTCTTTTCTTTGGTAGTTAAATGAGAGGGGCATTCCCCATAGGTGAGAAAATGGGCGATGTCAGCATACCATTCGTCAACAGAACTAAGGAACAGAACGGTAGGAAGGCAAACTTTGTTCTCCAATAATTCATGCTTAGCTCCTTCAACAATGAGCTCACAAAGACCTTTTCCACGAACCAGCTTGGTCGGCTTGATGTCAATGTCATACTCTTGGACCTTAGCAACCCAGTTCCCTCTCTTGGATCCAAATTCTTGTTGTGTGAGGATTGACTTAACAGTTGTATCCGGGACCAATACCATGGAATGAGAGTTGAGGATGTAAAAGCAAAACTGCTTGACAACTTTAACCACTGCAAAAGCATGTTTCTCCATCATGGTGTATTTCAACTCGTGATCTTTCAGAATATAGCTCATGAACGCGATTGGTAGCTCATGCTCATTAGAGTCTTCTTGAGTTAACACAACAGCCAAGGTATTATCTGTAGCATAGCAATAGATGATGAAATCTTTGCTGAAATCAGGACAGGCTAAAACAGGAGTTTTAGCGATAGCTCTCTTGATACCTTCAAAGGATTCCTTTCCTTCAGAAGACCAACCAAATGTTTTCTTCACTTTCATCATCTGAGAAATATTCAAAGTTAATTCTGCAAAATCAGGGATGAATCTTCTCAAGAAATTGATCTTACCGAAGAAGGAGTGCACGCCCTTTTTACTGGTTGGGAGAGGAATTTGCTGGATAGCTTGTACTCATTCAGGATCAATCTTAATACCATCCTTGGAGACAATGTGCCCTAATAACTTTCCCTCAGTGACACAAAAGACAGATTTTTTAGGGTTCAGAGAGATCCCATGCTCTCTGCATCTCAGCAGAACTGTCTCTAGGTGATCAAAATGATCCGCTCTTGTCTTGGAAAACACTGTCAGGTCATCAAGGTATATGACAATACACTTTCCTTTTAAGCTTCCAAAAGCCAGATCCATAGCCCTCTGGAAAGTGGCACCAGCATTAATAAGCCCAAAAGGCATTCTCTTGTAAGCAAAGGTGCCCCAAGGAGTAGTGAAAGTTGTTTTATGTTGATCTACAGTATCAACCTCTACCTGATTATATCCAGAAAATCCATCAAGCATAGATAACATTTCAGATCCTGTTACTGCTTGCAATACTTGATCCATCATGGGCAAAGGATAATTATCTTTTAGAGAAGCCTGATTCAGGTTCCTGAAATCAACACAGATGCGGATCTCACCATTTTTCTTCCTAACAGGCACAATATTTGCAATCCATGTTGAATGGTGAATGGGAAAAATAATTTTAGCCTTCAACAACTTCTGTATCTCCTGAAAGATGGTGTCAGCTATTTTGGGGTTGTATTGCCTCTGTTTCTGCTTGAAAGGCTTAATTCCTAGGCTTAAGAGGAATAGAGTGCTGCATATCTTTTGGTTTGAAAGCTTTCAAATCTTCATAAGAGTAAGCGAGAACATCCTTATACCTTCTTAGAAGATCAATTGCTTTTCTCCTCTCATCTGCTGTGCAACATTTTCCAATATTTACTAGCTTAGGGTCATTAGAACTCCCAATATCAATCTTATCATACTCAGCTGATTGCTGAGGTCCAGTAGAAGCTTTAGATTTCACATACCTGTCATGTTTATCAAATAATTCCTCCAAACTCACCAAAACTTTAGGAATCTTGTTTCCTTTGAGATTGATGCATCCATCTTGATCTGTTTCTTCCCCTTGGGCGACTGCTTGGTCAAAGGGCACATTCTCACGAGGTAGGTTGTCACTTCCCTCAAAATACAGTTGTTCGAAATTACCCTTGAGTTCCAGGAAGGAAAGCAAATGTTGATCATTATTGAAGACTTGCCAGTTATTGGCATTATCAGGTACACTAGGCCGATGGACCATCTCAATGGTGAACTTATCCTGAGAGAAATCAGGATGAGGAATCAGTAGCGACCCTGAGACTGCTAGTGAATCAGCCCTGCTGTTCTTCTCCCTAGGTATTGCCTCAATGGAGAAAGCATCAAGGAATTCAATGGAATCCCAAACCTGATTCTGGTAATGTTTCAGCCTCCCATTTTTTACCTGGAAAAGGCTTCTCACTTGCTTTACAATCAGTTCTGCATCACCACGAGCCAGAAGATTCTTCACACCTTGTTCTTTGGCCACTTGCAATCCAAGAATGAGAGCCTCATACTCTGCTGTGTTATTAGTATTCTTTAACTGCAACTTAAATGAAAAGGGGTGTAGGCCTCCTTCAGGTGACACTAGCAAGACACCAGCTCCAGAACCAGCTGAGGAACAACTTCCATAAAACTCTAAAATCCAAATACCATTAGGATCTTTAGGTGACATTCTGGGAAGTTGGATTTCATCAGGGGACATAATCATGTAATTGCCATGACCCATATCCTCATAGAGTATTTGTGCTTTAGGATCATCCGTTTTTTGCACAATATACTCAGATTGCTTCTCAGGCATCAACTTCTTCATTTGTCCATTGACAGGCATGAGTGCATGCGACCAATCCATTTGGATTTCCCCACCCACATCTTTGCAGAAGTTCCTACTTAGCAACATCCCGTATGAAGGAGGGATATCTGCTACTAAGATGGTAGCCAACACTTTCTTTTCAGGCAAGGCAGCAAAAGCCACTTGTGCATCTTTAATTCTCCCGACCAGGGGCACTTCTTTACTCTCCATGGAGTAACAAGACCCATAAGTGCGTGTGAGGGTCAGGCCTAAAGCATGAGCTACTTTAGCAGGCATTACGTTATCTGAGGCTCCTGAGTCAATGACACAATTACTGAGCCTATGACCAGCTATAAGAAGTGTTACATAAAATGGTTTAATTTTGTCACCAGGTGAGGTGACAGCAGCTACCAGACTAGGCTGTGGTGCAGAAGGAGGAGTAGGTAAAAGGCCTTTAGAAGTGGTTTTGGAATGGGAATTAACAAATTGAATCATTTTGGCAAAAGCTTTGGGATGGGTTTGGTAATACTCAGCCTCTGAAATTTGAACCTTAGTCTTTTTAAGATGATCAATAATATCAAAAGACCCAGAAGTGGATGGACCATTGTCACTTGAAATTCTAGGCTTATCAACTTTAGGAGAAAAAGAAGGAACTTTACTAGTAGGATTGACAGGACTCACCTTTGGTGCAGATGAAGTAGGGATAGGAGATCCTCTTTTTGCAATTACAGGAATAGTTGCCGACTGCTCCTTAGATTTCTTTATGGGCTGCGTCACTTTCTCCCTCTGATGTGTCTGTTCTCGAGTCATGACAGCAAATGATTCGCTATTCATGTCTGCTACCACTTCATCATAATCATCTCCATCATCGATGCCCTCAGTGGTAAAGAAATTAACCCGAGATCCCTCAAGTTCTTCTGCCTCATCATCAAATTCCTCCGCATACTCCTCGCAAGCTTCATTGTCCTCATCATCATCTAGCTCTTCAACCTCACAGGTTGCATTCACAGGAACTTTAACAGGAGGTCCTTCAAGTGCTAGTCTTGTTTGAGAAGGAGGTAAATGATTTCTGGGCTGAAAATTCCTTCTTGGAACATCTGCATAAGGGGCATGCTGAGCCAATTATTTCTTTATAGCAATAAGATCATTCGAAAGCTTCTAAACTAATGGATCAGCATTAGGTCCAGGGGTGGAAGAGGAAGAAGCAACAAACTTAGATTTGGGAGGGTCTCTTCTCAACTTCCCTGACATGATCAAGTCATCCTCGATACTAACAGCGAGATTTTGATCCTCGACCAATGTTGCGAGATTAGCCCTTCTTAGTGCATAACTAACTTTGGGCGATTGAGCATTTAGGAAGAAACATTTTTGAATTTGATCAACAGGTCGGGTAGGCTGCAGAATTTTATTGATCAATTTGTTGAACCGGGCCACAAATTCTCTCATGGGTTCTGATGAATCTTTCTTTATCTGAGAAATTTGGGCAAGCAAGGCATGCACATCTTCTGCTGGTTTGAAATGGTTTTCAAACTGAGTTCTCATTGTGCCCCAGTCAGTGATAGCGCCAGCCGGAAGGTGGTAGAACCAATCAGCAGCATTATCTTGTAACGTCTCAATGAACAGTCTCACGGAGACGTCTTCATGCTCAACTCCCAGGACTCCACATGCAACAATGAAGGCTGCGATGTGTTCATCCGGATGCACTTTGCCATCGCCTCTGAACTTAGGAAAGTTCTTCCGGTTACCTCTGGGTAACTCATGCAAAGGCTGAGGAAGGGCAAGGGGCCCGACACGATGACCCCATGGTAATGGCGCCGCCATTCTTGGAAAAACGGCTTGGAGAGGAACTGCAACACCAGCAAGAATCAAAGCTCGCAAATTAGGGCTAGCTTGCTCTGAAGGAATACCACCCGTAGGACTTCTATCTTGAACAGGTGGAGTGCTTGTCGAACGAGTTCTTCTATTTCTCGTTGAAGGGAAAGGAAAACCCTGCTGCTCCAAAAGCTGAAACTGAGAGTCTTCAATACCAAGGGTCCTTCTCCCTCGAGTAAAACGTGGAGTCGCTAGATCAAAAGATGATCAAAAACTACAGAACTGGAATATGATTTTCCCCATTGGAGTCGCCAAAAACTGTTGGTCGTCAGATAGGACTTTACGAAGAGCAACAGTCAGGGGACAAGAAGTCCCTCCTCTTTAATGGGAGAGGTTCCCTTATTCAGAAACGAACTTATTTACAAATGTACAAAACATAATTTGTTGGTTAAACTTGGATATCACAAAAGTGTTTTCTATGAAGATCATCAATTACAAAAGGACTGAGGAAATGAGAGTACGGGAAAGAGCAGAAAGGCAACATGCAGAATTATAGATATCAGAGTAATTCTTTATGTATGCGAAAGTCACAGTGAATTGAAACAAGATCATTTGTATTGAATAAATAAGATGGAATTTAAAGACACAAAGTTCTGTAAATAACATCTGCTTAGAACACAAAGTTTCTTAACATAACACAGATTCATTAATCAAGGACACAAAGTTCCTTCTTGGTTATACAAGATCACCGAGCTTGCAAAGTTGAAGAGTATGCAATCGGTAAGACTAACGAACTTGAGACAAATGATCTTCAAAAATAAAATAAACGAAAGCTTAGAAATAACAGAGATCAGATAGACAAAGAATGGAAAAGTCCTTCTGTATTGATTTCTTTGTAATCTATTTACACTTTCAGAAAATATGACAAGTTCTTCCTCCTTTCCAAATGGCGTAGAAATGCCATTATATAGCTTACAAGTCAGTTACTCTTCGTAACTGTTTCTTTTAACCAAGAATAGTTAAGGACTGCCAACCGCAATACCTCAACCTTTTACAAAGAAAACGGAAAAGAAAGGGAAGAAGAGAAAAGAATGGGGAAGAAGACAGGTGGCCAGTCACTGAGAGGGACCCACTGACTTCAGAATCTGCTGCCTGAACTTCTTTAACGCCTCAGCTATGTCTCTGCCACGAGGGACTGACGTGTTGGTCGTAGACTGAGTCCAAAATCCAAGACACTTCTCCATCTCATTATCAAACTCGACATGAGTATGATAATCTTTGTTTGCTTCTTCAATGGCAGATTGAAGAGAGCAAATCTCCTTCATTTTATCCTTAGAGATGGAACTTTCCTTGAATAGGTTATCTTTGACAAAAGCTCTGAATTGAGCTTTGATTTCTTGCAAGGAAAGGGAAGTACCAGAAGTCTCATCCTGAAGATGACAGTGTATATCTTTGAAAGCAGAGACCACCAGTGTCTTGAAAGCTTCACCCTTCTGCCAACTATTCTTCAGTTCTCCCAAAGCCTCCTCCAGGACTCTGATCTTCCACTCCACACTGTAGACCCAGGACTTCGACAGATTATCCTTTGCATCATCAAAGACTTTACTCGCCAACAGAACGTTCTCATCTGCTTGTCCCATGAGGTCGGAGGTCTACTATGCAACTGCTCCAGAGTTTGAGCTCTTTATCCATGATATTGATAGTGGAGGAGAGCTTCAGTTGTACATTGCTCACCTTTTCATGGAGTTTGAAAGCTTCATCGATGAAGTTTAATCCAGCAACAAGCATGTCATCCACCAGGGCTTCAATAGCTCTGCCATAGACAGAATACTTGTGCATATCTTTGATACTCTGCACTTCATCTTGGCTTAGAATTACAGGAGGTGGGAGAGTAGTCAATGGGGTAGGGTCTAAAACTTTGTCCTTAGACAAAAGAGACTTGATGAAACCTGTGAGAACCTGGGCCTGTTCTTCCAACTGTTCAATAGTTTGTTGCCCTTTCTCTACCCTCCCAATGACTCTTGTGACTGTTTCCTGGAGGTTGTGAATTTCACCTTCAGGGGTAGACTCTCCCATTGGGATTCTCGAGAGCTCTAAGTCAGATACCTGCAAGTCCTGCTCTGATTTATCCGTTGTAGGCTTGGCAATCTCCAGGAATTGTTGACCTTGAGCATCAGATACTATTCTAGAGGTAACCTTGGCTCTCTTGGCACGAGAAGGAGTGGTGCCCAACAAGGCTGCAACGACATCAAAATTTGGTCCTGAGCTTTGGGAGGAAAATTTCCTCTTCCTTTTGTCAACCAAAGGTTGCACCCACGCAAAAGAGGAAGAGGAATCAGCAGGAGGGGCAAGGGGACCAAGAGATAGAGAGCTCATGACGCTCAAGGTCTGCGCAGCTGTTGACTCGAGTTGAGAAGTGAGTGGGGCACTTGGGGCAATTGCGGCAGAAGAGTCAACATCACCTGAAAGCTCAGTGCTCTGGATTTCTTTATCTTTATCAGCTGGATCTTCAGGAGCACTTGCAAGAGTTGGTATTTCACTTTCTTCACTTTCACTGAGAACAATGATGTTCTCTGGTCCCATAGGCAACTCTGCCTGCTTTCTTTGAGGGTCACTTTCCACAGGCTCCTTCTTAATCTCGTTGAGCTTTTTTTGGTACACTTGAGTGGATGAAGAAGGAGTAGAAGCTGCAGGTCCTTGTATTGATGAAGCAGGAGGGGTCTTCACTGGTGTTTCTGACCTTGGAATAGATGCTTCTCTTCTTGGTGTTGAAGCATCCTTAGAAGAGGATTCTCCTGAATGCCTCCTGAATTCTCGAACCATCCTGTCAAACCAGACCTTAGTCCTGACTAAGACTGGAGCAAGGATCTCAGCCAGATCATCCCTCTCTTTCCTGTTCCAATCCAGGTCCTCCAAAGGAGTGTGCTTAATCACATTTTCATACTCATACGAGTATAGATCAGAATTGTCATCCTGGAGACCTTCAGGAACTTGGTATAGACCGAGTTCCTGGATCAATTGCAGGGAGAACCTGCCACAATGCCTTCTCCTGGCCTCAAAATCATCTGCACAGTCAGCCCAGTAGTCTTCTGTATCTGCCCTATGATGGTAGATTATCTTGATGTTCTGTTCAATAAACTTCTTCAAGTCAAAGTAGGTTCTTGGCTTGAAGAAATGAACGGTGATAGGTACCAGAGCTCTCTCTATGTTCTGAGCATCCAGAGCTGTTTTGCAAGTGTAGTTTCCCAGAGAGATGGGAAAGTGCAAGCCAGAAATCTTCTTATCTCTGCAAGTTCTGTGCAACTTGTCTAGTTGCCTGCATATTTCTATCAAGGCCATTTTATCATTGCAGAACATGGGAAGCCGCAGAGGAGTGCTCTCATAGCCAGCAAGCCTGATATAAGAAAATTTCCTGAATTGGATGAAATAAGCACCATATTGCGATATCAGGTTCATGGCTTCATCTGAAAACCTTCTAGCAGTATCACCTTCAAGCAGTCTGACCACGTACATGGTGAAAGCATCATTGACCCTTCTGAAATTACGATTGCTGGTCTCCAGGGTGAACTGCGGGCAGTAAGCATATACCTGGATCATCTTTGTGAGCGTCGATGTAAGAAAAGCCAAACCATTGCCGTGACGCTGCCAGGGTATACATCAGGTATGAAGTCATATAGAACTTCTTCATTTGCTGCACATTGGACAGCTGCTCCGTCAAATTCATGCTTATGATTTCCGCCCAATTGATATTTTGCGTTCCTTCGCACACCATGCTGATGAGCGGGCACATCCAGAAGTGAAATTCGTTGGTAGAGGGAAAACCCATAACCCGAGCCAGCAAGATTATGAAGTCTGACAACTCTTCATTGAAATCTACTCGGAAGAGGGTTTTGGTCAGACAAGAAGCTCCTTTCTTAGGGTTCTTCAGCCAGGACTTCACCACTCGTGCCTTATATTTGTCACTGTCTTGGTCGAACAGGGCCTGTGCTTGATCCCGGGAAACTACTATGGCATTATCCATCTCTGGAATCCTCAGAGCAGTGCTAATGGTGGCAACATCCAATTTGGACGATGAGTTCCCCATGTATATTGGTCAATTCGCTCGAAACGGGGTCGAAGTGAGCTCCGCATGAAAGCACGGTATCAGCACACTGTACTGAGATTGGGAAACCTCCAGCAAAAGCCAAACCACTATCATGAATCATCTGCGCCATTGGTGTAGGGTTTGCGTCCGCCATTCTTGCCCAAAAATCACTGAAATCAAGATGACGAGCTTCGCTGTCCCCAATATTGCGAACGGCAGACTCAAGTGGAGAAATTTGCTCCTGTCCCTGAAATTTGATCTTCATATTGATAGTAGCTAGGAGGACAGAGCCGCAAACCAGACTCGGAAAGGAATTACAGAGGGAGGGGAACACGCGCAGGTTTGCAAATTGCAAGGGTTCGAGCAAAAGATAGCATGGAAGTAGTGTGAAAAATGCAAAGGGGAAATGCTCGTTATATAGCCGTTTAGGAGAGAGAAAGGCCATGAATGCGCATTTAATACATAACCACCAATTTGAATAAGCATGATATTTGGGTAGAGCGGGAAAAATAAGCACGAATGACACTTGGTACGCTTGGGACATGTGAGATGCGAATGCGCGAAACACGCGGCTCGGCCGATTCAGGCGAAACAGGGAGAAGACGCACAAATGCATTTTGGGACATTTGGGACGAAAACGCGTGAAGGACGCGGTTCAGGTGTTTCAGCCGAAAATGGAACAAAAGGCCCATTTGAACTTGGGACATTTGAGACAAAAAGTTTCGGAGTACGTGACTCGGCCGGTTTAGGTGAAAATGGAACAACTTGCACTTTTTGATTTGGGACATTTGGAACAAGAAAGTGCAAAGTACGCGGTTCGGGTGTTTTCGGCCAAAAATGGAACAACTTGCACAATTTGATTTGGGACACTTGGGACAAAAATTTCCGACGGGCCCGAAAATGGAACAACTTCAGGGATTTCGGCCGATCGGAGAACAAAATGCACTTTCGTACTTGGGACAGGCGGGACAAAAATGTCTGACAGGCCTGAAATACATACAAAATGACCCAAAACATAGATTTTCTCAATTTTCACGACTTAGGCACTTTAGAGAAAAACACTCATAACTCAAAATTTTGAAATTTTACTTTTATCAGAGTAGGGAATTTTGAGTGGACAACAGGTGTACGCTAGTTAAACTTGATTATTTGTGACTGATGAATAACCTAGGAATCTTGTAAAGTGGTTCAGAGAGAACTAGGGAGATTTTGAATGGTTGAAAAGATAAATGTTTAGCTAATCAGATATATATTACCCAAATAAGATGATTATAGGAGGAATATGACTGAGAAGGTGTCGTAAATTCGTATGTGAGAATGGAGCCAAGAATAGGGAATTAACTAAGCGTCGTTAATTGACTAGATTGGATGAAATGCTAAGTGTAAGCATATTTTAGGTGTCTACAATACCCTTTGTTTTCCTAACATTCATGTGATTTTTTCTAAGCTCTCTTGAAAATATGACATCTTACTTTTGATGATCCTTAACTCCTTAGATTATTTTTTCTCATTCTTCAATTCTTCTTGTGTCTCCTCAAAGTGCTTCATTTGGACTTTGACTATTTCTTCTCATTCAACTTAATGTATGAGCCAGTCTTCTCTCTTGATTCTTAGCTCATCTTGGGCCTCTTCAACATGAAATTTCATGAATTTTATAATTTCATATTGATTTTTTATATCTTTTCGATCACATGACCTTGCATACCTACCATGTTCCTTATCATGGAGGTATCCATCTAAATAGCATTCAAATATGGAGGTCTCATCCTGTCACTAAAGATATCCCTTTAGCCTATTAAGACCACTTCCAAGGGCCTTATCTGATACCAATTATTATAATTTATAGGGAGCACGGGGGGTGAATCAATCCTTTGAGAAAAAAATTATTTTGCACTTCAAACAATGAATATTCATTCATGTACATACACTCTTATAGACTACGGTCAAGAATGTTTAAACATCTATAGATATAGTTTGTCATGGAACACACAAGAAATGAATACATGAGATGGTAAAAAATTATTCATTCAAAACAAAAGACTTGATTCTTAATAAATATCATCAAATTACAAGATAGAATTAGGATTATCATTCAAATATAAAACTATATATTTGTTCTCTTTCATCAACCAGCTGTCACAAACACTTCATCATCTTTATACAACCAAAACCAAGTATAGACTTGAAATTTTTTAAGGGATTTTTGGCTATGCCCAAGAGGTTTTACTTTTCAGTAAAGATTTATTCAACAAAAGATAATGGGGGTTATCATTAACACCTCACAAATGAGCTTACATGAATAGATATACCTCTTAGACATGAATTTTGACCTTTTGTTATATCTCGAAAGTGCACCCTCATTGAGATATGACAACATGGGGTTTAAGCATGCTTTTAATCTCTCACTTTCATAGATAAAATGGAAACACCTCATGTTTGTGGGTATACCTATTGTTGAGGTGATCCTCTGGTATTAAGGCTGGTTCCTTTTGGATGTATCATAAACTAATTGTTTTTGGGGTTTTGAGGGTAAAAAGATGACTATGACTGAAATCAAAAGGGGGTGATACACCAAAATTTTTGAGGGATTTGACTAAGCATATGCACAATAATATTAAGAATGAAATTTGGGTGCACGAACCAATGGTTTTTAGCAGAATATTAAGGAAAAATACTTTGTGTATTGAGGGAACGAATCACAACAAGACAATAAGATAAACATGCACACTAATATTATGCAGAAATTACCTGATTTGTAGGAAGGTAAAATTATTAATCAAGGAATTGACATTCACAAGAATTAATAAAGAGATACACACCACTAGAGATAATTGGAAAGGAAGAAATCAGTTCTCATTCAATGGGAAAAACTGGCAAAAATTGCTTCAACAATCCTATGTCTAAAAAGTCCTCCTTGTACCTAGCAATTACACACAATATATATGAAGATTATTCACCCAAACCATCTTTAAAATAGGCTAAAATTTGTACTCACCCATGTATGATAATTTTAAGCCTTTATCACGAATAAATAAAGGAATAAAAATAGACATGTTGATTACAATGATGCATTAATAGCCTTAGTTACAAAAATAAATTTCAGTCCAAGTATACTTGAATGATCTATGTTTAGTAAAATTGGATGAATAATTTGGCTAATAAGTACCTTTTCTTGTTTTGTAAGTCTTCTTCAATGTGCATGTAACCTTTTTATTTTTCTTCTTTATGTGATACTTACAACTTGATATACTTGCAATGATATTTTTAGGCATTCTTTAATTCTACCCCTTTGGATGCACATGCAAAAATTAATCACCCTCTGTGACTAAAAATACATCTTTTTTCTTTAACACTTTGCAAAATATTCATCGAATGTGTGAGGACCACCTGTAGGCTTTGATGTTGACATTTGTGCACATACTCCACTTTTTTCTTAATCTGTATGATAAGATGACCATCTCTATCTTCTAGTGCATTGATGTGACACTGGAAATAGTTGGTCTTTGGGATTACATTCATAATATTATTCTCCTACGAGTAAAAATAATGTTTTTTTATTCAATACCAATGTGGGGATGACTTTTGGTATGCACATGTTCTAAATTTTCATCTTGCAGTAGTGTCACAATTGGCATAATGCATAGTTGTCTTTTGGTCTTCATTTTCTTGAAAAGGTGACCACCTTTGACTAATTGCTTAGACTATAGTCACCGGTCTCATTTGACTTGATCCTCGCACTAATTTCTTGGTCCCTTTTTATTTGGAATTCATTGTATATAAGGTGATTAGATAAAGCTTAAATTTTTTGGTAATCATTGGTGAATATCCCACCATAGCATATAATATAGTTTCACTATTTTTAAAAACATGCATAAAAATATTTGAATAAGGTAATGATTTACCTTTTTGATGATCATTGTGGCCAGCATTCACACTATAGTTCGGACCTTAGTCAGGTGAAAGCAATGATTTTTTGATAAACATGGTGTTGGCCCCTCTTTCCATGATGACTAAACCCATTGAAAAGATTTTTGGTGGTATTTAATGGATTGAAAACTACAGTTAGGTTTTTTGAACTCTTGGCGATTGGCTTTCTTTTAACAGGGACCATTGATCCTTCTACTATTAATCTTCGACCATTGATATTTTATACTCTCGGTTATGGGTAAAACTCTATGATGAATGTTTCTTGTCCTCTTTGATCTGTTGATTTTTGTACCTCCAGTTGTGGATCGTTGATTTTTTTATGATAATAAATGTAAGATTACGTAGGAGTTGGCATGGGTCTGTATCGTCAATTTTTTGTCATTTTCGATCTCATCCATCACTCGATAGTTATCTTGGATTGGTGATCTTGATTGTTATATCGTGCATGATTTAATATTGATCATTGAACCATTAACTGAGGGTTTGTTAGGTTTTTATGGTGTTTAGTTCTTTGAGTAAATACATATCGACCATGATCATTCAAATAATTTGTATTTTCATTTTTTTGGCGAAGCCATGGAAAATTTTCTTTAGGTTTCCATGAATTATTATTTCAAGACCTCTGTAACTTCTTATTTGTATGTGTTTGAGCCTTCGAACAAGATTGAGCTTATTTGTTTCTTCAATTCTTCCTCTATTCTGCCATTTTGTGAATCTGAGCTCAAAAAAATCTATTAAATAACCTCTGGGACGTTCTCTGCCTGAATATTTTTAAGAAGGTTAGTTTCGGTAGTCGTTTTTCAAACTGTGATATTTATTTTCTTTCCTTTCTTTGGCTATCTGAAACATGCCTAAAATTTTTGACTTTTGTGATCTATTTTCCAATTTTTCAAAACATTTCGAGAGCATCCTATAGAAAATAGATTGTGGGTATTCAAGGTCTTCATCTTTACCTTGATGCTTTGAGGATTAAAATAATTGATTTGAAGAATGGTAAGTTTATTTGCGCTCCTTTAATTTGTTGCAAATATTGTGGAAATATGAGCTATGATTTTTGTATTCATCTTAAAATCCTTTCTTCATTTAACACTATATTTATGGTTTTGTGAGCTTGCAGACTTCTGATATTTATGTATAATAAAATGGCCATTGATCTCTACATAACAAGTCTTGTGATCTGTTTCGGTAGAGTTAATTTTACTTCAATTAATTGATACTATGTTTTATTAGTTTATGAGTTTATCGAACTCATTGATGTTTGGCTTTTGTTGTGATTGGTTCTTGCTGTTGGAATTATAACTTTTGTAGTTATCCTTAACTTGGAATTATTTTATTTCGAAGACTCTTTCCCTCTTCGAGTTTAATGCAAAACGTTTTTTAAAACTGGGATGACCGTGGAATGTAAAAAAATAGAAAACATGTTTCTCTAAAATTGGAAATTTGCATCTATTCATGTATGAATTTAATACACTATGTGTTTCTCTAATTTGAACATCACCATCTTATGGTAAATCGAGATCTTTTTGATTTTCTTCTTATGTAGATCATCATTACTACTTCAAAAATTTGTGTTTCCTTCGATCTACCCTTCAAAAATGGTATGATAATGCTTGCTTAAATTTAGTTGATGTTGTAACTATGTAATGGGTCTTCAACACATTTTTTCCAATGTCATTTGATCTCGAGCTCGATTTTATCTGTAGGATCAATTTTCCGAAGCTCTAAATATCTACATTTTTACATCATCTTCACTCTGTTATTTGTGATTATTGAGCCTCTGTATTTATGTTTCTATTCATTAATCTCAGTTTTCCATTCTTTGTGAGCTTCTTGTGCATATATCTTATTTTTTCTGTGACTTGGTAGCCATGAGAGATCTGTTCAAAACTTTCTTGAAGGCTTTAGTATGCATGATACTTGTTATCTTTTGTTGTTATAGCGTGAGATGAGTAATTCTTGTTCTTTTCCTTTTAGAACTCAAAAATATACCTTGTCACTGTTGTAACTGGTTGAGTATATGATCTTGAATGTTGTTTTTTTAATCTTAGAAAGATGTAAATACATGTCATTTTGTAATCTAGACATGTATCTTGAAGGCACCTAACCGTGAAATTGTGATTGTTACTCTTTCTATAATTGATCAACCTTATTCCTTCATTCATGATACCTAAAAGTATAGTCAAAGGTAATTATATCCATATTATTCCCCAAAAATAGGTGGTTGTAGTTATAATTCTTTCCCTTTGAAAATTTCGTAGCTCCATAATAGGATCTTGTAATCTGTATTACTTCTCTGAAGCTCTTCTAACTGAAACTGTTGTAATTTAAGTATGTTTCATTGGTTGTTGATTGTATCTATGATGTTATTTTATCTTCATGAGTGAGGAACCTATATTTTTATTTTCCTGTTTCAACACTGGTTCACTTTCCCATAACATACTTGTATTTCAAATATTGAAGTTAGCTTTCTTTTCTAATCATGTCATTTTTTTTCTTGCATTTTGTTGAAAGGTGTTGGCCTTGAATTTGAATCAAAATTTAGTTTCTGATATTTGTTCTAGAAAAATTCAAGTTATGGTACATGTTGATCATTATGATACTTTAGCCATCTATGATGTAACAATCTTTAAACTTGTAGTCTTTGAAAGTTCAATCTTTGATGTTTTAATCCTATTTTTCTTTCCTATATTTGCACCTTCAGCCTGAACTATAATCATGACCGTACCTGATCATTATAGGATGTATACATTGATGTTAACTCTTTGGAAAACTTGTGGTTTTTCTTCTGAATAAATTGGACTCACCATATATACATTTGTTTAGCGCATTCTCTTTACTATGTCCTTAAAACTACTCCTTTTATGTCAATTTGTAACTGGGATGATGATATTTTCTTATCATGCTCTAGATATAGTATGAAACTAGAATATCCTTTACTACACTTCATAGGTGTATTTATTTCATTTGAAAACTATACTTTATGGTTTTATTCAAAAGAATGTACCTAAGCATGATAACTACTGAAATTGAGCATCTTTACTTTGTTTTTGTATCATACTTTTGATGGCATCTTGGATACGTAGCTTGAATTATGCAATGTATAATATTGCTTTTCTCCAAATTATTCTAATGTATGATTCTATTTGGTATTCTATTGAAGCTCTGAAATTAGATGATTAACATTAGTATATGCACTTTCCTGTATGCATTCTATTTGTTTGAATCATCAGTACCGTATCTTCCTTTTGAAAAAATCAACTCATCTACCCTTTGTATTACTACATTCAGCCCATACCTTAATGACCAATTGCAGCTTGCTTTGAAACTGAAACTGAGTTGAGGTACAAAGTTATCATTTGCACTTGCTGATATATTATGGAAGGCTTGTAGATTTGGCTGCCTATAGCTTTCTCTTGATGAATTGTCTAAAAATTGTTTCTTTGTATTTCAGAACTTGAGAAGACATTCATAACCTCTAAAAAATGACTCTTCCAACTTATAAATTTTGTTTTTTAATGCTTGGGAACTTGTTCTTTTGATCCATATTCCCTTCTTCTATAATCTCTTTAATTTGCTCTTGATGACTATAGATATGAAATATTACTTGTTGCACAACTTGATCTCTTTCTGATATCTAATTTGATGAAAAGATTATAATATGAAATAAAATAATTACATTCTGTTTGTTTGAATCTATAGGGTGACTTGATGAAGCTCTCATGTTTTCACTGTTCTTTTAAACTTATTTATTTTTTTCATCTAAATCCTTAGAGTTTTTCTCATTTTATGGTATGTTCTATAACTATTCTCTTCATGGGTTCTTGTAGAGGTTTGTTAATGGAAACTCGAAGATGCCCTTACTTATTTTCCATGCCTTGATGAAAACTTTGTTCCAAAAACAAAAATTACTACTTGTATTCTACTTTATCACTTCTGATTCAATGTTCCAATGTCTTCCATCCCATATATCGTTCCTTATTTGAGAAGTTGTTGTAGATTCTGATACTCATTCTGTAACTCGTACTTGGCTATAATCTGATTAAATATTTTGATAAAATATTTTTATTTCTTCTTGTATTTTCCTTTTTCTGGAACAACTCATAAAATGATACCATCTATATTCATTAATTATTTATTTTATTTCAGTACAGTAATCATTTATGTAAAAAAATATTGATTTCTTCATATGTTGCATGTACCTGCACACTTAGGAAAACAAGTAGAAAATAATTGGACTTTTTGGCCTCTCTTTTGTTCCATAGTATTTATTTTGTCTTTCTTCTTCTGTAATGATTCTGGGAATCATATGTGATTCTATACATACTTATTTATCATTTGTATATCTATCTCTGATGTACCTTATGCTTCTGATATTTAGAAATCCATTTGCATGTAGTTAGACAGTACATGAGTACAGATCAAAACCTGAGCTCAATATTGATGTCATTCTTCTTTCATTTTTTTAGGTGTACTTTGAAGCTACTTAGAACATGGAAGAAAGATGGATCTGGAACTAGAGACAAGAAGATTAGAAGAAAACCCAAGGTAATGATGGGTTTATTCTATACTCTTTTCCTTTTAACTTCATGCACGCGTACTTATTTCTTTAGTAATAGTGAGTTACATCCCATGGCTTGTGTGGGAAACATTGAATGTCTTCATGAATAAATAACATTAATTTTTGTAATTGAGTTGTATACTTATTTCTACATTCATCTTTTATGATGAATAATGATTGTATAATGAAATATACAATTCAATCACATAATTAAATGTATTTAAACATGCATAAGTAATTAGTTATGATGTACCTGTAACTTTAATAATGAAATCTCTTTATTGTAATCTAAAACTATGTTTGTTTTTTGATAATTTAACATTTCACTTAAACTGTGATTCTCACCTTTATCAAGGCAATGCATTAGTAATTCAAGGATTTTGTGTTTCCTTGCTGAAGATGAACATTGAATGACAGTCTATATGAGGTGTTACATTTTGTAATAGCACACATAGCTACATATTACATGCGGTTAATTAATTGTTCCAACTAAAAACATAATAAAACTATAATGTATCCCCCTAATTAGTTTCATTTCATCAAATCCTTCCATTGAAAAAGTTTCGAGTTGCCCATTTTTGCACAAGTGACAAAATTGTCAACACCTTCCACTTACCATGAATCTTCAACCAACTCATAATTTTTTATTTTATCTCTTTAAACTTATCCACAAGTATTCTAACTTTGTGTTCACATGGTACATGGTCCCATCAAGTCAATTAATGCTCCTTTATGCTTAAAAAATCGGAGCTTCTGAAGATCCTAGTGATCTAGATGGATGTATATGGTGAGGTTATATATGAGAAAAGATTATGTTTTGTGAGTATCTGATGATGCAAATATTTTTTTGGACATGGATGCCTAGATTCCCTTGAGCATGAGTAAGGGATGTTTTTTATTTTCTCTTATTAGGATGTTAATCCATGATAGATATGTTTTCTACAGATGGTTTTCTTGGACATGTAGGTTATTTATGCAGTGTTAGAATTACATAATGTAGTGTTTGGATTCTTTGAGTTATGTAGGTGTTGTGGAGTGATCACCCACTAGTTACATGTAGAACTCATTTGGGTTATTTTTACCTAGGATCTTGTTTGCTTATGCATATTCCTGTTTTACTTGTCGTTGGTCATTTGCGTTGGTGGTTACATGGATAGATGGTTGGACAACATGGTTTGTTTTATAGGTATGGCTATGGTTACGATTAAAGCTATATATTTTAGTTTGAGTGAGAAATCTTATAGGTGTGTTAGTCATCATGGCTTGGTTACATGAGAGGCTTGGTGTTACGATTCAGTGGGAGCTTGATGAAAGGATAGCTCATGCATCATGGATTAGTTGCAGATTCATGTAGGTATATGGTAAGTAATGGTTTGTTATCCTCTTGGTTTTAGAAGATGGTTTAATCATCCTAATTTTGAGATAAGTTTTGAAGTAAAGAATAGTTGGTCTTCATGGTATGTAGAGGATGGTATTATATATGTATAACTTCAAAAATTTATCTCCAAGTGGGAGATTGTTGAGTTATGGAGATAAATTGATTCAAAAGTAGCATGTTGTACAAATTGCAGGTTTACACATTAACTGGCATTATTTGGGTAACTAGTGTCAGTCACCCAGGAGGAACCAACATCAGTCAAGGAACCAACACTGGTCAGCAAATAGGTAACAAACATCGGTTAGGGAACCAGAACCAGTCACATGTGTTTGAATGTTTTTATTTAGTCATGAGATTAGATGTAACCTTTCATTAAAAGGTGATCTAAAGGTTGTAAATTCATAGCTAATATGATTTAATTTTTTATATGCTTATATAAGCATAAAAACTAGGGTTAAAAGAGGTTGGTTAAGAGGATGATGAAGAAGAAAAAGATGAAATATGTTAGATGAAGATAAAGCTTTCAAGGAGAGTAGCTAGAAAGAAGGAAATAGGAGGTAAATGTGAATGGTTAGAAGAGGGTAATGTCTTCTACTGTATTTCATTTGTATTGTATTTTCTCATTGTAATGGATTATGTAGTATGAAAAGAAAATATACATTATTCCCCTAGATCCACATGTTGTTGTGAGACCTTATATTATTAGATCCACATGTTGTTGTGAGATCTTGTATTGTAGATCCATGAGATCATATTGTATTGTTGATTCATAAGAATATATTATTGCAACTCTTGATAATATCCACATATTGTAGACAAGGTTGTTCTTCATGGTTGAACAAGATGATGCAGTGATGGAGGAGAAACTTACTTCTTGGTGCATAGGATGTAAGTACAACAAGTTGGTGGAAAAAAATGTTGTCATAAGTAGACGTCATATTGTAAAAAACAATGAAATCTCAACTTGTAGGGATTATTAGCAATACACGCACTCAAAAGTAGAAAAATTTTTATAAATACAAATCGTAGCATCCATAATCTAGTTTCTAAACTACTGATGTTTTTAAAAAAAGGACAAATTTAGCTATATTAAACACTTAAAATCATATGACTTGGTTTTTCTTTTTGAAAAAACCTATATGATTGTAGTCTGTTTTCTCATGATTTGGATGACCAAATCATGCCATTTTTTATTTTGGGATGGATTTTATTTTATATTTTTTCGAGCAATATTTTTTTTTATGATTTTTTCCATGAAAGTGGTCTGAAAGTATTTAGAAAACAGAACACTTTCCATTTCCTTGCCATAACTATATAAAAAAATATCGAAATCAAATATATATATTTTTTAACGTATATAGAATTTCTCAATTCTTGGGATGGTATAAGTTTTATTACATTTTGATAAGTGAAAAAAAAGTTGCAGTCTTAAATGTAGACATGAATATTTGTGGGAAAAATTTTCCTGAAGACTTATTGTTAGTAAAAAATTAGAAAATGATATTTATCTTATTCTATTCACTTTAAAATCAATATTTCTATAAAGATAACATTCTCCCCTACATGATGACATCATTTTTGTGAAATGTTTTTATTTTTTCAGCATGGTTCAAGTCTATGGAATAGCAAATTTGAAGTTTTTTGACCTTTTACACTTCATAATGACCTTCCATAGCTTTGGTTGGGGAAAAAAATATTTCTTGAGCCTAAGGGTTAGATTCGATGATACAGATAGAACCACCATCACGGTTTTTATAACAAGAACCACGATCTTTCTTCATAAACTATGAGTGCATTTTGTAAAGCGCGATCGTGATTCTTAAATCATATTTACACACATCCCAATGTTCTAATTACCATGCAATTTTTACTTTTTGACTTTACCATACAAATCACTATGAAATTATGTCATTTTCTACATGTTTTTCTTATCACTGGAAGAAAAACATAATGGGAGACAAGAAACAAAGTCAAAAAATGAATTCATTAAGTAAAAAACACCGAATGAATTAGAGGCAAACAAATTTCAAAATGCTGAGTGAATGTGGAATCTTTGTGAATCAAGAAGAGGTTCATCTTCAACCCCTACTATTGTAAGCAATGAGGAACCAGGTAATTTTTCTACTTTTAATGTTGATGTTGAATTAAATACTCATGATGAAGATGTTTTTATTGTCAATGTTGAAGAAGAATTAAATACTCATGATGTAGAAAATGTTGAAATTGAAGGAGACAATGAAAATGTGAATAAGGAAATTCAGGTTCAAACTGTAGGTAAGAATAAATTGACAAAAACACCTCCTAGGATTTTCCATAAGAAACCTAATAATTTTATTGAAATAGGTGAAATTTTTTTGAAAGCAATGTCTCACAAACTTTCTGAACAGAAAATCAGAAGAATAGCCACCAAAATTTAGGATAATCATTTTGAAATTTTAAATGATTCCCAAAGATGTCAGTTTCTAGTTAGTTTGATGAAACTGATTAGAATGAGACCTACATTAAACACCTTAGGATTGACAACATCTAATATATGTGGCCAAACCTATACAATTATTGAAAACCTTCATGATGCATATCACACTGTTGGTGTCAACAGACGCACTAGGGATAGTAATATTGTGAGTAATGTACTTGCTACTAGTGTTGTAAGTGAATCAGTAAAAAAACAACGTTTGATTATGCAAATAAGTTGAATGTTGCAAGTTAATCAAAAAAATCTAATGAAAGAAATTGAAAGATGTAATATCCTTCAATCACTCAATAACACAAATTTTTGGGTATTTTCTGCTAGAGCACCACGTAAGGACAAAGATAATTTTAATTTTATAAGAGAATTTGTTATTAAATTTTTGCATGATAATACTAGAGTTTCTCCTAATATAAGAGATATTGTAATACAGAGAGTTAGTTCTTCTAATCGCGGACCACATCCAAAGTATTTCTTAGATATGACTCAAACTCAATTTCTTTGTAAGTTTGAACAAGAGCATCTGGAAATTAAAATTAATTAATGGTTTTTTAAAATTTTGAAACCATTCTATGTGAAAATTAACCACGCTTGCACCACTTGTTGTCATAGGTAGCGTGTTGAATTTGTGATGCATTATGCTAAATTTTTACGTATTCATTCTAATTTTCATTCCAAAAGTATGATATTAGAATGTGGTGTTCAAGTTCCACCAATATCTTGTAGGTATTTCATTCCTACGTTATTTTGTGAAAAAGAAGCTGGATAGATTTTTATAGTTGGGATTATTTAGATGGAAGTTGTGGTACATGCGGAGGATTACCTAAATTTGATATTTAAATCCATGAGAAAAATTAAGGTGCAATAGGACATAATTTAGTATATGTAATGCCCCGTGGGCATCGGCCTCCACTGCCACCGTGGCCTCCTCCCAACCACCCAGCCTGCAGATTTGACCAGCGTCTTGTCTGTCCTTGCGTGAGGTCTGAGCGGAGTCACATTTTTCGTGTGACGGGTAGGGTTCCATTAGACATGACACAAATTATACTTGCCCATTTGGCGGAATTCGTTGTTACATTTTCTATAATGTCTGATATTATAGGAGATAAAAATAGTTACATGACATCCAAGCTAGTAGTGAGTTATCAACCGACAAAGAAATTAATATTAATCTGTATTTCTGATATTGTCGACCACGTTCTGCTTGCTTAAGGAAGGGTAAATGGCATCGATTGGGATTTTGGATAGACAACCTGCAGTTCGAACCCCTCTGAAATAAATAACAATAATAATGAAAGTAAAAATAAATAAATTTTGAAACAAATAAATTTAAAAATGGAAACGGAGTGGAGGGCGTGGGGAGGCGCGTGTTTTCTTTTTGACAAGGCGCAGTAGTTTGGTGAATGTATTTAATTGCTTGACCAAATGAAAGAATGGGACGGTTTTTCTGGGAGAATTGAAGGCAGGTGGGTGAGAGTCGGGTCAGCTTGGCAGGGGGCACCCTCAGTAGCTGTCACAGTCTCACCAAATGCAATAAACAAGGACCAGTACACTCCTAGCCTGTGCCTACCAAACGTGGAGCGTAGAACTGAAATTCTCCTAGGAAAGTGCCGTGAGGAGTTAACTGGCTATATGCGGCAGCTACAGGGTGGAGAAGAAAACTTATCTCAGAAAATCAGTGGCCTCTAGAGAGAGTTAAGTGCGACAGCTGCCACAGGCCGATCCCAAGGCACCGTCGGTGTTGATCCTGATGTTTTGGATGCACGCGACCTCAGTCATGTTCAGTTGTTGCAAAATCTTGCAGCTGTAGCAGAAGCTGTCTTGAGCGCTTCCAACGTGCAGGTTGTCCACTATGTTGTTATCTGTTCAGTTCGACTGCATCCTCAGATTCAGGTTTTTTTTCCCTTCAAGATATGTTCTCAAAATCGACGAAGTGACAGTGAGAGTGTTGCAAGGACAACGTGTTGACAGGATGACCATTTTATGTGTTCTATCCATTCTGTTCTGGACATTTTTGGGCCCGTTTATTCTGTATTGTGTTTTTCAATGTAGTGTTCTTTTGTGTTGTGCATCTGTGTGGTGCGAATGGGCCCGTTCTACCGTATGTATATTGTGCTTGTATTTCTGGTTGTAGCCACTGTGTGCATTATTTCAGATTAGAAAACAAAAAAAAATGGAGGCTCTTCCAATATATTTGGATAAGATTTTTCACCCTGTTGTTGCTGTGATTCTCTCTGTTACCTTTGTCTTGGCCTTTGGTGAGGTTACTCCACAAGCAATATGTGCACGATACGGCCTTGCTGTTGGTGCAAACTTTGTTTGGCTTGTACGCGTGCTTATGATCATTGCTATCCCATTGCCTATCTTGTTGGGAAGGTGCTAGATTGTGTTCTTGGGCACAACGAGTCTGCTTTAATCAGGATGGGGCAGGATGGATTGGTAAGATGCTCTTTGCACGTCAGGGTAAAAAGTTTGACTGTGATCTGAAGCAGCTTCGGTTTTCTAGTGATCTCTTTATGGATTTTGGTGCTGCTGTGGAGTTGGCTACAGTGGCAGCTCCTCATTTGTTTTTACCGTTTGCCTGTGCTGCTAATTTGGCTAAGAATATTTCCGCTGTGACTTCTACATCGACTTGCTCTCATATATACAGAGCTTTTGCTCGAGGAGAAAGCATTGGAGATGTGACTGCTAAAGGAGAGTGCATTAGCAATATTGCAGATTTGTTGGGGACGGGACTCTGCGTTTGCATCACAAAACAAAATCCATCATTGTTGGCCACTTTTGCAGTATTATCATGTGGATACATCTTTTGTTCATATCAAGAGGTAAAATCAGTTGTATTGAACTCCTTAAACAACTCAAGATTTGCTGCAGCTGTGGAATCTTTCCTTGAGAAATGGAGATAATAGGATGCTGGATGGCATTGAAGAAGGGGAGGTCATAGGTATTATCACTTGAAGATGTTTTTGAAGAGCTGTTGCAGGAAGAAATTGTGGACGAAACAGATGAGTACATTGATGTACACAAGAGAACAGAGTGCTTCTATCTTCCCGGAGTTGCTCCCGAGGATTCCAAGAAGGCATGTTTCATCACCCCCTTTCCTATGCCAAGCATGGCCGTTAACAGAGTTTGGACCTTCAGCAGGCTGAGGAAGAGAAGCTGCGCTGGTTGGGTTGCTGTTGCAGGCCCCGTCCATCTTGTGATCGACTGCGGGAGCTTAATCAGGCACGATATTCTCTATACCATTAATTCTTATGCTGTTATTTAATTGAATCATTAAATAACTCTACTCTTCTTATAAATGTCTCGTGTGATGGTATGCTGTTTGGTTTTCACTTTCCTGGCTCATTTGTATTTTGTTTTGGCGTTAGAAATGATTGCGCTGGTTGAAGCCTTTTATATTGTTTTCTGGGTTTTAATAAATATTAGTTGGGTGAACTTTGTTCTTAAGTCTAATAAAACAAAAGAGGTGGGGGTCCTGTAATGAACACCCCCTAGTTGCTTATGTTGGTCTCACGATTTGAATGTTTTATCAAACATTGTTGTTGGACTCAACCTTATAGTTCCTGTTTTGTTCTTATTCTTGTTTCGGTTCGAGATCTGTAGTCCTGGGTTATGTCGGGTATTTGCGAATTAGGGATTGAGTACTGCGAGTGCATTGTGTATAGGTGAATGACGCTTTTCCTGTCTCTATTCTTTTCTTTTAGTTGTTTTAGTTTCTAGTAACCCTTCCCGGTTGGCTTGGTGTGTGCTTAGCTGGACTGACTATCGAATTGAGCCAAGTTGATATTACTCTCAACTAGGTTAGTTGCTTTTGTTATTTTTTTTAAATCGCTCGAAGAAATACTTTTATTCGTCAAGCGTCATGGTTGATCTTCATAATTTGATATCAATTCATGTTCACCGTTTGGAGATTGTTTTCTTTGGAACCACCTTCTCTCCCTTGGTGACTGTTGTATGTTTGAGGAATGTAGCTGATCCTATGGAATGCCTTCTTTAGACGTTACTCACATTTCTTTTAGATAGCTTAAAATGTCAGAGGAAATACTCTTTTTCGTACCTTGATTTTGTTTCACACATGTTGGAGGATACGAGATCTACTTGATCATTAGTGAGGAAGTTACAAATCTTAAAATTGGGATGCTGGTTTTATGCGTGAGAAATTACTCTACGTTTTGCTCCGTAAAGATGTTTAAATTTCATTCTCCTGTGACTTAGAGGTTGGTGTGTTTGGAAACTCATTGGTTGACTGGTTTTTGTGATGATCGTTGTGATACGACCTCCTTGCTGTCATTGTAGTAGAATGGTTATGTGTTGACCAGAAAGGTTTAAGTCAACTTGTTGTTGACGACAAATCCTTTGGAAGCTATGTATCCTGTGTTGTGTTCTTGTGAATGATTGAGTAACCCTCTTGTAAGATTTATAATGGTTATGTTTGGTCTTGCCAAGTTTGTCCTTTTTCTTAAGACATTCTCTTGATTAGAAGAAAGTTTAATAGAAGGATTGTTAGGATAGGATGTAACCCATACGAGGTCATTTGTGCGTTTCATCCCTTTTCTGTCCAATTTATTTATTCTGTACTGACATAAAATTAACTGTTATAGGCACATCATCTTAATATTAATAAGTCATGTTGGTTTAGATATTCTCATGTCGATTGATTGTTTGGGATCTTCCAGTGGCATAGTGAATCCTTGGCTTGGTGAACTAACTTAAACAAATAGGGACAGATCACGTTTGAAATTAATTCTCTTCCTGTAATTGTTTTTGTTTCGAAATGTTATCTTGTAAAATGACGGTCATTATTGTGATATGGGTGAAATTCACTATGATGTTTATTAACTGCTCCTATGAGAAAATGATAATTAAATAGAGTTAGTGCCGTCCCTTTTATTTAGACATTTTATGCTTTTGGACAGCTCTTTAATTGCTCTTGTTTAGACTCTTGAATTATTGTTTTCTTCTTCAACGGTGCTTTTCTTCCTTGAAACAGTTAGATAACAACATATTGTCTTAATGTTATAGCTTTTATCGTGCTCAGTTCTTGCGAACTGACATGTGCTAACAAATGTGCAGGAGGATTTCTTGAGTAGAAAAGAAAAAAAAAAGAGAGAGAGAAAAAGATATACGTGTAGAGAGTGGTTTCCAGCCTTCTTAGGAACTGCTGTTGTACGAATGTTTTCCTTGCTTTAAAACGTTGGTATGGAAATTGTGAAGACTATATAGAAGGCATTGTGTTATAATTTTGTATTGTTCTCATGTAGGCTGTTATCATTTGAAAGTCAATTTGAGAAATATTATTGTCAATAAGATTAAATGAACTTGTTTTGACATGTGTATCCTTCGTTGAATTTTCACTTTTCAGAATATGATTTATCCTTGAATTGTCACACCTAATTATAATTATCTAAACTTGAATCAACTTACATCACTTTGGTTACCTTTGGTCATGTGTTGTTTGGTAGAGGACTATGTTTTGAACCTAGCAAAAAGAAAACAAGGGAAACAAATATACCTTGTGATCCCACGTAAACTAATCAACAATCTCTTATTGTGGTGAATCCTTAGAACGGTCTTAAGGTGAAATCAATGATTGAATTCTTGAAAGATAATAAGATTATAATAAAAAGAAGGAACTTGACTAAGAAACTCTTCGATCTATCTTACCCGTTGAAAATGTAAACAGTATACTTATGTCTATCTCTTCAAGTGGAGCCCAAGTGAAACCTTTAATAATTCGGGTTAGTCTCTTGCCCCAAGGAAATCCTTTTTAACCACTAATAAGATCTTAATGATGAACCCAAGTCTTAGACAGTCATGTACTGTAAAAATAAAATAAAATAAAAATATGACCGCTTAAAGGGGGTAAAACATATATGTTTAAAAGCACAACGTCGAAAACATATTTGATAAAGTTAAGAGCCTTGAGAAACTAACTGCCTCCTCACCAATGAATAAGTTAATCAAGTAAATGAAGTAACCTCTTGCTATTCTATAATTGGTTTACACTGTATATTAACATTATCAAGGTAGGGGAAAATTCTTCAAAGGAGACATGACTTTCAGATTCTCCTATTGTGATTTCCTCTGCGAAAAGTAAAGAATGTAAAAACACTTACAGCTAAAACATGAATCTAAAGAAACCTTCTGTGGGAAGACCTTGTTGTAAGACTGCATACTTTAGATGAACCATTGTGTCCTTAGTGTGTGCCTCATGTTTATCTGTAACCAATGTGGGTCCGTGTTGTGGAAAGCATGTCTTTAGTTGATTGTATTCCCTAGAGAACTTGTGTAGTGTCGTATTATCTTCAAGTAAGTCAAAAAAAAAAGTTATCCTGTATTTCACTGTGTTGTCCTTGTGTTGGTGTTTTTGGTGTGTTACACTTTGGTATCAGAGCGTAGGTTCATGCTCTCGAACCTATGGGCCGGATTGGTGTTGTATGGTGATGTTGCATGGTGGTGGTGGTGTTACATGATGATACTGATGATGATGATGATGTTGCATGATGATGATTTATATTGGAAGAGTAATGTGTTTTAAGCGTGATGTGATTATTGTCGTAATTGTGATATTGTGAACGCACGTGATGTGTATGTCACTCAGTGCGTATTTGTCATCATGTTGATGTGTTGGGGATGAGAGTATTCTCTCTCCTTCTTGTGGATTCTATGAAGAGTTCACGTGTGAATTACTGTTTGTGATGTGTGAAAAGAATTATAATGTGGATGACGTAGTGTTGGAGCATTGTGGCATATTGTGATATGTGAGTGTATCAATGTGTTGTATGACTAGATTGATGTTAAAAGAAATGAGTTGTATCATGATGTTTTTACCATGTTTTGAAGAAATGTGTGTACCACCTTGTTATGAAGCAATTATTGTTATGTTGTGATGTTATTATGTTCATCGTATATATGAGTTGTGTAATATGTAATGCTTCATGTTGTGATTTAGGGTCATACGGTGAGTGTATGAACCCTATCGTATTGTGATTGCACTTTGGGTGCAGAATGTGGTAAAGTGATGTATTGCGCCCTGTGAATGTATGATTGTGATCTACCCCGTATACCTACCATACGTGAGACGTTATGGTAGCTATGTGTGTACCACCATGGTGTTAGTAATGTAGTTATATGTTATGTTGTGAGCCTTACACTAACCGACCCTGAGGGAGATCGGTAGAAGTGTATGTTGAGGGTGAGGAATGGTGTACCATGGGTCATAACTCGAGTCAAAACTCGGTTTAGTAGATTACATGTGACTCTTTCCTCTCTCCCTATGTGGTTGTATGTATGCAACCTTAGTGTATCTATGACTATGTTTAGCCTTGTCGAAGGGTGGCGGGATTGATATATATATTTTACGAGCTGAGGCTCGATGTTCTGAGTGCCAGCAACTCGTTGAGTACCCCCTTGGTGGCTAGATAAGCCACACAGTTATCGTAATGTGACGTTATTATAAGTTGATTTTATTCGTAAATTGAGCTTTTTACTTTATTTTGCAAGGACCAGCATCTTTTCTTGATTGCAATGCTTTACAATTTTGGGCATTTCCTTGGTTTGTGGCACTAACATGGGGATTTTGATACTAACTTTGGCCATTTGGTCATTTATTTTTGCTTGATTTGGGGTCTTCTTTTAAATTTGGAATTTTTACCGCCTTGCCCAAGGCTTGTACTTTGCCACTTGGCACTTTGACTGGATTGTTGTGCTGGTTCTAATGTCGTGATGTGTGGAATAGGGTCATGGGATGCACCATGGATTGGTTGGACCTATGGACCCGCTTCGTTGTATGGGGGTACGCCCCAAGGGGTACATATAACTAGCGGGTTGTTGAACCACGCGTTATTATGTCACTTGGGTTAGGAGTGTCCAAACTCGATGTGCCTTGGGCACAGAGAGACAACCGGCCTCCTTGAGGGAGGCATAAGAGACTTGAGGGAAGTAAGAATTTGAGGGAGGCATAAGAGACTTGAGGGAGGCATAAGAGTTTGAGGGAGGCTTGAGGGAGGCATAAGAGTTTGAGGGAGGCATAAGAGACTTGAGGGAGGCATAAGAGTTTGAGGGAGGCATGAGAGACTTGAGGGAGGCATAAGAGTTTGAGGGAGGCTTATGATATTTGTCTGTATGGTTGATGTTTCAGGATATATGTTGAGTTATTGTGATGTTTGGTAGTGGTCTTTTGATGTATGTGTTACTCATGTCAGATGGATATGTGTTGTGATGTTGTGGACATGTCATTGATTCCCTTGTGGACACTATGTACCTGTAGCATGGTTTGTGTTATGTGAGTCTTTCATTGATGCAAATTGAGGAAATGTCTGGTGGATTGTAGTACTCTTTTGTTTGAGTATTTGGTATGTCAGTCATTGATGTGTGATGAGTACCTATGTTATGGGGAGTGTGCCTATTCTATTCCGTAATTGTGTAACCTTTTGTGGTGTAATACAATCTTGAAGTATATACTTGTGTGCTTGTGAATCTGTAGGGTCTTGTGAACCTGATAGGGTGTTGTGTTAGCAGCTCATGTTGGGCACCCACAATAAGGAATAAATCAAAACTCTTCAATGATGATATTTTTAAAAGAAACTAAAACTAGAAATAATGATAATGGAAAGAGACTAATGAAATGATGAACAAGAAAGAACTGCCAATCTTCACAGAACATTTAAAGTTAAAATTTCTACCAAATGTTCCTAAGGCTACCCTGTGGCCGTGCTTTAATCAACTAAAATTTTAAACCATAGAGTGTACTCTCTCCTCTACCTGTTCTTGGTTGCAAACCATTTCCTTTGCCTATGTGTTATGTCGCATCGAGGACGATGCTTTCTTAAGGGGAGGAGAATGTAATGCCCCGTGGGCATCGGCATCCACTACCACCGTGACCTCCTCCCAACCACCCGGCCTGCAGATTTGACCAGCGTCTTGTCTGTCCTTGCGTGAGGTCTGAGCGGAGTCACATTTTTCGTGTGACGGGTAGGGTTCCATTAGACATGACACAAATTATACTTGCCCATTTGGCGGAATTCGTTGTTACATTTTCTATAATGTCTGATATTATAGGAGATAAAAATAGTTACATGACATCCAAGCTAGTACTGAGTTATCAACCGACAAAGAAATTAATATTAATCCATATTTCTGATATTTTCGACCTGTTCTGCTTGCTTAAGGAAGGGTAAATGGCATCGATTGGGATTTTGGATAGACAACCTGCAGTTCGAACCCCTCTGAAATAAATAACAATAATAATGAAAGTGAAAAAATTTGAAACAAATAAATTTAAAAATGGAAACGGAGTGGATGTGGGGAGGCGCGTGTTTTTTTTTTGACAAGGCACAGTAGTTTGGTGAATGTATTTAATTGCTTGACCAAATGAAAGAATGGGACGGTTTTTCTGGGAGAATTGAAGGCAGGTGGGTGAGAGTCGGGTCATCTTGGCAGGGGGAACCCTCAGTAGCTGTCACGGTCTCACTAAATGCAATAAACAAGGACCAGTACACTCCTAGCTTGTGCCTACCAAACGTGGAGCGTAGAACTGAAATTCTCCTAGGAAAGTGCCGTGAGGAGTTAACTGGCTATATGCGGCAGCTACAGGGTGGAGAAGAAAACTTATCTCAGAAAATCAGTGGCCTCTAGAGAGAGTTAAGTGCGACAGCTGCCACAGGCCGATCCCAAGGCACCGTCGGTGTTGATCCTGATGTTTTGGATGCACGCGACCTCAGTCATGTTCAGTTGTTGCAAAATCTTGCAGCTGTAGCAGAAGCTGTCTTGAGCGCTTCCAACGTGCAGGTTGTCCACTATGTTGTTATCTGTTCAGTTCGACTGCATCCTCAGATTCGGGTTTTTTTTTTTTTCCCCTTCAAGATATGTTCTCAAAATCGACGAAGTGACAGTGAGAGTGTTGCAAGGACAACGTGTTGACGGGATGACCATTTTATGTGTTCTGTCCATTCTGTTCTGGACATTTTTGGACCCGTTTATTCTGTATTGTGTTTTTCAATGTAGTGTTCTTTTGTGTTGTGCATCTGTGTGGTGCGAATGGGCCCGTTCTGCCGTATGTATATTGTGCTTGTATTTCTGGTTGTAGCCACTATGTGCATTATTTCAGATTAGAAAACAGAAAAAAATGGAGGCTCTTCCAATATATTTGGATAAGATTTTTCACCCTGTTGTTGCTGTGATTCTCTCTGTTACCTTTGTCTTGGCCTTTGGTGAGGTTACTCCACAAGCAATATGTGCACGATACGGCCTTGCTGTTGGTGCAAACTTTGTTTGGCTTGTATGTGTGCTTATGATCATTGCTATCCCATTGCCTATCCTGTTGGGAAGGTGCTAGATTGTGTTCTTGGGCACAACGAGTCTGATTTAATCAGGATGGGGCAGGACGGATTGGTAAGATGCTCTTTGCACGTCAGGGTAAAAAGTTTGACTGTGATCTGAAGCAGCTTCGGTTTACTAGTGATCTCTTTATAGATTTTGGTGCTGCTGTGGAGTTGGCTACAGTGGCAGCTCCTCATTTGTTTTTACCGTTTGCCTGTGCTGCTAATTTGGCTAAGAATATTTCCGCTGTGACTTCTACATCGACTCGCTCTCATATATACAGAGCTTTTTCCTGAGGAGAAATCATTGGAGATGTGACTGCTAAAGGAGAGTGCATTAGCAATATTGCAGATTTGTTGGGGAAGGGACTCAGCGTTTGCATCACAAAACAAAATCCATCATTGTTGGCCACTTTTGCAGTATTATCATGTGGATACATCTTTTGTTCATATCAAGAGGTAAAATCAGTTGTATTGAACTCCTTAAACAACTCAAGATTTGCTGCAGCTGTGGAATCTTTCCTTGAGAAATGGAGATAATAGGATGCTGGATGGCATTGAAGAAGGGGAGGTCATAGGTATTATCACTTGAAGATGTTTTTGAAGAGCTGTTGTAGGAAGAAATTGTGGACGAAACAGATGAGTACATTGATGTACACAAGAGAACAGAGTGCTTCTATCTTCCCGGAGTTCCTCCCGAGGATTCCAAGAAGGCATGTTTCATCACCCCCTTTCCTATGCCAAGCATGGCCGTTAACAGAGTTTGGACCTTCAGCAGGCTGAGGAAGAGAAGCTGCGCTGGTTGGGTTGCTGTGGCAGGCCCCGTCCATCTTGTGATCGACTGCGGGAGCTTAATCAGGCACGATATTCTCTATACCATTAATTCTTATGTTGTTATTTAATTGAATCATTAAATAACTCTACTCTTTTTATAAATGTCTCGTGTGATGGTATGCTGTTTGGTTTTCACTTTCCTGGCTCATTTGTATTTTGTTTTGGCGTTAGAAATGATTGCGCTGGTTGAAGCCTTTTATATTGTTTTATGGGTTTTAATAAATATTAGTTGGGTGAACTTTGTTCTTAAGTCTAATAAAACAAAAGAGGTGGGGGTCCTGTAATGAACACCCCCTAGTTCCTTATGTTGGTCTCACGATTTGAATGTTTTATCAAACATTGTTGTTGGACTCAACCTTATAGTTCCTGTTTTGTTCTTATTCTTGTTTCGGTTCGAGATCTGTAGTCCTGGGTTATGTCGGGTATTTGCGAATTAGGGATTGAGTACTGCGAGTGCATTGTGTATAGGTGAATGATGCTTTTCCTGTCTCTATTCTTTTCTTTTAGTTGTTTTAGTTTCTAGTAACCCTTCCCGTTTGGCTTGGTGTGTGCTTAGCTTGACTGATTATCGAATTGAGCCAAGTTGATATTACTCTCAACTAGGTTAGTTGCTTTTGTTATTTTTTTTAAATCGCTCGAAGAAATACTTTTATTCGTCAAGCGTCATGGTTGATCTTCATAATTTGATATCAATTCATGTTCACCGTTTGGAGATTGTTTTCTTTGGAACCACCTTCTCTCCCTTGGTGACTGTTGTATGTTTGAGGAATGTTGATCCTATATGCCTTCTTTGAGGAATGTAGCTGATCCTATGGAATGCCTTCTTTAGACGTTACTCACATTTCTTTTAGATAGCTTAAAATGTCAGAGGAAATACTCTTTTTCGTACCTTGATTTTGTTTCACACATGTTGGAGGATACGAGATCTACTTGATCATTAGTGAGGAAGTTACAAATCTTAAAATTGGGATGCTGGTTTTATGCGTGAGAAATTACTCTACGTTTTGCTCTGTAAAGATGTTTAAATTTCATTCTCCTGTGACTTAGACGTTGGTGTGTTTGGAAACTCATTGGTTGACTGGTTTTTGTGATGATCGTTGTGATACGACCTCCTTGCTGTCATTGTAGTAGAATGGTTATGTGTTGACCAGAAAGGTTTAAGTCAACTTGTTGTTGACGACAGATCCTTTGGAAGCTATGTATCCTGTGTTGTGTTCTTGTGAATGATTGAGTAACCCTCTTGTAAGATTTATAATGGTTATGTTTGGGCTTGCCAAGTTTGTCCTTTTTCTTAAGACATTCTCTTGATTAGAAGAAAGTTTAATAGAAGGATTGTTAGGATAGGATGTAACCCATATGAGGTCATTTGTGCGTTTCATCCCTTTTCTATCCAATTTATTTATTCTGTACTGACATAAAATTAATTGTTATAGGCACATCATCTTAATATTAATAAGTCATGTTGGTTTAGATATTCTCATGTCGATTGATTGTTTGGGATCTTCCAGTGGCATAGTGAATCCTTGGCTTGGTGAACTAACTTAAACAAATAGGGACAGATCACGTTTGAAATTAATTCTCTTCCTGTAATTGTTTTTGTTTCGAAATGTTATCTTGTAAAATGACGGTCATTATTGTGATATGGGTGAAATTCACTATGATGTTTATTAACTGCTCCTATGAGAAAATGATAATTAAATAGAGTTAGTGCCATCCCTTTTATTTAGACATTTTATGCTTTTGGACAGCTCTTTAATTGCTCTTGTTTAGACTCTTGAATTATTGTTTTCTTCTTCAACGGTGTTTTTCTTCCTTGAAACAGTTAGATAACAACATATTGTCTTAATGTTATAGCTTTTATCGTGCTCAGTTCTTGCGAACTGACATGTGCTAACAAATGTGCAGGAGGATTTCTTGAGTAGAAAAGAAAAAAAAAAGGAGAGAGAAAAAGATATACGTGTAGAGAGTGGTTTCCAGCCTTCTTAGGAACTGCTGTTGTACGAATGTTTTCCTTGCTTTAAAACGTTGGTATGGAAATTGTGAAGACTATATAGAAGGCATTGTGTTATAATTTTGTATTGTTCTCATGTAGGCTGTTATCATTTGAAAGTCAATTTGAGAAATATTATTGTCAATAAGATTAAATGAACTTGTTTTGACATGTGTATCCTTCGTTGAATTTTCACTTTTCAGAATATGATTTATCCTTGAATTGTCACACCTAATTATAATTATCTAAACTTGAATCAACTTACATCACTTTGGTTACCTTTGGTCATGTGTTGTTTGGTAGAGGACTATGTTTTGAACCTAGCAAAAAGAAAACAAGGGAAACAAATATACCTTGTGATCCCACGTAAACTAATCAACAATCTCTTATTGTGGTGAATCCTTAGAACGGTCTTAAGGTGAAATCAATGATTGAATTCTTGAAAGATAATAAGATTATAATAAAAAGAAGGAACTTGACTAAGAAACTCTTCGATCTATCTTACCCGTTGAAAATGTAAACAGTATACTTATGTCTATCTCTTCAAGTGGAGCCCAAGTGAAACCTTTAATAATTCGGGTTAGACTCTTGCCCCAATGAAATCCTTTTTAACCACTAATAAGATCTTAATGATGAACCCAAGTCTTAGACAGTCATGTACTGTAAAAATAAAATAAAATAAAAATATGACCGCTTAAAGGGGGTAAAACATATATGTTTAAAAGCACAACGTTGAAAACAGTTTGATGAAGTTAAGAGCCTTGATAAACTAACTACCTCCTAACCAATGAACAAGTTAATCAAGTTAATGAAGCAACCTCTTACCATCCAATAATTGGTTTACACTGTAATTTAACATTATCAAGGTAGGGGAAAATTCTTCAAAGGAGACATGACTTTCAGATTCTCCTATCGTGATTTCTCTGCGAAAAGTAAAGAATGTAGAAACACTTACAGCTAAAACATGAATCTAAAGAAACCTGCTGTGGGAAGACCTTGTTGTAAGACTGCTTACTTTAGATGAACCAGTGTGTCCTTAGTGTGTGCCTCATGTTTTTCTGTAACCAATGTGGGTCCGTGTTGTGGAAAGCATGTCTTTAGTTGATTGTATTCCCTAGAGAACTTGTGTAGTGTCGTATTATCTTCAAGTAAGTCAAAAAAAAGTTATCTTGTATTTCACTGTGTTGTCCTTGTGTTGGAAAATGTTGATGGCTGGATGAATAGTGCAAGATATGTAAGGACACATTTCCTATTTGTACTATTATTTCAGTGGTCAATTCTATAGAGAATTACACATTACCACAAATGGAGGTTCAATAGCAATATTACAACTCGGTACAAGTTTCCATTTTTGTGCATATAAAATTTATAAATTCTCCTAACAGTACAAAGAATGGTCAATTTTTTTAAGAGATTACCACTTTTATATCAGTGATGATCATACTCATTCTACTGAATTTCTGCAAGGGTGTTTCCAGTGATTTTATGGAAACTTGTCTAATAGGGGCATCCACTTCAAATAACATTATATATGGTAAGATAATTACACGTCTAAGTTTAAGAATGCACGTCAAGATGGGTGTGCAACATATTTGGAGTTTCACTGATGTTGGAAATGGAAAAGGAGATCATAATGGTGTAGGGGCATGTGTGAAAAGAGCTCTTGCAAAAAAAGAGTTGAATTACAAATATGGTGTTAAATTGAAATATGTAAAGAGTATAGTGGAATGGTGTATTGACAACATGGCCCGAGGTTCTCAAGAAAATTATACAGCTCGCAGATATTTTTGGTTGATAGAGGAACAAAAAATTGCTAACTATGAGGATTGTACGAAACTCACTGGGTCCAATGATATGGACTCATTTTGTAGCTCTGATGCTACTTCATGGGCCGCATGGACAAGAAATTTGACATGCTTTTGTGCATATTGTATTGTATTTTTCACTACTAAGTGTTATTCATAAGAATGGGTGGATGGATGGATTTGTAGGCCTCTAACTTTGATTCCTAGTTATTATCCTCCACAAGCATTATGAATTGTTTCTGTAGATGAAGTTGCAACATCCAAGGAATTTGATGAAATTTTGATTTTGGTGCGACAAGGTATTTATGGTTATTTACAATTTTTGTATTGAGTTATGTCCATTGAAATTTTAATATGTACAATTTAAATTTGAGTTGAAACCTTTATTTTTTATAGGATATGTGCTTGCAGTTATTGTGATAGAAGACAATGAAGAAGGAATAGACTATTTCTTATGTCATTGCATCGAGGAAAGAAATAAGTTGACTTTTCCTATATAGATGACGAAGATATTTAGTACCTTATAGGGTCAGTGGTAGTTAATGGAACTTGACTTCGATGGTATCCATTAAAAGACTCCTCTGTTTGGGTGTTTGAAGACTTTGAGACACATGAGAAAATACTCTTATATTCACATCTAGTTCCAGCGATAAATATTTAGCTATATAGATATTGATGAAGGCCTAATAACAATATTCTTTGGAAGGTTTGAGAGTCAAATCATGAAGTAATCATGTCCTTTATTTAGAGTAGATCTAGCCTTGATGGTTCATTTTAATTAATTTACAATTTTCATGTCTGGTATATATAATTTCTTTGATATGATTTCTTTAGTATATATAAATTTATTAGTTAGATAAATTTAAGTTCATATATTTTATTAATTTTTTGTATTTTCTATATATCTAGTATGGTTTTGATTTGAAACTTAAATTTCTTTCACTAACACTTTTATGTGTCGGTTAGTGGTGCTAGAAAAGCTTCCACCTTCATGTGGCTGGAAATGTTACTAGAGAATTGTAAATTCTCAAAGCTAAGAGAATATTTCATTGTTTTACAAGAAAAGAGAAGAAATTAACAACAATTTATGTACCTGTGGAGGGCATTCTTGGGTCCTGAGGAGGTAGCCCAAAAGCACCTGGAGCTTAGAGAACTGAAACCATGCCTCCCTAAGTGTTTACAATACCATCCCTATGTGTATACACATTCGGATTGGTTCCATGACCTACCGTTTGCAAAATATAGTGTTTGACAACCTTACATTGGCTCAAACTGCACTATTTCACGCATTTAAAATTAATACGGCAGCAAGAGCACTAATTGGAGAACAAAAAAACAAAGATACGATAATGTATAGGGTCCCTAGGACGAGGTTTAGGGTTAGACAAGATGTGTTTAGGTACCACGGAGTTTGCGTAGTCACCTGTCAAAGTTGAACAATTTTTTGGTCTTAGGGCTCTTAAGGGACTATGACCGAACGAAGTAGCCTGGAAGAAACAAAGTTTTTGTGCACAAAAATGATTCCTCCTCCAGTTTTCACCTAGCCACTCAGATATGTCAGTGTAGTTGGTTTGGTACCACAATCCACTGTTTACAAAATATAGCATTTGATAGCCTTACACTGGCTCAAACTACATTATTTCACACGTTTACAAACAATAGGGTAGCGAGAGCATCAATTGAAGAAGGAAAAAAATGAGACAACATATTGTAGATGGTCCCTACATCAAGGTGTAGGATCAGACCAGACATCTCTACGTGCCACGAAGTGCAAGTAGTCACCCGTTGAAGTTCAATGATTGCTTGGTCTCAAGGTTGTTAAGGGACTACGCCCGAACAAAGTAGCATGGAAGAAACGACGTTGTTGCGGAAAAATAAGACACCTCCTATAGCAATCACCTAGCCACTCAGACATTTTGGTGTAATCAGTTTGGTGCCACAACCCACTGGTTGAAAAATATAGCATTTGACAGCCTTACACTGGATCAAACTGCACTATTTTGTGTGTTTACAAACAACAGGGAAATAAGAGGACCGATTGCAGAAATAAAAAACCAAGATAGGATATTATATAGGGTCCCTACGCCAAGGTGTACAATTAGACAATACATCTCTAGGTGCAACAGAGTCCACGTAGTCACCTGTCGAAGTTGAATATTCTTTTGGTCTCATAGCTCTTAAGGGACTATGCCTAAACTAAGTAGCTTGGAAGAAACAAAGTTATCATACATAGAAAAATAACCTCCTCTAGCATTCACCTAGCCACGTGGATGTGTTAGCATAGTCAGTTCGGTGCCACGACCCACCGGTTGAAAAATATAGTGTTTTACATTCTTACACTGGCTCAAAATACACTATTTCACGCGTTTGCAAACAATAGGGAAACGAGAACGCCAATTGGAGAAGGAAAAAACTGAGATAGACTATTGTAGAGATTCCCTACACCAAGTTGTAGGATTGGACGACACATCTCTAGGTGCCACGGAGTGCCTGTAGTCATCCGTCGAAGTTGAACAATTATTTGATCTAAGTGCTCTTAAGGGAGTACACTCGAACAAAGTATCCCTGAAGCAATGACATTATTGAGCACCAAAACAAAACCTCCTCTAGCATTCACATATACATTTAGATGTTTTGGTGCAGTCAGTTTGGTGCCATGATCCACGATTTGAAAAATATAGCGTTTGACATCCTTACACTGTCTCAAACTACACTATTTTGCTTGTTTGCAAATAATAAGGTAGCGAGAGAACCAATTAGAGATCAAAAAAACTGAGAAAATATATTGTAGAGGGTCCCTACACCAATTTTTATGATTAGATGAGATGTAATTAGTTACCATGGAATCCATGTAGTCACACGTTGAAGTTGAATGATTTTTTGGTCTCAGGGCTCTTAAGGGACTACACCCGAACAAAGTAGCCCGGAAGCAATGACATCGTCACGCACAAAAAATTATGTATCCTATAGCATTCACCTAGCCATCTGGATGTGTTGATGTAATCGGTTTGGTGCCATGACGTCCTGAGGCATGAATTCTCACTATTCACCTTCATTCATTTCCTAGGACTGCCTAGAAAAGGTAGTTTGTAAACATTTATGCCACGAAGTCTTAAGGAATGCCAAGAAGGCTCCGGATAAGGTGGTCTGACTCTAATCCGGGCCTCCCTAGAGCCCACCATAGCACTTGAAGGCATATAGCCCCCCAATCAAATGATTTGGCGGTGATACTTTACTAGACGACGATGTCCCGGGGCATGACTTCTTGTGCTACTCGGCTAGCATCAATGACATTGCAACAAGGTTAATAAATTAGCATATAAATACTCAAATGATTGTTAAATGATCTCTTTTTGAGCATGTTAATACACAATAGAACTTGTTAAGAATATTGTTTGCATATCTTTTGCCAACTAAGTTAAGAACCTTCAATTTACCATTATATAACATATAACATCATATATGATATGTGTCGATTGTTATATATTAGTTTAAAAGTTAAATGTTAAAAAAATAGATTTTTAGTAGATGTTAGGGTTTCAAATAAATATGATAAGGATACCTGCTAGCATTTCAAATGCCTAAAAAAATTTCAGTGTATCATCTTTAAAATGCAAGGATGTGAATTATTTGACAATATACATTACATACATATTTATGTGTTACTATCTATATTGATATGCTGTAACATATGTAAAAACATCCTAAATAAATTTGTAAAGAATGTTCACAAATTCTTTTATATAACATTTTAAAATTCATTGAAGAACCTTGAATTTTTTTCAAATAGCTTGGAATTGTAAGGATGTGAATTATTTGACAAACCCCCTCACAAAAATGTGTTTTTTGGACTAGAAGGATTGTAGGGTATACAAAAAATGGGATTTTTAAGGTGTGTGCTTAAATACAAAAAAAATATAGTACTTAATAGGGAAGTGAATCTACTTGTGATAATCAAATCATGTGTAACTTCTTAGTTGATTGGCATAGCACCAAGATATAAAGAGATATTAAGGTCTATCTATTGATCACTGCGATAAGCCCTATTAATGGGATAATCTCTAAAACAATACATAAATGCTTCCCTTAATTTCTTAACATTTTTACCTTGCAATGTTGCACCATAGTAACGTTATATTCATATAGTTCAAGATGAACTCTAACTCGCTTATTTCTAACAATGTTTGCATTAGTTGATAAGCAACAGATCAGTTTTAGCTTTACAAGAAAAAATGTTAGTTATATAAATTCCCTCACAACCATTATTTCAAAGATGTGCACATTGTAAGGAGGTGGGAAAATAATTAGTGTTGCACATACACCCTACGTAATTACTGTGAAAAAAGTAATTACGTATTTCCCTTTTGTAGTTCACCTACCTCGCTTATTTCTAAAAATGTTCACATTAGTTCATATGCAACATATGAGTCTTAGATTTAAAAGAAAACATGTTAGTTTTAGAAAATCCCTCACAACCATTCTTTGAAAGATGTGCACATTGTTAGGAGGTGGGGAAATAATTAGAGTTGCACATACACCCAACATAATTACTATGAAAAAACTTATTACGTATTTCCCTTTTGTAGTTCACCAAGCATGGTTATCATAGGTTTTTATTAATGGAATAGGTTTTCTTAACAATTTTACCATGTAGTGATCCGGGACGTGGTTTTTTAATTTTAAATCAAACATATATATAGAACTAATATGTACATAGAACATGTACATACATAGAAGGATATCATCTGCAATGAAATTAAATCAAACATAGAAGTAATATTGTTATGAAAACCAACACATGGATATATAATGTATCAAAGTAAGTGTGCTGGATACACATCTTAGAAAATATAAGTTCATAACATGTGTACATCTCAAACTAAGTGTGTTGGATGCATGTATCTAAAAATATAAGTTCTTAACATGTGTACATCTCGAACTAAGTGTGTCATACTTATAGGACCACATGCGGTCGTATAAGGATATATACAATGGACTATATGAAGAATCATGAACTAGGAACAGATGGCCCTTATATATATATGTGTGTGTGTGTGTGTGTGTGTGTGTGTGTGTGTGTGTGTGTGTGTGTGTGTGTGTGTACATCCAGGGCCTATGAATCTAAGCATGAAACATCTTCCCTCTCTTCACCCTTCTAAAATTAGCATGTCCACGACCTGGGGATGTAGTGAAGGGAGATGCCACTACGGATTTCATCAGTGTGGTCTTAGGCGTCTCTAAGCAGGCCTGCAACCTAACATGCACATTCATAAACAAAAAGTTTTTAACACCAAGATTTTAAAAATAAATTCAAAACTTAGAAACTTAGAATTTAGTTAAAATGCATGTGAAATCTTACCGCAATGTATTGATCCCTATATATTTGTCGTTGACAAATTGCAGGGACAACAATAGAATCACGAGGAGTAAGATACATACAAATAATTAAATTTCAAATTAAATATTTCATGTATAAAATATGATATTGTAGATTTAAGTAATAAGAAATCATTCCTCCAAAATTCAACAAATTTGAAAAATTGTACCTCAGTTAGTGGATCTGCAGATGTTATGGCAGTATCTATAGTAGCCTCCATAGTCTGCATATATGGAGGAGTCTCTCTGGAAGTCATAAGCTATAAAAAAAATATGTACAAATCAATATTAATCTACATGACTGCCACATAACAGACCCAATGCATAATCCATGTGAACTTCCGCAATTAGAAACAAAGTGTAAAGAGAAACTAACCTACGTAAAATTTATGTGAGGCGTGCTAATAGCCTCAGTTCCCAGAGTAGGTGATGATCCGCCAAGATCCTGCATATACAAGACAATCATATATTAATATGTACATGTACATGTGAAACATTATAATAATAAAAGTACACAATCAAATGAAATTTGAAATTTAAGTACAACTGAAACTTACGTTTGTAACACGCCCAACTACAGTAGCTAGCATTTCAACACCGGATGTTTCCTTCACTAGCTCTTCCTATTTAAAATTAAATAAAAAAATCATTTTTACATGTATGTACATGACATACAATCAAATACATATATATTAAAATCTCAAACATAAATTAAAATATTGTATATATATATATATATATATATATATATATTAAATATTTATTTGACATTTACCTATGAAAGACCAAGATCTTTTGCACCAGTTCCAAAAACATCTGCCATCATCTCATCTAGAGAAAATATATCACGTGATCCAGTAAATGATGTCTCACCCACAATGCATACAACACCACATGATCCCCAGTCATGTGGTGTGCTAGAACTAGCGGCTTGACCAACATCACTATGTTGGGTCAGAGTGTTAGTGAGCTCCCTCAATGCATGTAGTGTGTCAATATCCACAACCTCATTCATTTTATGAGGGATAACTAAAGGCATTACGGGTTTTGAGGCATGAGGGATCCATGTTTTCCCTAACCATGCATCAGGTCTACTCTGTGCATAGCCATGTCCTCACCCATAAAACTTAGAAAAATCAAAATAATTTGGGACCTCATTAAGCATGAACTCACAATATAATTTCCCCAAAAAATAAAGAGTAACCTCATTTTTGTTGCATGGTGGATAATTAAAAACCATCCACCATAAATCCCAAAAATTGTTCTTGATTTTTTCATTGTGGCACCAATGAATTATGAACCGTTTGCAAGTAGTTGCGGGGAGGCATTGACACTTGGGTCAGTAAATAATGCACAGATGCAGTCTTTTCCAAAAAAATAATCTTTTACATCTGCATGGGATAATTTATCTCCATACCACCACTTACAATAACCTTTAAAGGTATTCCATCTATTTATTGGGTTAGTTGTGGAGTCGACTTCGCTAATCAATGTTTGCAATGTGTTGGCTAAAGTCATGCAGGACAAATTTTTGGCATGATTTTATCTTATAGTCTTGATAAGGTTCTCAATGACAATTTTATTTTGTCATATGCTTCCAATGATATCAAATTTTGTTTCTGTTGGTTCCACGGGGACAGAAGGAGCCACATAAGACAAATATATGTTTGGAGCAGGGTTTTGAGGAATTTTTGGAGGGTTTTGAGGAATATTTCGATGGTTTGCATGATTATGAGCTTGTCAAGCAATTGACAAAACAAAAAATATGTATACATAAACAAAAAATTGAAAAACCCATGAAAATTACAAAAAAAAACCTAAAATGCAAAAAAAATGATCAAAACTGAGGGCTTACCTTTTTGTCTTGGTGGCATGGTTGAAACTATCACGATTGAGAAGTTTGAAGAGAAAATTTTAGGGGCTATTCAAAGCACGACTACCAAAGGTCTAGGAGAAATCGTGGTTTGAAAAGAAAATTGAGAGAAAATGACGAGGTTTGGGTCTATTTTTTTTGTCTCAGAGGACCTCGATCATGACTTTAGGTTTAGAAATCACCAAACCTATAGAAAACAATTGTGTGAGTGTGGTCTACAAACTGTGAGTACGATTAGAAACAACGATTGTGGTACCTAAATTTTGGGTTTTTATGTCCACTTAATTGTGCACCAAATTTCTGCACTTACCCCATGGTTGCACATTAGTGGATCCATTTGAGTCATCTTGATTCTAGATTCACAGCAGAGCTTGGTTGTAGTTCATAGATGTAGTAGTTCTTGGTTATGTGATATCTGTTGGTGGTTTGGAGACACAGTTGTAGTGCATTGTACTCTTGTATAATATAGTTGTTTTGTAATATTGTTTATTATATATTGAGATATCTTTCTTTGGTGGATGTATCCCACATTGGGTGAACCATGGAGCATGCAATGTTATGCGTGTGTACATTGTTTTGATTTGAATTATTCTAGTTTACAATTCCAATGCTATATATTTTGGGGAATTTTCTAGTTCCATATTTGCATGATTTAGTTTGTTATTGAATCATAACACTATTCCACAATCCGAATTACCAACATGTTGGAGGGAAATGCTCCCATTCCCAAATACCATAGTCCTGTGCCTCTCATTAATGAATATGACACTCATCTACCTTATTTTGGTTCAATCACAATGATAAGGTGATCGTGATTGCATATATTTCCTCCTTAATCTTATTTTCAAAATTTTCATGGAATTTTTATCCCTAAGAAATATTTTTGTGGCCCTTATAACCTCCATGTTTTGCATTGCATCAGAATAATGGCCTCATAAAGATACAAGTTGTGAAATATTGTAATCAAAGCAATTTGAAATAAATTTTTTTTTTCTCTCTATTTTCTAAAAAAATTCATTGAAATGGTGGATTTAATCATTTTTTTCACAAAATATAAAATTCATTGAGCATAACACAACACCATTGTCCATAAAAAAAATCTACAATTCATATTTTTTTTTAGGTTGATCATAAATAAGGGATTCTACATTATTAGTTTGCATTGTATGTACATGAGCATGAATATTTACATTAATTGATTTTAACTTTCTTATTTAGTTGATTTAATTTTTTTTTAACACATGGACATGACCCTTGTAATTAATACATCAGTTGAGGAAGTGGACATATAGAGTATTAATTGTAGTTTAGCTAACATTGAATCTAAAAAAATGAGTATCATTAATATATTTAAAATTTTGATGGGCTTTCCAATATATTGGTTGTAACACTATCATGGAAGGTTAGAATCCTGAGCACATTTATTTGAAAAAGACATTTTGTGTACTATCAATGGCATGAAAATCAATTTTATTTTTCTTTTTTATTCGGCCTCCAATTAAGAAATTATAGAATTTTTCAAAATCATTCTACTTGAGAAAACTTTTGTATCTTTCAGGACTTAAATTTATGTTGTAATGTCTCTATAGTCTTCAATTCTTTCAAACACTTTTATTTTTGTGAGTTATATATATTGTCTTTTAAGTCTATACATCTAATTTTATGTTATATATTGAATTTTTAATAATTAAGCATTTTATTATAATAGAAATTCACATGATCATATATGTATTATTATTATTCATTTATTTAAAATTAAAATTTAATAATTATAATAACTATATTGATAGACATTTCCACACTAGATTGAAACTTTTTATGAACCATATCAAAGACAATAAGTTTTAACCTTTTTATTACTTTTATAATTTTTCAATTAGATTAAATATTATAACCTATATCTCGTGACAATTTGTGTTCACTCTAATCTCAAACATCTCCATTTATTTGATTTTTTATTGTTCTCGCCATTTTTTCCATATACATGATGGTAAAAGGAATTTGAAGATTATGGATTTCTAACTCGTGATGTTACTTTATTTTATCTATATTCTCATGTCAAATTTCTGTGATTGAGGGTGATAATTATTGTGAATTTTGATGTATACATGCTTATCCAAAAAATGTTTAGATTATGAATGTATGATTTGTATTGCTACGCCATTTTGTTTATATGCTAAAGTCAAAATTGTGTAATTGAGGGTGAAAATTATACTCACTTTTTCCATATACATAATTGGCAAAGGAATTTGAAAATCTTGTATGTATAAATCATATTGTTACTTCATCTTTATATATATTCTGATATCGTGTTTGTGTGATTGAGGGAGAAAACTATAAATCACAATTTAAAAATGTTTTTTCAATAACAATGTTAGTATTGATAGCATTTTTAAAATAATTATCTTAGGCATTGTGAAGCTTTTTAATTCATAATCATATCTTGACCATATGACTTTTACACTGCTAAATAATTCTTTCGTAGCCTAATATTGCCTTGGAATGCCTGCTTCCTTTATTCAATTGCAATAATTATATCTCTTCCAAAAGGAAAAAATTTGTTAAAAACATTACACTTTGATATGAGAAGGGTTTTAATTTGCCTTTATATTTTATTTTCATATTCGAAAAATGGATTCCTTAGTGAATCAAGTTTGAAAAATCCAGTGAGATATATATATATATATATATCTATATATATATAGATATACATATATATACAGATATATAGACTATATATATTATAATATATTATATAGGTATATATATAATATATATGATAGTATATCTCATATCTACATAGTATAGTATGTAATAGTAATATACTATAGATACATTATATATAGGTAGAGAGTATATATATATCTATATATATATATATATAGTAGTATGACATACATTTACATATACATATACATATATACTATACATAATATATATACTATACATAACATAATATATATATAATTATATATACACACAAATATATATATATACATATATATACATATACATACATATATATATATATACAGATAATATATATATATATATATATATATATAAGAGAGAGGAAATGCCTCTATGTTTTGTCATTATCACTGTATTAATGTTATTGGGAATCATCATTATGCCACAATTTCACAAATATAAATATATATATATATATATATATATATATATATATATATATAACTTGACTCAATATGTACATTAAAGTAGTCAATGGAAACCACTTCTATAATTATATTGCTTCTCTATCCTATTAGAGGTTTCCCACATTGTTAAATAGTTGTAAACATGAGCACCTGGTGTTTCTTTATTTTCCTTGTTATGTTTTATCATTTCTAATTGTTGTTATTGGTGGAGTCTATGTAGATGGAATCTGATTCTCTAAATAATTTTTATCCATCGTACTTGTTTAAAGGGAGGATTTGAACCAAACTCCCCACATTTACGTGCGGATGCACTAATAACTCTAGGATTCTTAACCAACAAAGCATGTTCTTCACCTTGGTCACATGGACAAGGATATGGGAATGTGGTTTATGTTTGTTGGCCATGTGTGTAGCACCAATATTGTTAGTTTGTGGTGTGTCTAATTCATGTTGTTCCACTTCATAATGGTTCACTAAAACATTGATTAGCGTAAGCCTTAATTTTTCTCTTTTGTTAGTGTATGAGCTTTAATACGTTTATAAAACAATATTTATGTTTTATGTAAGTACTTTAGGCAGTGAATTTTTATTTAACCTCCTTCCTTCTACTTCGAAATCCACTAGAGTGCTTGTAGTGAAAATTCTATGTTTGGAGGAGTTGTCAATGGTCGTTAAATTTGTTGGTGTCTGCATCCTAATATATTCTCTTCCTGACTTCCACTATATTCTTCCAAAATATATGATAAATTAAATAATCCCCTTCACAGACGTCTCACTTCTTCCTTTTCATCTCTTTCTATTTTGGGACTTGTGTTGGAACATATGTGAATCTATGTAAATATTTGGGACATGTAAAAATTAGGGGAAATGATTTGAGGCCTTCCCCCTTATTTAAAATTCATATCAACTTAGGGAAGGCTTTTACTCTTGAACAAAATTTCCTATTTTTCTTTTTCAAATTCACACATGTCCATTGTGGGAATTTTCTACATAATATCATGTATTTCTACTTGTAAACAATTATCTTGCAAGCACATTATAACAAATGACAATACATCAAAAATTGAGGAAGGATAATAATGCAATGCGTTGAAGTTTGAATGGGCTTACATTGTCAATTTTCTATAATTATTATTAATAAATTGTATTCTTATGATATGACATATTTCTTAGTTATGTTTACACATACATTTACTACATTATTTCAATGCTCATAATATTAAAACACAAACAAATGTAATTACACATATTTCATAAAAGCTACAAAGCCATTAAAAAGTTTTTTTTTTGGTAAGCAATTATTAATACATGATTGTAAATTAAATAGAACAATTGATTGTATTAGATACTAGTATCCAAGTTTATAATGACATAATTACAAATTAGGTTTAATATTAATATTAGTTTTAATATTTATAGTTTCAAATCATGTTTTTATATTTAAATGTTAATGTATTCACTACTGAATTATGTGATTGCACAACCTTTAAGAAATGGAGGAATTAAAGTTGTTAAGAGTTATCGTTTGGGTTGACCTTTGACCCTAGATTTTCCTATTTCAACCCCCTTCAAATTCACCCATGTTGTACTTGACTCATTGCAGATGTGAATTCCTTTCTTGCAAATATAGTTGAAGTCGCAAAGATGTCTCCTAGAATTTCACGTGTTCTTTCATAACTTAAGAGACCGAACGAAATTTCTTGTTATTGAAAATTCTGGTTGACATTACTTGCTACAAAAAATTTCCTTGAAATTTGAGGTTTCTCATCGAAATGATTGTGTTTCTCATAGAAATGGCATGTCTTTCATTTGTGCTTCCTTTTAAGACAAAAACGATTTTTATTTTCCCCCCACAACACTTCTCCCCTCTCTTAACTACTCCTCCCTTAAACCCCCTCATCATTGACCCTCTCATTTCCCCAATGTTTCACACCCTTAAATTTTTCTTGTTTTTTGCATCCCCATTGGTGTTTCCATCGCACATTTCATGTACAATTGCTAGTTTTAAAAATATTAAATATCTATTTGTGTAATAATCACATCACTAGACTTTTATAATTTTAAATAACATGAATCCATTCTAACATGTTTTCCACCATTTACAATAATTAATAAATGATTTAAAAAATGCATAATAAAGAGGATCATGGCATCTTAAAGAGGAACATAGCCAATTCATTTATATCTATGGTAAACACAATACGAGGATCATGGCATCTTAAGTGACATGGACTAAGTCAAAATGGGATTCTTAATGGATTGTTGTTAACAATAGTACTAAAAATGTTGGAAGCCTTTAAATTCTCGGATATCATAAAACCATATTTTAAGTTTTTCTATTTGGAGATTATAGTTTGTTTGTCACTTATCATTCTATTGAACTAGCTAAAGCATCCATATCTGCTTATGAAAGGTCGATACACATGATTGGAATAGATTTTATGTTCTTAAAAATGTTTTAGGATCATGCTTTTTAAGATTTCAATTTAATTTAATTATATTTTATGTAAATAATTTTTTACATAATAATATTAAAGGAGGATCTATACCGTAATTGTCAATTTAACATTGTTGTATTAAAAAAATATTCTTTTAAGAAAACAAAAGAATCTAATATTCTATTACTAATTTTTTTTACAACAACTTAAGTCACCATATACTTTACATGTCAAAAATAGTATAGTAATCAAGAGTTTTCACTCTAATTTAATATGTTTTATATGTGTAGTCATTAATTTAATAATTATTCTTCTATTTAGATAAGTGTTTTCCCATTGATAGAAAGGGATCAAATGATCCTTGATTAAGAAAGGAGAAAAAATCACATGAGTTATTGAATCCATAACTAAATGATTCACTGATTATGAATAATAGGAAATGGTTGTCGATCGAAACATGATAGCTTCATGGTGGTGAATTTATACGAAATCAAGGGTTGAATTATTCGATTAGGATGGATCCAAGAGTCTAACTTTGTCTCTGACAACATCATGAAATGATGGGCATTTATTTTCAAGTAAATATAATTTGATGGTATCATTTTTGAAGGAGTTGGATATTTGATTTTCCATTAAAAAGTAATATCTTTTCTATAATTGCTTGTAATATTTATTGTGTTTTGTGTATGCAAGACAATTTTTACTAAAAGTAACTCCAAGTATTGTGTTGCATTGTTAAATTAATTTAAGACTTTTTTTGTACAAAATATAATACTTTTTTATTGAACAAAGTTCATGTATACATTAGGGGGGAATTTAGGTTTGATAACATCCTCCTAATGCATTGCTCTTAGCATTTTTAGACCAATTCCTTCCTTCGTATCAATCACATTTCCATTTGGAAAAAAATATTCAAAGCTATGTAGCAACCTTAGAAGGCTAATATTGGCCTATACATTGCCAGGGAAGAACCAGGGCATCCTCTTCTTCCTACCATAAATGAAATCATCTCCAATTCATTCCCTCGTATTTTTATGTTGTTTAAATATCTATATAAATTTCAAAGAAATGCTTTAGAATGAATTCTATAGGTTGATTCCACACTATTGGGTCTCTCTAAATTTACCATGCATTAACCATCCAGTGACAAGTGGACCATAATGTAGTATAGTATTATATTAAAAAGGGAAAACATCCATCATTTCTCATAGTGACTCGTGATTAGTAGTGGAGGAGAAGGATCAATTATTATTTTTCAATGTTAATACCAAGGTGTTGTCAATTATTCTCAAGAGGATGAGAGTACAGAACTTGAATGAGATCCACCATGAATATTCACCAAATATACAACAAATACTACTTATGTACCTACCACTTATAGCTTCATTCTTGATATCTCAAAAACATTTATGTAGATATGAGAACAGAACTAAGAGTAGATATAAAACCAAAAAAATTAGACGATAAATTTGATAATTTAGGTGGAAATCACTATTAATAGTTTTTAAAATAGTTCTTTTGAGAGAACCCTGATTTGTAAAATATAATTAATATTAGATATTGTTTATTATTACTAGTTTTTGAATCTATTTTTTAATAGATGTTTGGTTTGTGATGTATATTCATGTATAATAGTACCTTCATAAGTCAAATTTTAATTTTACAAGTCCCATTCTCACAAGAAAGATTACAAGTTAAACTAAATAATATCATATAAATTCAGTCATGGTATTTGTGTCTTTGTTTTATTTATTAATTTTGTTAGCAATTTATTTATTGAATGTTAAATTATTATCTTGGGAACTAATCTATATAGAGTGATTGCATCCATATTTTTATGTAAACACATAATATTACAAAGTTGAGTGACTGTACATCAAAATCAGCTATCAATTTTAACTAAGAATACACACCAAAGGTGCATCCACATTATCCCTGACCTCAATCATTTGACTATCCATAGTGATTCATCGAGGAGATTTACAAGAATAAATAAATATTTTATTCAATATTCCTGTTCATTCATGTTCTTTATCTAATTTTCCCTTTTGTGAGATCTTTTACTCTACCACAAAAATGTTATGGAAGTCTACGTTTATATATATTCAACAATAAATTGTTTTTAAGCCTTCCTTTCCTGTATTATTTGTCCTATTATGTATTTGCAATTTGAGACGAAAACTAAGATACAAGTTTGTTATAACATATAAAATTTGTTTATCCTTTCTGTAACTCCTATGCAATCATAAGCTCAAAGAAATACGGGATTAAAAAGTCCTATCATGCATTACGTGGCTATGTAAATATAAATGCGCTCTCTTCGGAATTTCTTCTCTTTGCCGAATAATGTACAAAAATAAAATTTAAAATTAAAATTTATGCACAACCCTCGCAACAGTTAATAAGAAATGAGAAAATTTTTATACAATACTAGTAATAATTTATGATGCCGAAGAGAAGAGGAAACTATTGTTATCAAGAAAATTATGAATGAAATATGCTGTATAATGTGAATATGGACACGGGTGATTTTATACTGTTGTGAAGGGAAATGTCCAATGGAAATGGTTATAATAATTACAAAGAAATCAATTGAAACACACATACATGTTAAGTTTAAAATAAGAACATATATAAAACTATAGTATATTTTTACTCACCTGCATGGATTGTTTTATCCCTGGTCCAATAGGATCCCTTGCTCAGATGGGATCTGTAAGGCAGCAGTCATCCATGATCGAGACCATTTTTACCCTTTCTTCTGTGTAGAAAACCGACCCTTTCTTCACTCCTAGTTTATGAGAACCTACTAATATCACAACGATCTTTTCAATGCCTATAACCGAACACCACTGTTTGGTTTGGACCGGCATATTTGGGGTACTTGTGCTCCATAGGGATGAAGAAATACCACTCATGCTCCCTGAACCTTTCCATTCTTTAAAATGAAATAACTTTTAAGTAATTGTTTCGCAAAAAACATACAAATCATCGAAAAGGGGTGCTCACCTAGAAAATCCCACAGGCCAAATTTATAGTGATCAACATCTGCAATAATGGAGAGAGGAAAGGGAGGGGAGAAGACTTACTTCTTGTGCCGTTATCAAATAATATTTGATGAGAATGCATCGATTACTGAATTAACCATAGGTCTGTTAGAGGTTGACGTGCATGCTGTTCAGCAGGCTTCTTTTTTAATTTTTTTTTTATGTACCAAAACCATTAAAATTTATTAGATTTTGTGGACAACTATGACAATGAAATTTTAGTTACACAAGAAAGTTATTTCTAGTAAGGCCTATCAGCCAAATATGTAATCTGACACATCCATTTCTTATAAATTTGTTTTTAATCGCCTTCACATTGCGGGTTTGATGTGCAAAAGCTTTTGTATTATTGAAAATTTAATTATACTCCATTGTATAATTCAGCAAAAGCATTTAATCAAATCTACAGTTCGAGTACCAGATGATGCTCATCATCATGGGATTTTTTTACATCCATATCTTCGGAAAACATTAATAAATTACTAATCAGGGTTGATTGTTAGGTTGTGCATGGAATAATCCACTCTTACTTGAACGAATTGCACACAAATAAAATCGAAGCAATATTCGATATTACCATTATAAATTCATAAATTGTTTTATTCATTTTGTCTGTTCTTAGTATGGAACAAATTGATTTAATTGAAATGTAGAGAAATTTGGTTATTGTGACAGTGCAAAGGCATTTATTCAATTCAAAGAGTACATTTGGGAAACCTTTCAAACTCAGATTTGATGTCAAAAATGTGAATTTGTTTGTTCATTGGATTTTTGATGTTGTTGAATGCATCTATATAATTATTATTGCCGATAACTTAATTATGTTCAATTTATGTACAACTCCCTTCATTGTTTGTGAGGGAGGATAACTCATGCACTTTCATTTCACTTGTATTTTTCTTTTTCAATATTTGAATATTATTTATTATTATCTATTGTATTACATATGATTAGATTGTTTTCTCTTTTTATATTACTAGTTTATTAGTGTTTGTAATGCCCACAATTTACATACACAATTACAACATTTAAAATATTGAAATAATTTTTTTGTCTTATGTTGGAATACATATGACACTACAAGAGATCACGTAGGACAACACACAACACATGATATATTTTCACAACCATTAATCCACATAGATAACATGATACCAAGTGATGCACGTCAAGGCCATTTTCTTTTAAATGACAAAGAACAACATAAAGATTCAACTACGTTATAAACCTACAGGTAGGGTCTTCCCACGGCATGATATTTTGAGGATTACACATTTATTACAATCATGTTTCAATCAATAACTTAAGTTCTAGAAGGGATCATAATACGTGAATCATACTGTTGGTGCTCATTTTGACCTCTCATCATTTTGTCCTAATTTTCCTCTGATTTGTGTGTTGTGAAACATTTTATTTCTTGATGTGGATGCTTTGAAATATTTTACCTCCTTTTGAGTGCCTTGAGTTGTTTGGAGAATCCATTTTCATGATCCTCCTTGAAGAAGTCTCCAAGTTTTCCCTTTTTTTAGCCTTAATTTCTTCCAAATCCGTGGGCTTTGCCTTTTTTCCTATTTTTTCTTGACCATGGAAGCTCGAGAATGATCAATTTCTATTTGTATGCCTTTGAAAATCAAAATCCACGGTCGATAGATGCTCAGAACCATGATCTACTTGATTTTGTTTCGAAATTTTTTCATCATGAGTGAAAGATCGGGTTCTGGGCCCATGAGTGGTTAATTTCTGTGTTTTTGATAGTCTGACGGGTGTATTTTTCCTGTCAAAGTTATTCCTCAGCAATTAGCAATCACGTGGCTTCCTTTGGTTGGTCAGGGGATGACGGACAGATGCTTTAACTTATCTCTTTTTACTTTTTGGGGCAAAAAGGTAAATTTGGTCTCGTAGCCCCGCTCAAATCTAATTGGTTCTTTTGGTGCTTACGTGGATTCTTCCAATTGGATGGGGCACAAAAGGTTTATTTTCTGAATTTGTTCTTTTTGGCGACTTTGGTAAAATGTTTCAACCCACTCCGTGGCCCTGCCAGGATTTGATTAAAGATAACTTTAAGTGGAAGGGAAAAAGTCTTACCTTGACCCCGTAGAATGACACTTGGAAAAGTTAAAAATGGAGCTGCGGGCCTTTGGGGGAATGTTGGACGTTTTGCCCTTTTGGCCAAATGGAGTAAAAGTCTGAAATGGAAGCATGCCCCTGCCAAATCATTATTGAAACCTTAAGGTTTTTGAAGAAGTGCCAGGAGGACACTTGGAGGCCTTCACTCACTTTCCTTTTTGCGTGGACTTTTCAATGGCCAAAAAGTATTCCTTGGATCCTGACACTTAGAGCCTTCCACTAAGCTTCGAGCCTTCAAAACAAATTTTGTCGGGCCAGGACACATGGCAAACTTGCGCTCATTCAAGGTCTCAACTTTTGGGGACCATCTCAAGATGTGCCATTGTCACGTGTGGTAGTTTGACAAGTCAAAGAGGGTGGAGCTGCGGCAGAAACTTGGAAAATTTTCCTTTTTCCAAAAATAGGGTTAAATGGAAACATTTATCTGCAGTTCCTTTGGGATGCACCTTAGGACATGTCTCATAAGCATTTCTCAAGGGCAGAGCTGTGGGGAAAACTTGGAAAATTTTCCCTTTTCCAAAAATGAGGTGAAATAGTATAATTTTGCCGTGGTTGTTTTGGGACCCACAAGGGGACACGTGTCAGGCTCATTCCTCAAGGGCAGAGGTACGGAACAAAATGTGAAAAATTTCCCATTTCTTCAAAACTTTGTAAAAATTTAGTGGAAAAACTAGGGCCCGTCTTAAGTTGAATCTTCCACATGGAGGGCCCAAATTCAAAGTAACGAACAACGGCAGTTGTGAGTCTGAATCTGATTTCCACCCATTTTTACTAAAACACATCAAGAAATGTGATTCATCATAATTTCTTGGTATTTACTACATGCCAGGTAGAGAGAGGAGTTAATGTTGATATTTGAGTTTGGTGGAGAGATTTGGAAGATGTCTTTCACCATTAAAATGGTTTGACTATCGAGCTCGATCAAATTTTCTATTTTTCTTCTCCTAAGCACGCAAGGAGCCATATTTAATAGATTAGGGGTGGAAGTGGTTGCCAAGTTAAAGAAAGAGTGATTTACCAAAGGAAGGAGTTGAATGAAGGAGATATTTAATGATATTTTCCCCCTTGAGCACCTGATAGCCTTTTACAAATATGATTCCAGAAATCACGATCGAAATCATAGTGAGCACTAGTACCACTCAATGTCTAGATTTTTGGGGAGGGGGAAAGGGGCTCTGTTGTAAATGTTATAAATGGAAAAAATTGTTCGTGCAAATGGTTGGAGTGTTAGGGGTCGAGACTGATTTTTGTAATAGAGAAAAGCTAGATAGAGCCCATCCTTTTGAGAAACTGTTTGAGAAGCATGGATATCTCTTTTCTATCAAATTTGATTGTGTCAAGGTGGTTGCGAGTGTACAACCATTGAAAATCTCTGAGATTGTTCTAGAAACTTTCCCCTACTGATAAATTTAATCAAATTCGAGTTATTCTGTGTTATCTTGAGAAAAATTTGTTTGTTTTATTTCTGAATGTATGCGAGTAGATTTTCTTGTTTCTGTTGCAATATTGTATTAAAATATGATTCAATCACACAGGCCTCAATCCTTGTGACAGTTTAGTGGCATACTGCAATTCCATTTCTCAGAAGAGATTTCATTTGGGATTGGAATAAATGATTTAAAATCACTTTTCTTTCATCTGTTGACAGAGATTGTTTGTAAGCCTCTGGGTGTACCTTAGGCATGATTTGGCTTAGATCTTGATGCTTTGTTGGATTTTCTAACTCAAGCCTTCGTGATAGAATCTCAAAGATTGTGTGAAAGAGTGCTAATCTGGGCCTCCATTGAAGCATATATTCTGGTTCAAGAAACATTCTAGCTATTCTAGTAGCATTATGTTGGTTTATCCTACCATTGTGTAAGATTCCTCAAGGATCTGGCGAATGAAGTTCACCCTACCACATCTCCCAACAAAAAATTGATTCAAAAACAACTAATCCTACTCGTACTACCACCCTTGTTTGTCCTGTGTGCATGCACAAATGCATAATCTTTGCATTACTAAAACATGTAGAAGACAATCAAGGATCTCAAATTGTCTTCAAAAACCTTTGCCTTGTTGTGAAAATATCTCCTTGATCTGGATAGTGACAACTCGTGAGATTTGGATCTAGCTGTGTTGATCATATTTTCCCAAGGTATTCTCTATAAAATCCATGTAAAAGAATAATTTATCATTGTTCTTTAATAAATAGAGGTTACAAAATAGTTTCTCTTACCTTGGTTGAAAGGAACAACCTAAAATAGTTAGGATCAGATCACATCCTTTCAAGGCGATATCTATCTCTCGTACAAATTCTAAGTGCTAACAAAGGCACAGTTAGATTGCCTCCCCGGCTACAAAATGACATATATTTATGATTTAGCTACCTCTAAGTGTCCCTGTTGAATCCATGTTACTGCTCAGTTTTTGAAAAGGAGATTACAATCTTGGTACTTACACATACAGGACTTTTCGTTTTTGCAATAAAGAAAAAATATACGGTTGCATAACCCCATGGTTTACTTGCACAACCCTTGGTCTCCTGTAACTAAGGATCAGTCTACAAAAATTCCATGACTGGTTTCACATTCTACTTATTCATTAATGAAGATCATTTAGTTACATAACAAGGCTTTTGCAGCTACATAACCTTCACTTAAAAAAACTACCAAATATAAAAAATGCATGGCCATCTAGATGTCATTTTATAGGTCCGTCTAGATCAACAGACTCAAGTGTAAATCTAGACCATATGAAGTTCAAACAGATTAATATGTGGATAATCTCCACTCTAAGTATCAAATATGAATAATACACTAGAATTATGTATTTGAGATCCTTTCTTGAATCAGTACCTCCCTAATTAGAGGCTATCTAAGTCTGAAATAAGTTCTTTAGGGACTCATACAAGTGAGGAAATATCACATTAAAAGCCCACATCCTCTCTTGAACACCACTTGGCCTATGGAGTAGGCAACTCATGCATTTCACATCCCAAGGCCAAGCCACCTATTATAACTCTCTAGTTTAATTCTCTCTTTCCATTTCAGAACTACATCTTCCTCAAATTCTAGATGAATTTCTGGAGAAACCTCCTCAATAGATAGTAACAACACCCCCTATAATTATTCATCCAACATATATTAGGATCAAAGAGTACATAAATTTTAAACATTCACAACTGAATAGATAGGTTTTTCCTAAGGAGGTTCATATACCTTTTGAAAAAATCCATCTATACCTACTTGTTCCAAAATATCAATGGGCATTTATATCCCAAAGAGACTACTGGATCCCTATCTTAAGGGATTTTTCCCTAAGAACTTGATCATTTATTTTCTTACATTATACATCCATTATCTAATAGGACTCCAATATGGAAAAAAATATGGAGTAGTTCTAAATTTTGTTAGGGGGTGATCGATACCATTCTTCCTGTACTTTTCTTGTGATGATGCTAGCCTTCTCTTGTATCAAGAAGGTGTAATCTAGTGAATTATAAGAACAATATAACTTCTCACCTTTTTCCAAGACTTCAAGTTCTACGGTTTTTTGTTCTTTCTGCACGGTAACTATAAAAACATACATCAAAATAACTCTAATTCAAGATAACATAATTAACATGTTTCAAAAGGATTGCTTACTATTTGAAACATGGTCTGACCTATTATAATCAATGATTGGATATTTAGTTCAAGTTAACCATCCCAAATACTTATATGTTTCTTTTCATACCCTCTCACTTGATTTGGACCAAGTACTGTTGCCACTCAACTTTGGTTTTCCCATCTTGGTCTATAGATGATATTTAGTATATAACCATCTCTAAGATTTGTTATCCATTGAGTACTCCCACAAATAAGACCTACACTCTTGTCCTACTGCAATAGTGATTACCATGTCTGACATAATAGAAATAATAAAACAAAATGAACCCGACACATTAGTAAAAACTAACGTCAGTTGCATCATTGGCATTGATAGATTTTTTGACAATGTCGAATTAGATCATACACATTTTTCTATGATCGGTCTACTACCACAATCAAATGTAATCATGACCTTATCTTGGAAGTAGGAAAACCTCCTACAAAATGCCATAGAGTATTTAGATTGAAGTTGCATCGTAATTGAAGGACTTGTAATGGCATGATATAACCCAAAATTCATGTTATTATGCTTGTATTTAGTGCAAAATGTAATGACCAATTATACAGACACCAAAGACTACAAAGTAAAAGACATAGGATAAATTTTTTATATTATTTTTTATTTTAACTTGCTTGACACACATAACATGACACAACATGTCTTTCACCAAGATTACAACTAACTCTACGAATAACCTTGACACAAGGATGACCACAAAGGTAACACGGGAATGTTCACACCCCTCAAGGAAAATTCACTCTTCTCTTTAGACATGACACCACATAGAAGTCCAAGCCACAATACATAGTTACAACTCGGGCCATGTCCACACTGTAAAAATATTCTTAAAGGTTATTTATTCACTAAATAGACATCTTGCAAAGACATAACTTACGGGATCTAGAAGGTTCATGTTATGATTCTGTACAATTCTTCTTGCCATAGGGTTATTTTTCTTTTTCTTTTTATACTGATTAAGGTCTATCTTTAGGATAATCTATAATATGACAATACATTGTCTTAAAACGTTTATTTAGAGACAAGGAGGTAATTCAATTCCACAAGGCTATCTATCTAACACCCACCCTAGTGAGAACTTTTTTTATGCCCATCTGATTGCATGAGGATGCAAGTGTAAGATCAACTTAAGAGTGGAGTATCGTTTAGGTTCAGAACCCCTATGGATCCTTGTTCAAGGATAGAAGGTCAATTGATTATCATAACATGAGACATCAATGGTTACAAGGTACTGATGGTAATAGATTGGAGCTTGAGTTTTTATACGTAATCCATTTACGCCCTTCACTTATGCTTCACTGAATTAGCTTATTAACTGAGGAAGCTAATTAGTCTTAAATGAGGTTCAGACATAAATTGAGTGGTTTCTAAATATTCATTTAGCAAACATACTTGATTAAGTTCGACAATGAAACTAACGCATGGGGTTCCTAAAATGGAAGTACAAAACTTAAGGTTTCACCAAAAAGAGAATTAATTTTAATCTAGTTCAGTTAAGGACGACGAGGGTAGGTAAAATTCACTTTACACTAGATAGAAAACTCACTATTCGATTCCAAATTAAGGCATTCTTAAATGTTTCTCAACAAGAAACTCAGTTTCATTATTATTTTATTTATTGAATTATCTATGAATTCATTTTATTTTATTTATGTTTCACTTTAGAAGAAGGATATTCACTCACTAAAACTATACATATAGGACATGCACTTACATCAAGACCGTAGAAAGATGTTAATTTAACAGCTTGATAGTTTTACAAGATCGAGAATAGACAACTGACATAAGCCAGTGAAATAGGATTGAATTAGACATGGTCTCACTAACATCTCTAGTTCATCATGGCAAATTACATAACAAGAGCACTAAAAGAACTTCTTCACATAGAATTTGATCTGAACGATTCAAGGCAAGAGGTCATATAAACTCTTGGTAAGGCCATGCTAGCACAATTTTCATGACTACATAAATAACACTAACTACAAAGAATACTCATAATAAGTTGCACTGATGATACCTTTACAATTACTTCCCACCAAGATAATTCCCATAAGTTTTATCTACACAAAGACAAGGCTAGACTTTAGTTCGCGAGAAATTACCAATATTCCAAGGCAAGAGGCTCATTCCAAACTCCATTAAAAGCTAACATTTCAAGAATTATCAAGACAGGAATGTTTTGAAATCAAGTACAATGGATTACACATACAACCCACAACTGTTGAAACCTACTCACATGAGAGAGAAATCTAAACCTTTATCAACAACGAACAAGTCAAATACCAGTAAGCACAAAGTCACATAAAACAAGGAAAGTCATTATGGGTGAGGAACAAGAAGGTCAAGAGTGTTGATAGACTACCAATTGAAACAGTAAGCTAACATCCTAATAGATGTACGTGAAAGGAATTTCCTATACCCAGGATCCATGCATCTAAAGAGGTCCAAGAGACCACAAACCATACTAATTATGATCACACGTGTGTAACATATTTACGTTATCCAAAGCTCAGCAAGGATGAAGGAAATTCTTCTAGTGAGCAATGATTAGGGTCTCGACGCCCTATAAAAGTCAAGACAACTTATTGGTTTCAGTTTTAACAAAAGGTCAAGTTTTATTGCTACCATCTTATAGGATTTCATGTAATCCTTTGGACAAGTTAACATGATTGAACCACTCTTCCATAAGTGCTATAATTCAAACGCAAAAAGGGTCATTGTTCTACCCACAAACCTCATCCTAAAATCATCCACTTTTCTAAATAATAATAATAAAAAAAGAGCTAAACGCCAAATGTCATTAGTAATTTTTACAAATTTATGACAATATCAATACAGTATATTGATAAAAATTGACTACATTAAACGAAGGTCATAATACATGGGACATTTTAGTAAACAAATATGATAATATAAGATATTCGAGTTTGAAAACAAAGGGATTCGATACACAGAGGGTAAAACACCAACGAAACCCCAGACTCAAAAGACCCTACCACAAGTGCAAGCACAAAAATAAGAACCAACACACATATTCATCAGGAAGGTTATGCAGTGTAGTCAGGCCTAGAAGTTCTATGAGCTCCTTGTCCATGGTATAGAAGATGAAAATTTTACCTGATCCATGTGGGCTTATCAAGGAAAAGTCTAGAAAATATCAAATAGATGAATATAACAGCCACCTATTATATTATCACTGAAATCAACTGTCATCTAACAGGAAACGAGTTCACGAATCCAATACCATGGATTCACCTACAACTTTTGTTTCAGTCCAGCTATTACTAGCTTGCTTGCGCCCCTTAATAAAATTGTAGAGATTTCATTCAATAAAACTTACAATGTTCCCCCCTTACTTTAATCAAACAAGAGTTTGAACCAGGAAGTAGGTATAGAAATTCCCTCAACACCTAGAGGCCAAAAATAGATGTCAGGTTATTCATCCTCTACAACTAGGTACAACAGTCATCCATGTACAGTTCTAAAACAAAACCCAAATGCCATTTTCTAATCAAACAAATGTAAGGACTGCCCACAGGCTTAAACAAGTTTTAGAACACAACGTCGCTATTAATGTACCTTTTAGCAAAACAGGAGAGCCCTAAACAGGAAATACGTATTTATTCAACCAAATAGAGATATGAAGGCTTAACCTTCCATGTAGTAAGCCTTGAATTATAAATACCATCACAAAATTCTTTTAAAAGAGAGTCATATAAGCAAATAAAACTCAATAATGTTTCCTTCCCTACGAACTAGTTTGCATCACTCAAAATTGCATTAACCCATTTAGACAAATATGAAATAGAGTAAGCTATAAGGGAGGAAAGAACACTCCAAGCAAAATCAGCGAAATTGGATCAAGATTTAAAGGAACAACCAACACAATCAGGCAACGATATAAACAACCACGAAAACATTTGTCTAGGCGCTATTCAAAAGGAAAGAAAATTCATTTCAAGATACTGAAAGAAGGTAGAAAACTATTACAAGGAGTAGATTTAACATGCCTGATTAGAATTCTTCCAACCAACAAAAACATGCCTTCTTGGAATCCTCGGGAGCAACTCCAGAAAGATAGAAGCACTCTGTTCTGAAGAGCATCACAACCACCATAGAAAACCCACAAAACCAATGCACTAAACTTAATACGGATAAACACAAGTAACATATAATAAAGGACCACATTTAATCTACCAGTAGGTTGCAACTAGCCATTACTCGGTATTGGATTATTTCTCTAAATCCTACATGTTAACTACATTGGTACATAGATATTACCAACCGAGGAATTTCACTAACCCCTAAATATAATTTCTGAAACTCTATAGAAAATGGAAACACAACCATCAGTGTGAATACCAAATAAAGGTGGCCCTCATATCCAAAACAATAAATAAATTCAACATATACATTACTTACTAAAACTAAGGGGAAACAAAGTGCTGAAGCCGCAACAAACAGGACAACAAATAAATCCAATATATAAATTAGTTACTGAAATTTCAGAACCTGGAAACTTGTAAACCCAAGCAATCAGGTGAAGTTGGAAGATAAATGTTATCCTACAAGCTCAAAGACACAATAGAAAAATCTACCGTATGTAGATGCAAAAAGATACAAACAAAATCTTCATAGAATTTTAGAGGCATTTCTAACAAATTCCTCGACCTACCAAAACATCTATGATTTGAATAAAAAAATTACAATAAATCTATATCAAATAGAGTAATGTAGAGGAAATGCTACGACAACAAGAAAAACTTAAAAACCCTACGAGGGGAAAAAATATTTTAAAATCCGAAAGCCAGATTCCAAACCCTAAATATTCTTACTGAACTCTTAATATTGAAACCGCCTAAAAAATAGAAAAACATAAGTAATGGAATGAACTTTGACTGACCTTGGCCTCTGTTTCTGTGTCTACCCTACGCAATTAATGGCCGCTGAACCGCTATCGTCCACAATGTGTTAAACTAGAATAAAAATAAAATGAGAAATAAGATCCAAATAGATATGTATAAACAAAGCCGCATTACGGAAGTAAAGCAAACCCTAACTTACCTCATGATAAGATGTCGCCTCCATTTTTTCTCTATTTTCTAATCTGAAATAATGCACACAGTGGCCACAAACAGAAATATAAGCACCGAAAACAAGCACAATATACATACGAAAGAACGGGCACATTCACACTACATAGATGCACAACACATTACAAAAACAGAATGGACAGAACGGGGTACAAACATGACCAGAAATGGAATGGACAGAACACATAAAATCTACCATTCTGTCCTCCAATGGCGTTCTTGCCGAATCCAAGGGCACAGTAAGAAATGGAAGCATGCAAACTGTTCAACAAAATGCATGCATGAAAGATATTTGGTCTCAATGACTGCAATGAAATCTTAATCAAACTTATTGAGCAGAAAGTTCTCTATTCTTTTAATTGGACCTGTTTTAATCTCTATTTTGTTTGTATTTGCAGGTAGGCTATCTTAGTTGTCCGGGTCACGGCATTCTAAACTATCGTTTGCCAATTGGTTAGGTGTTATTTCTTGTGAAATGTCATGCATTATACAAGCTATTGGATTCAATAAGTCCATCTTCGATCCTATTAATTCTACTGTAAAGGTTATCTTAATTCCAATTCTTGAGCTCAAGAGATTGCTATTATCTTTTCTCATAAAGAGCTTGTCAAAGGGCTTTGTAAAGGTACAAATTAGTATCAGGTGGTTGTATCCAGAAACTTCCACCCTGGTATAAATTAGTAACTGGCTGTTTTGATCCCAATCCTAAAATTCTAGCAGATGTGTAGATTCTTATTATTGCCGAAGGGTAGAATTTTGTTTCTGCATATTTTTCTGAGTATGGGTGAATGCATGTACAATTTAGTGAGTGCTTATATATTTCTATAAATCAGTCCATAGACCTTAAAAATAGGAGAAGGCTTGGTCAAGCCGTAAAAATTATGGTAGTGTATAGCATATTCACCAATTTCAGTGGCATAGACCTATAGAGCACGCAAGAAAAAATGGTCGAAGAGGTAGGAAATTAGTAGGTAGCCCATAGTTCCCAATTTCTGAACACATAGAACTAATGAAACCACGGCGTCAGAACAGGAGGCCCTCTAGCTTTGCGCAAACAGTGAATGGTCCGCGAAGCGACCTTTGTGCAATAAAGCATGTTATGCCGGTGCTTAACCAAATGTTGCTAACAATCGACAATCAAGACTCCATGTCGCTCTCGTCAGATCGATAATCTAAATTAGCTAACCCTATTATCCCTTCTATTACTAGAATCCATTAAAACCCACCCATAATTATTAATCTACTTAACAAGGAATGACAAATCTTCAACTCATTGAAAACCGGTTTTCAATTTAAATGGAAAACGTAACAGTCTTAAACAAGGTGCCAGTAACAACAATCTGTTCTGACAGTAGTAGAACGATTACACAGGGAACACCTGAAATTCAATTTTTATAAAGATATGCCAATACATGATTTACGAAGGCACAGGGTAGATCTACCGTGCATAGCTACTCGATCCTGCAGGATGAACAGGTGTAATGTAGCAAAGTGGCATTACAAACTCCTCCCAATAACAGAGCTTTGTAAGCCTCATATTTAAATATGAAGCAGTAGAACGGGAAAGAAATGGTTCTCTTTCAAGAACAGTGTTCGCAAGGAGCTGATTAAGACCCTAATGAAGCATGTAAATATTTTACCAGATTCATGGTTACGAGGACAAAATAGCCACTTAGGAACATTTGGTAGATATTTCCCAACACCTCCTCTTTCTGTGAATCTTGGCAGTTTCTTCTCCTTTATTTTTCTTTGGTTCCTTTCCATTTGTCCTTGGTGGTGGTTTAATGTCCCTGAGGAAATTAGGTGAGCATTGACCAGAATTTGTTTCTTACCTCATTGTGACAAGTGTCCAACTATGATCTGCTTCTCACAACCACAGTTAGGGTATTCTCCTTCATGATTGTATGGACACCATCGAATCTAGGTTCCCTGCAATCAAACAAATGGATTAGGCACCTCAAGCATTTTGGTAAGTTAGAAGCAGAGGATTATAAATGACATATAAGTTCAGTGAAGTAGTAGAGGACTGACAATCCACTTCAGACATTTCCTCATTTCAAATTTTGTAATAAAAATTCACCAGACTTAACAACAATTAACACTACAAGATACATAGTGGTAAACAAGCTGGAATCAATAGACATGTGTACAGGGGTCACAACACTTGGATCCAAGTAACAGGATGTAACACATACATCGAAAGACCTTCTACACAACTTTCACTGTGAATAATGCCTCCCTTAACTTGTGGATTCCATTGTAGAAACATTAATTCAAGCACACTCAATTCATAAGCTATTAATCGTTGCAATATGCCTCCCTCAGACATTTTAATGCCTCCCTCAAAATCTTAAAATCCCTCAAATCTCTTAACCAATCCCTCAAACTCTTATGCCTTTGTCAAGGAGGCCGGTTGACCCTACTGGTCCAAAATGACATTAAAGGATTAAATTTTCTCTTTATCTGAAATGACATAATAAGCAAATGATTTAACAACACACATAGGTTATCTGTACTCCTTGGAAATACCCCTATTACAAAGAAGCAACTTAAAAGGAGGTCCAGACCATTCCATGTTGTATCCCATGACCCTATTCAACACATTCAGGCACAAGCAAACCAACACAACAATCACAAACAAAGTTAGAAAAATGAAAAAAATATAAGCAACTGGGGAAAGCAAGGCGGTGGATTTATTTCAAAAATTAATCGTTGTTTATTAATTATGATTTTAGAAAATAAGATGGCCAAATAGCCATTGATCTAGTTATGAAAAGGTCACCTTCCTTAGTGCCATGTTAGTTAACCAAGGAAATGCCCATTATTGTAAGGAAAATGCTCATATCAAGTATATAGTATGCTGATCCTTACAGTATTATATCAAATAAGCTTAATTTCTACGAGATGGACTCAACTATATAACAATTTCTATTTTAGGATATACCTTTATTAGGTTTTTATCTGGCCACCAAGGAAGGTTTTTAAAACTGAATTGCTAGTAATAATGGGACATATTAGCCTCAGCTTGAAATTAAATAAAATTATTATTTAAATATCAACTTGTAAATCAGTTTTAATTGAATCGATCATGCCATAATTTCTAATAAAAGCTAATTATCGAAGACCAAAATGATTAACCTATAATGTATATGTTATCTCTCAGAAGTGCACCCTGGTTGAGGGATAATAGTAGGGGTTCTAAGCTTGTTTCTCTCACTCAATTCTCTAGATACTATTGAAACACCTCAGGTTTTTGGGTATACCTATTGTTGAGGTGAGTCTTTCGTATCAAGGTCAGTTCCTTTTTGATGTATCCTAAACTACCATTTTCTCACTCTCAAAAAAAAATTCTACCGATTTCCCTAAGGGTAAAAATATTTTTGTAACTAAAATTGAATGGGGCGATACACCAAAATGATAACATAACGGATTTGCACACACATGAGTACCATAACATAATACATACTGAGAACATATACATGGATAGATCACGAGCATGACATTCACTGGTTTAGTGCTTGACACATGAGGCTTTAACACTTATGTGTTGACCCAGAATAAATCACAACACAATAGGTTTACGTACACACTAAGACTGTATAGAAAACACTAAATTTGTAGCAAGCATGAAGCATTACATTAATTTAGGGAATCATACATTCACGAAGATCATAGTACATCAGAAAGATAGACATCCAATTGCTAAATAATTTGAAAGGTAATACATTTTTTCTCATTCATGGCAAAAATTGGCAAAAATATGCTTCAACACTCCTACATCCAAAAGTTCCTTCCTACATCTGAAAAGTCATCTTTGTTCCTTGCTAACACACATGACATATAGTAAAAATATTCACCGTACCCCTTCTAAAAATAGGCTACAATCTGTATTCACCCATGTGCGTTATTTTAGCCTTTATCATGAATAAATAAAGAAATAAAAATAACCATACAGTTTACAATGAGGCATAAATAGCCTTAGTTACAAAAATGCACTTAAAGGGTAGTTCACAGTATCTCTATTTTAATGACAATAGATAACATTGGGTGAATACATTACTCTAACAATAGCTACGTTTGTTGTGCAAGTCATCCTCCAATGCAAGTGCATGCATGTGATCATCATGTTTATTATCCACTTGCACCATGATAACATTTGGTTTTATTTATGATCTACCCTTTTGTGTATCCATAGGTTCGAGAAAATGACATCCTGTGCAAGAACAATAATTCTCAAGTGTAACAACCCGAAAATCACACACACAAACAATGCAGTAAAAGACAGGATAATTTATTTATTTTTGTCTTGCTTGACACACATAACATGACGCAACATGTCATCACCAAGGGTACAACTAACACTGTGAACAACTTGATACAAGGATGGCCATAAAGGCAGCACGGAAACATTCACACCTTTCAAGGACAATTTACTTTTCTTTTAGACATGACAACATAGAAGTCCAACCACAAAACACACTTACAGTTAGGGCCAACCACAATGAGATATTCTTGAGGGTTATTTATTTTAAAAAGACATCTTGCAATTCTTAGCTTACGTTTTCAAGGAGGCTCAAGATATGATTCGTATAATTCAACTTGCCAAGCCAAGTTTATTCTTTTTACACTGAGTAATCATCTTTAATCTTCTCTATTAAGACATTCATTTGCTTAATTCGTTTATTTAGAGAAAGGGGTAATTTAATTTCACAAGGCCATCTATTAACACTTACGCTACTAGAACTTGTTCATGCCCATATGACAACATGGGTTCACATTCAACAACTTAAGAGAAAATTACAAGGTACCTTGGATAAAGTTAAAGGAAGGAGGTCAATTGATTTCATCCTTGAGACATCATTAGTTCTTACTGAGGTTTAATTGGAGCTTGAGGTTTTATATGTAATTATTAACGCTCTTACTTAGGCTTCACTGAAAGAGCTTATCAAGAGGAAGCTACTTACTTTTAAATAGGCTGAGAGATAAATTGAGTGGTTTCTAAATTTTCTTCTCTTACTTGTTAAATCTTATTAGAAACTAACCATTGTTTTCCTTTAAGTTTGTTTTAAGCATTCACCAAAAAGAGTAGTGTTTACTAGTTCAGTTAGGGATAACACTTTATATAAAATTCACTTTGCACGGATAGTCTCACTATTGATTACTTAAGGCATTGTTTGTTTTCAAGGGGATCTCCTCCACAACATATTTCTTTGAATAAAACTTGTAGGTAACTTCTGTAAGGAAAGGCCACCCCATTAAAACTTACATATAACACATCAATACAAAGTCTTAGAAAGATTTAATTTAACACTTAATTCTCAAGATCAAGGTTTTACAATGCTTAAGCCAGTGAAAAGATTGAATAATATTTCTCACTAAGAAGAGTTACCAGCCAAATTACAAAAAAGAGACAAAACAACTTCTTCACAAATTGTCTGAACGATTCTAGGCAAGAGGTCATATAAACTCTTTACAAGCAATGTTACACAATTTACAACACATAGAACACTTTTACAAAGAACTTCATAAGTTGCACTGATGAAACCTTTACAACTCTTTCCTTTAATCTACTCGCATAATCCATCTGCACAAATACTAGCTAGAATCAGTTCGCGAGAACTGAGCATGTTAAGGCTACACATTGCAACAGTAAGCTAACATTTAACAATATCAAGAAAGGAATGTTCTGATTCAAAAATGGATTAAAGCACAACCCACAACTCCAAAAATTACTCACATGAGAGAGAAATCTAAACCAACCAACAAGGAAAAAGTCAAATACCAGTAAGAACAAAATCACATAAAACAAGGAAAGACCTTATGGGTTAGGAACAAGAAGGTCAAGAGTGTTGATATATTTCCTTCATGTAATCCTATAGATTACGTGATTGGAATCCAATACTCAATCCATCCATCTAAAGGGGGTCCAAGAGAAGACAAAACATACTAATTATGATCGTAGGCGCGAAACAAAACGACGTTATCCAATTCTCCTAGGGGGAGGCTTCGTAGTAATATGGGTTTGACGCCCTTAAAAGAAAAAAACTATAGTTTCAGTTTTAACCAAGGAGTTTACCACTACTTCCTTATAGGATTTCTTAAACGTAGGACTAGTTAACAAAACAAAACCACTCTTCCATAAGCATACAAAGGAGACACAAAAAGGGCCATTATTCTACCAACAAACCTTATCCTAAACGTCAACTTCTCTACATAATATAAGGGAAGGCTAAACCCAAAAGTCGTTAATAATTTTTATATATTTCCGACAATGTCAATAAGTATAAAAATAAAAATTGATTTCCTTAACAAGGCCACAAAATGGGACCTTTTAGTAACCAAGTTTGAAGTATAAGATATTCGAGTTCGAAAACAAAGGGATTCGATACGCAGAGGGTAAAACACCAACGATACCCCAGACTCAAAAGACCCTACCACGAGTGCAAGCACAAAAATAAGAACCAACACACATATTCATCAGGAAGGTTATGCAGTGTAGTCAGGCCTAGAAGTTCTATGAGCTCCTTGTCCAATGGTATAGAAGATGAAAATTTTACCCGATCCATGTGGGCTTATCAAGGAAAAGTCTAGCAAATATCAAATAGATGAATATAACAGCCACCTATTATATTATCACTGAAATCAACTGTCATCTAACAGGAAACGAGTTCACGAGTCCAATACCATGGATTCACCTACAACTTTTGTTTCAGTCCAGCTATTACTAGCTTGCTTGCGACCCTTAATAAAATTGTAGAGATTTCATTCAATAAAACTTACAATGTTCCCCCCTTACTTTAATCAAACAAGAGTTTGAACCAGGAAGTAGGTATAGAAATTCTCTCGACACGTAGAGGCCAAAATAGATGTCAGGTTATTCGTCCTCTAGAACTAGGTACAACAGTCAACCATGTACAGTTCTAAAACAAAACCCAAATGCCATTTTCTAATAAAACAAAAAGTAAGGAATGCCCACAGGCTTAAACAAGTTTTAGAACACAACGTCACTATTAATATACCTTTTAGCAAAATAGGAGAGCCCTAAACAGGAAATACGTATTTATTCAACCAAATAGAGATATGAAGGCTTAACCTTCCATGTAGTAAGCCTTGAATTATAAATACCATCACAAAATTCTTTTAAAAGAGAGTCATATAAGCAAACAAAACTCAATAATGTTTCCTTCCCTACGAACTAGATTGCATCACTCAAAATTGCAGTAACCCATTTAGACAAATATGAAATAGAGTAAGCTATAAGGGAGGAAAGAACATTCCAAGCAAAACCAACGAAATTGGATCGAGATTTAAAGGAACAACCAACACAATCAGGCAGCGATATAAACAACCACGAAAACATTTGTCTAGGCGCTATTCAATAGGAAAGAAAATTCATTTCAAGATACTAAAAGAAGGTAGAAAACTATTACAAGGAGTAGATTTAACATGCCTGATTATAATTCTTCCAACCAATAAGCACGTCGACCAGGGCTCGGGTAACAACAACACAACCTGCGCAACTTCTCTTCCTCAGCCTGCTGAAGATCCATACCCTATTAACGGCCATGCTTGGCATAGGAAAGGGGGTGATTGAAACATGCCTTCTTGGAATCCTCGAGGAGCAACTCCGGGAAGATAGAAGCACTCTGTTCTGAAGAGCATCACAACCACCATAGAAAACCCACACAACCAATGCACTAAACTTAATACAGATAAACACAAGTAACATATAATCAAGGACCACATTTAATCTACCAGTAGCTTGCAACTAGCCATTACTCGGTATTGGATTATTTCTCTAAATCCTACATGTTAACTACATTGGTACATAGATATTAGCAACCGAGGAATTTCACTAACCCCTAAATATAATTTCTAAAACTCTGTAGAAAATGGAAAAACAATCATCAGTGTGAATACCAAATAAAGGTGGCCCTCATATCCAAAACAATAAATAAATCCAACATGTACATTACTTACTAAAACTAAGGGGAAACAAAGTGCTGAAGCCCCAACAAACAGGACAACAAATAAATCCAATATATAAATTAGTTATTGAAATTTCAGAACCTGGAAACTTGTAAACCCAAGCAATCAGGTGAAGTTGGAAGATAAATGTTATCCTACAAGCTCAAAGACACAATAGAAAAATCTACCATATGCAGATGCAAAAAGATACAAACAAAATCTTCGTAGAATTTTAGAGGCATTTTGAACAAATTCCTCCACCTACCAAAACGTCTATGATTTGAATAAAAAAATTACAATAAATCTATATCAAACAGAGTAATGTAGAGGAAATGCTATGACAGCAAGAAAAACTTAAAAATCCTGCGAGGGAAAAAAATATTTTAAAATCCGAAAGCCAGATTCCAAACCCTAAATATTCTTACTGAACTCTTAATATTGAAACCGCCTAAAAAATAGAAAAACATAAGTAATGGAATGAACTTTGACTGACCTTGGCCTCTGTTTCTGTGTCTACCCTGCGCAATTAATGGCCGCTCAACCGCTCTCGTCCACAATGCGTTAAACTAGAACAAAAAATAAAATGAGAAATAAGATCCAAATAGATACGTATAAACAAAGCCGCATTACGGAAGTAAAGCAAACCCTAACTTACCTCATGATAAGATGCCGCCTCCATTTTTTCTCTGTTTTCTAATCTGAAATAATGCACATAGTGGCCACAAACAGAAATACAAGCACAGAAAACAAGCACAATATAAATACGAAAGAACAGGGCACATTCACACTACACAGATGCACAACACATTACAAAAATAGAACGGACAGAATGGGGTACAAACATGACCAGAAACAGAATGGACAGAACACATAAAATGATCCTCCCATCGCGTCAACATACGGTCTCCTTGTAACACTCTCACTGTCACTTAGTCGATTTTGGCAGAAATATCTTGAAGGAGAATCCGGAATTTGAGGATGCATTCTATACTGAACAGACAACAACAAAGTTGGACAACCTGCTTGTTGGAGCGCTCAAACAGGCTTCTACCAACTGTAACCTGCCTGCCGCCTAGCTAATCCTGCTGTTGCAGGCTGTTGCTGTGGATTCCCGAACAAGAACACACCTCACAGCACTCAAACACGTTTTCTCTCCTCCCAACGCCTGCAGCCCAAGAAAAACGTGCCCAACCCCCACCCATACGCATTGAAAGAGCAATAAAAGGAATACCAGGTCCTTCCACCCACCGCCAGCTAATCACCTAGTTGACTGCATAGCTAGGCAGGAAAAGGAATGGTGTATAGGAAGGAGAAGATAAAAAAATATGTTTTCTTTATTAAGTTGGTTGCAAGGCATTAACAACGCATGGCTAGATTTAATAATCCCAACCCTCCACGCAGTCAGCCAGCACTAATGAGGCCCCTAACAACAAGTGTAGCAGATGTGCGTCCTTGGTGGTGCTTGCGGCCAGCAGAAGGGTTAAGTGGTTAGGCACGAACAAACGTGTCCAAAATGGGTGAATGCATCCAAAATTTTATCATAAAATAAATAAATAAATAAGTTATAGAACAAGGCACGAGAGAAGGCTTGGTCGGCCGAGGAGGAAACTAGTGGTAGAAGTTTCAAAAACTAGTGGTAGAACACAGGACAATGACCGACCACGGCGTCACAACAGGAGACCCTCTACTTTGCGCAAACCGGTGCTCGGTCCGCGAAGCGACCAACCAAACAATAAAATCGTTCACCGATAATTAACCGAAATGTTGATAACAATCGACAATAAGATAATGAAGTTATCGTCGATCGATAATTAAATTAGTAATATTATTATTACTTCTATTACTATTATTATTATAACTTAACAATAATTATCAATCAAATTAAGGACCGACATACAATTTCAACAATTGGAGAACACGGTTTTCCTTTAATCTGGGAAAACGCAACAGACGAAGCGGTGCCAGCAACAGAACACCGATACTGACATATGCAGGAAAGATGAAGAGGGAGAACAACTGATTATTGCATGTGATAAAGGAAAAGCCACTAATGATCGATGAAGGCACAATGACGTTCCATGCTTAGCACTCGATCGCCGAAGGATGAACATGTGTAACGTAGAACAGGGCATTACAAAACAAGAAATCAACGATAAATTGATGGCATGGCATCCACCTAAATCTAGCATAATTAACATTTGTAGTTTCCCATTTACATAATAATAATAATTTACATTCAAAAGGAGAGGGTTAGATAAATTTATTCATTTCATTTCATTTCACTTCATTTCTTAACCAAGGAGAGATAGAGATAGGGAAGAGAGATAAACACTATTTTTTTAAAAAAATCACATTTCACACCTAAAGTCATATGGGACAGTCTCATGCAGTTACTTATGCATATCAAAAGTATTTATGATGGCGTATTTTCTTTGCTAGGTTCCTATGACCTTATTGCCATTATTCTACTAGTATTACTATATACCAAGATTTCACAGGAACTGACAGAATTATGAACTGGAAAATGGTTTACAATTGGTGGCTAGCTTTCGGGGGCAATCGGTCATAATTGGGCTAGTTGCAACAACCAATTTTAGCTCGAGGACAAAGAAACCTCATCCAAAAATTGAATTTCAATGGTTGAAATCTCCATAGGGAGATTCCTACATGCCCTCCTATATATGTATAATATTTCAAAGTTAACGGAATTGGGAAATAGAAAAAGGGTTGTAAACATTAACGAGTTTTCCAGAGCCACAAGTCGTAATTGGTCTAGTCCGACCTAGTCAAACTATGACTCGAGGCCTACCAAACACCATTACTAAACTATCTAGAAATGTATTTTTTCCCCAAACTGAGGATTTTGGGAAATTTTCTCGTAAGCATACTAGAGGTTTGTAAAGGCCAATATGCATTTTGTTTCTCAGGGTCCAAATGGTGAGCCAAAACAAAACCCAACTTTCGAGTGTTAGCAGTTTCCTAAAAGTGTAAAACAGAGTAAAAGGGCTCCTAAAGGAGTAGTGAAGAGAAGTAAAACGATCAAAAGAGGTTGAGCTAATGCTTGACGTAAATCTCTAGATAAAAAGCGACACATGACGATTGAAATCACTTTTATAGGGCTCAAATTATTATTTTGCAAGGTGGACAGAAAAGGTTGTTTTAGTTAACTCATCTATCTCCCACCAATACCAATGGACATGATAACCAATTTGTGACACTTTGGTTTTAGCACTACATAAGGTTGTGGTTGCGACACATTCTCGGGTCAAATTGTATGTCAGAAGCATAAATTATGAGGTGTTGTTTTATTGAATGCACTAGCCATATAGTTAAAATATTCAATTGTTTGAGTATCTATTAATAGTTTCATATTTCTATTATATTCCAAATTAATAAAAAGTCATATGAAAATTATAAAAAGATGTACGTAAGGAGAATACCTGGATTTTGATCGATGATTGAAGTTAAGAGTTTTTGGCATTTCATGAGCCGGTTGTAGTTGCTAGAGGGGTTTCAAAGATATTTTCACCAAGCTCATCTCGTGTACCTTCCGTAATCCTCCATAATATAATAACTCTCTAGATTTTCTGCATTGTTCTTCATAGGTCAAGGAGTTTGTGTGTATTTTTACCACAACCTCACTCTTCCCAACATCCTCAATCTGACCAAACCAAACAATCATCACATTCCAAGAGACCAATGTCTTCTCAAGCATTACTTCAAACAATTTCATGGCTTCATCAAGATTCCTATTCTGAGCATACCTTGAATTCAGAGCGGTCCAAAAAAATACATCTCTTTGAGGCATTTTTTCTATCACTTTCTGTGCATCCTGTATTCTTCAACATTTCACATACGTATCTACAGCAACACCCGCAACAAAAGAAACTATCCTAAATCCCCTCCTAATCACTCATGTTGGGTGTTTATGAATTAAAGGAAAAACTAATGGTGCGTGCAAAACCTCCTCCTCTACAAGATCTATTTATTTTATATCCAACGTGCATAGAATCTCTACAAACTCTACATCCACCAGAATCTAGCGGTAATAAAGGGGTCCATCTTAGGTTGATTCCTGGAGAAAAGCACAAGCATCTAGTCAACATTTGTAATCAGGGGATATTTTACCTCTGATTTCCTTTCCAATAAATCCTCAATCATGTCTCTCTTATCTGTCTAGTCATTGCCACAGACCAAAGCACACCTCCTCATCTTCTTAAGAGGTGATCTAACCACACACAAAATCTCTATTCCTACTCTCTTATCCTCCAACTCCTTAATAATTTCCCCGAAATCCTTAGTTCCTTCTCCATTACATTTTTGAAGATATCTATAGTCTTCTTCAAAATCGTTATTTTTGCATGACTGGGAGGATGATAACATGGGGTTTGGATTTTAGCATTACAACTGAAAATCTCATTTCCATATTGTCTCTAAGGAACTTTCAACACCTCCAATAATAACAACATTCCAGATTCCACAACTCATTGAGACATTTTCTTAAACAAATGGCGCACCATCTAAACACTTCAACCTTAGAAACCTACAATCCTTAACTACCTAGTTTGATTTGTGGAATTATTGGAATTTCGATTGTTGGTGAAATAGATATGTAGCTTTAAATACATAAGTTAAACTTAGGAATCGATACAGCAATCCATCATGTTAAAACATAAATTTGCTATGATTTTTACTCCTACCTATAGCCTACAAACGTGAGGCGGCCTTCCATTCACACATTGTGCCAAACATATTTATCAGGGCACTTACAACTACAAAATCTGACAACGTTACTCTATCTTCCATGACTTTATGGAGGTCCATGCTCTGTTCTAGAACTCGTATTTTAGCACATACCAGAAGTACACAGGCATATCTAAATTGATCAGGTTGGATACGTGTTTCATGCATAGGTGAAACAATGTGACTATCTCATGAGGAAACCCATGTCTTTTATACACTGCCATAATCATATTCCATGAGAATCAACCTCCTTCTTTCAAACGACATTTCACCCCATAACACTGGGGACTCGAACTCAGGTTGAATTCCCATTCTCACAACTCCAACTCCATTACAAGTATCCAATTGCTATTATATTACAACATTGATTTGTGTTTTAGTTTAGTCAATGCCTTCGGATCTCAAATAAAGTCCTTAAATTATTATGCAAGGGAAATGATAGGTATGCAGGGTCCTCTAGGTTTCTCCACGTGCCTTATCAGGGAGGCCCATGTATTCCCACTGCTACATGCCATCCTTAGCAAAAACCTTTTAATTTTTTACGTAAGTCTCCTCAACTCCCTTCCACCGCCACCTCCAATCAAACACACTTCACAATACATTTCTTTTAATTTTATTTTAAAAGTATTTTATGGTGGGCACTAAAATGTTTATCGTATTTATATAATAATGTAAAGTTGATTTATTTATTTTAGATAAAGCATACAAAGTAATTATGATTTTAAGAATTATTTAAATTTAATCTATATGTAATTTAGATGTGTCTAACTAAATTTCTATATAAGTTAATAATAATATTACAATAAATTCAATATTCTCTTAAAAATTATAATTTTTTAGATTAAATGAATTTTTTTCTAGATAATAATTTTTATTTAATATGTGCTTAAAATATAGGTAAACCACATATATAATTATCTAAAGGAAAGTGAAATTCTAAATTATTTTTAAAGTAGTTCCACAAATTATTATTGTGGCAATCAAATTGTAGGTTCCACCTACACGTTTTATTTGGTAATCTTTCATGTAGAAATTTTTGTAGATATGGCCACATATATTATATTGATGCAAAAAAAAAATCCTTAGAATGTAAAAAATTCATAATGTGTAAATATATGGAAAAACTACAATTTAAAGAAATAGTAGAATAATTACAATCACAAATAATTGTGGACAATTTACAAATTTTAGTATTTGTTGATAATCTATTTTAATAAAGATTGTAGGCTATCTACAAATTTTATAAATTGTGGAGTATCAAAATTCTAACAAATTATGGATTAGCGACAATAATATATGAAATTTTGGACTGACTACAACTTGAAATCCACATTTTTAATCTTAACAATTCATCATAACCAAAAAAACAATCTATAAAAATTATGGAAAAAGGCTTGTTTGTTGTAGTGTAGGGACATTTTGCTCAAATTTTGACACTAATGACCTGACATGCCGACTCGTACCTAGGTGAATGAGCGGGAAAATAAAAAAGACAACCTCATATTGATAAATTAGACCTAAATGTTACGGGAACGAGGGCACCTAAATTTAAGGACCAAGGTGCCCATAGGGGCCCATAGGCACCCTAATAATAGACTAAAGATGAAAATCAAGAAAATTACGAAAGCTAAGACTCCATGAGATACAACCAGAACTATATGAACAACCGACGACTATGAAATATAAATGATAATGATTATTGGCTAACTAACAACAGGACTATAGGATGGGTCATAACTGAATAATTTTACTAAAAAAGATCCATATATAAAATAACATTCTTGGTGGTATAATTATAATAGTAAGTGTGTGATTTTGTGACTACAACTCTTTATACAATCTTCACCATAAAATATTGATAGTTAACTCTTCTTTAGGCATTGGGGACTGAATAGATGGGTTTTAACTTTCAATTCAATTTTATTTTACATTCTTACAATTTTTTGTCATGCCGAATCTACAATTATTTAATTCTCACCTTTTTATTTCTTACATTCCAATGATTTATATCTTATATTGCAAATTAAATTTTCATTAATCAATTACAGATAGACCATGGTGCACGCTGAGAATTTTTATCTTACCAATAAAAGTATGGATAGTTACCATGAATAAAGAACATGAGAACCATTTCTAACCTTATGGACAAAAAATAAGGTCTTCTATGTTTGGGTTTGAGGGAAAATATTTTCAAAGTGTAAAGGATTTTGGATTTCAAATTTGTGGAGTCCAATCAAAATCATCATGATGTTATCATTTCTAAGGTCATCGAGATGAGTTCTTTTCATTTCTTCGTATTTGATCAATGTAGGATAAAAGTATTGAGGAGGCACATTCCTACCAATACATTTCTCTCACATTTCTCTATCCATTGGAGTAAATATTTGTATGTTCTAATTAGATATGATTGTTTTCACATTTCCTTGTTTCTTACAAATAAATGATATTACTTCTAAAATAGGGGCTACCAAGTTATATAAAGAGAAATCAGTATGATTGGATTTCAAACCACAATCCTTAATTTGATTTTATTAATTTGTAATTAGGGTTGCTTTAAGCATGAATTGCACTATTGTGGATAATATGAGTGAGAGAAAGACTATAAAGTGGATGACATATAGTATATATTATTTTGGAAGAAACAATATGAGCCATTGAATATGTGTGGGAAACGTAGGTAGTTAATTTTCTTTGTTAAAATAAAATCTTGATTTGAGTGTGTAATGAATCCAATTTTATGTCAGTGATCATTGACGAATGACACCATAAAGAGTAGTGTTGATGTGGGGAACCCTAATCGTTACCATGATCAATACAAATTAGAAACCCTTACCACAATCGTGCATGAAATTACTACCTTTGAATGAAAGGTTGAGTCCACATATTCTTGTTTCTAAAGTGCCTTGTTAGACATGTAATATAATTTAGATTATATTTACATGTGTTCTAAACAAACAATAATCATAAGGGATGAAATTGCAAAATACTATTGACATTGGAAATTTCCATGGAGCAGTACTCCTTGCATTTACAGAAATCTCAACAATATGTTACTATGACAACTTGGAAATTTCACCCCATTACTCCTTCAAACGATTGAAAAATAAGGCATGTGATTATAGGAAATATTTTTTTTCTTGGTTACCCACAACATTTTCCCCACCCTTGCACTTCCCCTCACTCAAAACCTTTCTTTATCACACCTCTTCCTCTCTCATTTTTCTGCTCCTTCAAGTTTTACTTCTTCAATCCATCCCCTTCATCTTTTCCATTGTATGTTTCATGTGTGATTACTAGTATGCAAATACAACACAAAGTGCATGGAAAAATGCAACACAAATCACATAATACATGTCAGATATTAGCGTGAAGCAATATAACATGATGTGGCATAGAAGGGCACGTTAGCTTCAGCTAGATGGGTACATGGACAAAATACATGGAGTTTATTTCCTATGTATATATTAATGATTTAATTTAATTTTTTATTTTATTTCTTTCATTGAAGAGATTTAATTTGTGTCTTAAATGTAAATGAAAGGATACACACCCTTAAAAAAATGGCATTAAAGTTCCAATAAATATATTATTCACATGATCTCAAACCAATAGTACGTTTCTCAAAACTCATGACCTCTTCTTCCCCAACAAGCCCACAATTTTCACTCAAATTTACTTATCCTATGAGGGCTAAAACGTGGCATATGCCTCATATGGAGATTATTGGAGGTAAATGAAAAATATCTACATGCTCAAGTTGCTCACTCCCAAAATAACTGAGAGATTAAAATCAATGAGGGAGGAAGAGGTGGCCACCATGATCCGCTATATTTGCAAACAGAGCGAAAAAGATGTTTGATGTTTAGATCTCATCAAATTCTTCTTCTCTCTCACACTTAATATTGCTAGCAAAATGTCAACCGGCAAAACATTCTTCAACCATGAATTGAGAGGAGGCCATAAATTTAACGAAATAATGGGAGAGATGATGGCTCTCACTAGAACCTTTGTTATCACATATTTAATTCCGCTTCTCAACTACCTTGAATTGTATGGCCTCCACCGTCACATGAAATCCGTCCACCAAATATACAATGAATTTACTAAGAATGTGATCGATGATCACATTAATCGTAGAAGCCAAACAACAGAGGAAGAACTTGGCATAAAATACCTAGTCAAAATTAAAATCAACATGTACGAGGCCGAAATGAAAATCACCCGGGTCAACATTAAAGTAACAATATCGGTAAGACTAGATTACCTAACATCTTATGGTGAATAATAGTAGCTAGTCCAACAAAAACTTTTTGATGTGAACAATTTTCCAGGATATGTTAATTGGTGGAGTAGAATCATCATCCACCATAGTAGAATGGGAAATGCATGAGATACTGAGAAACCCATGTGCAATGGTAAAAACATAACAAGAAATTGAATCGGCAGTCGGATTGGAGAGAAATTGTTTATTAAAGGAGAGTGATATAAAAAAAATTGAATATCTCTAATCTGTAGTGAAGGATCCATTTTGATTGCATCGACCTGGGCCATTGCTCATCCCACATCAGTCCACTCAGGGTTGGAATGTAAGTAGATATCATATTCTTATAAGAACAAGGTTGTATAGGAATATATGCATAACACCTAAATTTGTTTTTTGCACAAGCCACGATAGAACTCAATAATTAATTGAGGAAAAATTATGGAATATTTTTTTTGAAAGGGTAAAACATTAGCCAAGGATTTAATTAAATCCCGATTATAAAATTTTAAACAATTACATGGCAGTCGGAATTTAAAATAAAGACTAATTAAAATTTACTCAAACCCCAATTAGAATTACGGTTTAATTTCTCCTACTAAATACCAATATTTTCTTTAAATAATCCTCGTCTTTCTTTATGTTACTTAGCCCCAATAATTTCCTTTAAATCTATTTATTTAATTAAATTAAATTCCAAATTTAATTAGGTAAGAATAATAATCCTCTAGTGTAAAATTGTGTACATTAATATATTTCATAAAAGGGTTAGGGTTGCACATCTAGGACTAACCCCCTTAGACCCTATTAAAAACATTATCCATACTTTTAATTCAATAAATTCTCACCAAATACCCTATAACTTAATTGATGTAGGGTTCATCTTACACCATTAGATATAATATAATTGATCCATTATATTTAGGTTAGATTAATAAAACCTTGGAATCCTTATGGGTTGTCTTATATCCATTTCCTAAACCCATTCTCTCATTTTCTCTTGTTTGATTTGCAGGTTATGGAAGGAGGAAGAAGAAAATGAAGCCATGGAATAATTCTCCAAGATACGAAATAAATACACATGATAAAGATTTGTGTGTATCCTTCTCCTACGGTTTGATTGAAATCTATTTATCATTGCATTTTCTCATTCTTTATATATATAGATATATTTATGTTTTGTACCCTATTTGGGTTTTGGGTATTTACCCATTCTATTATGGTTTATAGAAGATTTTTTTATGTTGTACGTCCAAATATATACACTTTGTATATATATAACATTTAAGAGAGAGTGTGTGTGTGATATATATATTTAATATATTTATTTATCATTTAATAACCATTTTAAATATTTATTCATCTTGATATAAACCGATGTGCGTGTGTGTGTATTTAATAAAAATATTAATGATTTTATATAAAAGAATTTTGGCACAACAAAAATTTTACACTAATTCCCGCGTATGATTTTTAAAATTTATATGGTCGCATAGAAAATAGTGGCCACGGTTTGTTGTTTGGAGAATCCACAGGCCTATGGCTGCTGTGCAAAAGAAATAAGTTGTGGTGTTGGGGGTTGGGGTTGGTTCGGTGCCCCTCCCCCCAACATTTTAATTAAAAAAAATCATTATTCCCACCAGTACTTGGTCGGCAACCAAACACATTCCTATTTTTTTGTTTTATTTATTGAAACAAAAGTTCTCCACTTATCCGATTCAAACGAGTTATATTGCAGTATAGGTTTTTTAATTATTAATATGTATTAATACATATATAAATGTAATTTATATTTATATTTATATTTATATATCTATTAATATTTGTTAATGATAGGTAATTATTAATATTTATTAAAAATATGATTTCAATGATATTCTGAATTTATAATAAAATCAATATGTGTTATTAATGTACATCTATTGTATATCAATTATATGTATTGGTTTATTAAATAAGTTTTATATTAATTAGGAACTTCTAAATTAGTGTGGGAGAATTAAATTTTGCATTTATAAGTTTATATGGATATAAATCTGCGTACATAAAGGTAATTGTGGTAGTAAACAAATTTGTGCATTTATCAAATTTAAACAAATTATCAATCTCAAATTTATTTAACTATTCAAAGTGATATACATAATATGTAGTTACTCATTTACTTAGGAGCATTTTCTATTGCAATAAAGGGAAATAATATTATAAAACTAACACTATCTATTCCTTCTTACGCATCCTTTGAGTAGGAGAAAATAAACCATACTTGAATAAAATTTTATTTCCATTCTAACAGGATTGCCAATAATGCCAAAAAAGAACAAGACTCACTTCCACACAATAAGACTAATCTTTTCAAAACAGATTTGCAATACAACTTCTAAGAAAAATTTAGATTTGGGAGAAGTTTATTTTACTTACGAATCCATTACAACATTTCCATTTCATCTAAAATAATGTAAGTCATAAAAATCCATTTACAAGAACTAACCAATGAAATAATATTACATCCAATGTACTATTGGTACGATTTAAATGTTGTAGAGTCATAAAAGAACAAGCTACAATTTCACATGCCTTTCCCCAATAAGATCACTTCTTCCATTGAGCTCCATGTAACACACCAAAAATACCAACACAAGGACAACACAGTGAAATACAGGATAACTTTTTTTTTTGACTTGCTTTGACACAACACGACACAACATGTCGTCACAAGGTTACAACCAACACCAGGAACCACTTGTTACGGGGGAGACCACAAGGTCAACACGAGAACGTTCACACCTATCAAGGACAATGTACTCTTCCTTTGACAAGACAACATGGAAGTCCAATCCACATGACACACTTACAGCTAGGGCATCCCATGAGGAATTTCTTGTTAAATTTTCTTGTTTACTAAAGTGTCTCTTAATTCTTAACTTACGTTCTTATAAAATTTCATGTAATGATTCACACAATTCTTTTCACAAGGGAGAACTTCTTTCTTTTCAACTATTGACTAAATAGCTTAAGGCCAGGCTTTCTATACTAGGATCATCAATTTTATGTCCAAAGCTTTTAATTCATTTGATTTTAGAACATTTTCCATTTCTTACAAGGTTAATTAATCTTACTCAAGCCACTAACACATGTTTCACAACTCTATTGCACAGGTGATGGCATAAGCTCCGATTGAGTGAAAAGTACCGCTTAGGGTTCATAACAATAGCCTTCTTGTTTAAAGATTAAATTTTGACCTTGCTTAAGAAATATCACCATGAATCAAAGCAAGGGTTAACAGAACAGGACAACAGAATTTAGCTTCAGGGTCACATTGTTTACTATCAGTCTTTTATTGAGGTTAAGAGTTTATCAAGATTGGTTAAATGTTCCATCTAGACTTTACTTCATTAAATTTGACAAAGGAGAACATTCCAAATGATAGAGAGAGACTTAAGGTTTAATTAATCGATTTCCTTCCTACTTATTAAATCCTATCATCTTCTAAAATCTAACCATTGCTTTCACCATGAGGTCATTTAAGATTTCACCCAAAAAGGATAATGTTTATTAGCTTGGCTCGAATAAAAATAATAATAATAATAAGTTATCATATTTTGTTACAAAAGATAGTTTCCTCTTGATTGTTCCAGGTCTCAAAGGTTATCAAGTAGATCACATCTACATTAATATGTTCATATACATAGATTTTTAGTTTAACTTTTATCAGGATTATCCAGCTCACTTTATAGTACTTACAAACTCATTGCTACTAAGCCTTAGAAGGATTTACAACTCAACATTTTAACTCAAGAGCAAAGTTTAACAGTACTCGTTTGCGGAAACAAAACAAGGTTATATCAATTCTTTTCCAACTTGATGCACAAATCAAAGGGACATACTATCTCTATTGAACCATGACTAGGGAGCAAGAGAGTAATAACATGGGACAAGCCCCGCTACTATACTAAGGGTTAAAATTCACTAGAATATCCCCTAACCAAGCGGTAATCAAATTTCATCTTTCACATGAAAACCAAACAAACCAAAGTTTCAACAGTTACAACAACAATACTCTACAATACATTTACTAGGCACTGACCCTTCTTCTAAAATGTCCAAAGGCTCTTTCCAAATTTTATAACATAATACACATTCGTACAAAGGAACATCATAACCAAGATTGATGCAATAATCTACAAGTCTTTCCATCATCTAACCACGTAAGCCATCTGCAACAATTAATAACCTGAGTCAGTTCGCGAGAACTGAGCAAGATAAGACTATACATAGCAACAATAAGCTACTAGCTAACAATACCATGAAAGGAAACATTCTATTTCAGGAAATGGATCAAAGTACTAATCTCCAACAACCTTTTTGAAACAAGATATAATTTTCAACATATCAATTAAGAAGAAAACCATAAGTTTTAGTTATGCAAATACCTCTAAAACTACAAAAGTTTGACAACCAAAAACGCAAGACTATGAAATTTAAATGATTAGACACAAGAGTTGAGAGTATTAGGATTTCAATCATGTAATCCCGTAGATTACGTGATTGAAATCTAAAGTGTAACCCATCAATCCACATTCTCAAGGTGAAGTCAAAAGATAAAAACTAGGCCCGATCTTAGCTGCCAAAAAGAATATAGTTTTGGAATCGTTCCGTAGGGACATAGGCCTAATAGGCTGTAAACGAACAACGAGGGGAAAAACAAAGTTCCATCATGTAATCAAAAAGGTTTAAAGGATGAAAAAATTATATTCAAACCCACAACCATTATATCTTAGGTAATAAGTGACTTCATAGCTAATAAGGATGAGTGGAAAGGACGGTAAGAATGTCCGGAATAGGTATTGCCTAACAGCTTACCTACTGAACATAACCAGGGCCGGAATAGCAACAAGCCTCATTAATACCCAAGTTGAGTAGGCAATCTAGCATTCTAAACACATCCTTGCAATTTTCATAATACCTTAGATTTATAATCCTCCCGTTCTAGAGGAACATAGCCATGAATCTAGACTTGGTTGAAATTTTCCGACATCAACTCACTTCCTAATACCATAAACGATGTATACAAAGGAAAAAGGTCTCTCAACTCTCCTTAAATTACATCTCATCACTAAGTTTATAGTAACCTATGCAGAGATTAAACACATAATATACCATCAAAGATAGATATCCTCCAATAATGAACTTCTATAATGATGTTATTACAATTATTACGTTCGACACAAAAACAAACTATTCCCAAGCTTCTTTTCCCCTTTTGACAACAAAATATATTCACGACCTTCCATCACAATCATTCTAAATTTGCAATGAAAGGTCACTCATCAAGAAGGAAGTACAAAACAAGTTTGACTAAATTAAGGAACTTCATGTTACCTTAAGCAGTTGATGAAAACCTTAACTTTCACGAACCGTGAAAGATATTACCTTACTCCATCAAGGCATTATGTCGATACATGATTAAATCGATCACACAAGGAATCATCAACATACCATATCTTAACACCATAAAGGTCATTAATTTTATCAAATTTTACTCATCGAAAGAGTAGAATCGAAATGGGGTTCTATCAATAATTTATGCCCTTCTATCAACCCAGGACATATTTTCGGCCCAAAACTTCCTTCTTAACAAGCATATAAATATTGAACTTCTAATTTCCAAAAGCCCTAATAATTTGCACAATACACGAAGTGCATAATCACGCTTATCATAAAAATAATAATAATAATTTAACTGTATGTTTTCCTCTAGGGCAACAACATAACAGGAAACCAATACTAGTCAACGCTACAACGTTCTAGGGGCGATTACATACCCAGGCTCACAAAAGAAACAACGGACATTTTTGCAGAAGGAAGTAACTTTAAGATTATATACATATATATAATATATATTTCATATGATCAATCAAAGCATACACTGAGAACCTTTGTTTGTTTTATATATAAAAGGGTTTGATCACGTCAACAAGAACAACCAACAGAGGCAAAACCAGAAGTAACAAACTGATAACCATGTACTGAACGCAAATCCACAAAATCACAGATTTAAACCAATTTCTAGAAAGATAAAGTTTCATTTCAAGAGGTTATTAGATACTAGCATATTATGTATATGGTTAGTCTATCTTGCCTATTTTAACGCATCCACCAGTCGTGAACATCCAGCAGGGACTGCTACAGCCACATGTCTTCCGCTTTATCCTCTGCTTCACTGATCTTTTCTTGCAATATACCACACCAGGATTCCCTTTTGAAGGCATGACTAGAAGGATGCAATAGGTGGCTGTCCAAACACTAGATTGCTTCAATGCAGCTGCTTTGGGGGGGGGGGGTGAGAGTTGAACTGCTTACCACTCAGTCTGAGAGCACTTGCACTAGAAAGCTACACACCGACCATGGTTTGAAGCTCAGACACAAGACATAATGATAACATAACTCCTGGCTCTGAAAGGCATCTACCGTATTGATACACAATCCTTTTCCTTCATCAGATTTGAGGACAACATCAAACTATCGGTGCAAACATTTCAGCTGTAGCTTGTAAGGTGTGATAATTCCAATATAGAACTTTATGCCTGCCAACATAGATCAAGGGCACTAAAACAGACCCCAACGCCCTTCCACTGAACAAGGACACTCCCCTGATGATTTTCCCATTACCCAAAAATAATGTTTGCAGGGAAATCCCTGTCTAAGGTCCTCGCCCCATCTCTTGTCACCTATTGCAATACTATCTAGATAATATGGCACAACATCCCCGCCCACAGAAATAGAGAAATCACATCCACACCATCTTCAACAGCAGTATCAAACGCAGGAAGAATGTCAGAATGATAGCAACCAGACATCCAACATACCTTATATGTTGCAAGCCGAGATTTGGGTGCCATTCCTTTCTGTGCGCAACTTTGATATGAAACAGATCCGCCTCTATGAGGTCCTCTCCCATGGGTTACATCGTAGAACAAGCAAGGTCTCAGTAGGGAGTCTTTGTAAATAAATTTCATCAAGTCTGTTGGAAGCATTCTCACTGTCACACAGTCGATTTGGAGATACACACTCAGTGTATGTTCTGGATCTGAGAAATATTCTGCTACCTTCATCTCCCAAGACATTTTTTCCAACATTGCAGAGATCTCCTGTGCCTGTGGGTGTGATCTGTCACCTACACAAAAGCATGCACCATTTTATTGCCTGCCAATATAGTGACTCGTTGACGAAGCTCATATAATTGCAAAGCAAAACTTGCTTCATGAATATTCTGATATGAAACAGATCCACACCTATGGGATTCTCTCCCATGAGTTACATCGAACAGCAAGAAGGATCTCAATAGAGAATCTCTGTAATAAATTTCATCGGGTCAAAACCTGGTACACTCACACTGTCACTTAATCGATTTTGATAAAAACTATCTTGAAGGAGAGTCCCGAACTTGAAGCTGCAGTCGACACTGAACAGATAACATCATATTTGGACAACCTGCTTGTTGGAGGCGCTCCCGAAGGCCTCCACTATACTGTAACGTGCCTGCAGCCAGGCTGGAAATAGCGGCAGGTCTCTGCTTTGGATCCCCAACAAGAACACATCCCCCAATGCCCAGGAAGAGGAGGAAACAGGCCTACTGCTCTTGCTTGTAGCTGGGCGCGTCCAGGAGAAGGGAAACATGCCTCCATTTCACCCGAATGCCTCAGGAAACAACAAGGAAAATCCATCTAGTCTCCTCACACGGCCAGATCGAAAGAAAACCGTGGGCAAACCAAACCATCCTCCTTGTTCACGCGGCCAGGGAAGACAAAAAGAGACGCACCCACGAGGAACAGGAAGGAAACGTCTCATACACGCCTGCTACACTGGCTTGAAGCTCCATCTAATCCATCACGTCAACCAAACTGCGCCCAACACCCACCCAAACGCATTGAAGGAGAATCTTGAAGAGATCACGGAAAAGAAAAAAAAACGCGACTCCAACACGTCGAACAATAAAAGCTCCACCTTCCACGCCAAGGGGATGAAGCTGACCGAGCCCAGGTAGGTTAGGGGGGGGGCATTACATTCTCCTCCCCTTAAGAAAGCATCGTCCTCGATGCGACATTACATAGAGGAAAGGAAATGGTACGCAACAAGGGATAGATACGGAAGAAAACACACCCTATGGTTTGAAATTTTGGTTGATTAAAGCACGGTCACAAGGTAGCCTTAGGAACATTTGGTAGAATTTTTTTTAACTTTCAATGTTCTGTGAAGATTGGCAGTTCTTTCTTGTTTTCCATTTCATTAGTCTCTTTCCATTATCATTATTTCTAGTTTTAGTTTCTTTTAGAAAATATCATCATTGAAGTGTTTTGATTTGTTCCTTATAGTGGGTGCCCAACATGAACAGCTAATACAACACCTTATCAGGTTCAAAAGACACTACAGATTCACAAGCACACAAGTATATTCTTCATGATTGTATTACACCACAAAAGGTTACACAATTACGGAATAGAATAGGCACACTCCCCATAACATAGGTACTCATCACACATCAATGACTGACATACCAAATACTCAAACAAAAGAGTACTACAATCCACCAGACATTTCCTCAATTTGCATCAATGAAAGACTCACATAACAACAAACCATGCTATAGGTACATAGTGTCCACAAGGGAATCAATGACATGTCCACAACATCACAACACATAACCATCTGACATGAGTAACACATACATCAAAATACCACTACCAAACATCACAATAACTCAACATATATCCTGAAACATCAACCATACAGACAAATATCATAAGCCTCCCTCAAACTCTTATGCCTCCCTCAAGTCTCTTATGCCTCCCTCAAACTCTTATGCCTCCCTCAAGTCTCTTATGCCTCCCTCAAACTCTTATGCCTCCCTCAAGTCTCTTATGCCTCCCTCAAACTCTTATACCTCCCTCAAGGAGGTTGGTTGTCTCTCTGTGCCCAAGGCACATCGAGTTCGAACACTCCTAACCCAAGTGACATAATAACGCGTGGTTCAACAACCCGCTAGTTATATGTACCCCTTGGGGCGTACCCCCATACAACGAAGCGGGTCCATAGGTCCAACCAATCCATGGTGCATCCCATGACCCTATTCCACACATCACGACATTAGAACCAGCACAACAATCCAATCAAAGTGCCAAGTGGCAAAGTACAAGCCTTGGGCAAGGCGGTAAAAATTCCAAATTTAAAAGAAGACCCCAAATCAAGCTAAAATAAATGGCCAAGTAGCCAAAGTTAGTATCAAAATCCCCATGTTAGTGCCACAAACCAAGGAAATGCCCAAAATTGTAAAGCATTGCAATCAAGAAAAGATGCTGGTCCTTGCAAAATAAAGTAAAAAGCTCAATTTACGAATAAAATCAACTTATAATAATGTCACATTATGATAACTGTGTGGCTTATCTAGCCACCAAGGGGGTACTCAATGAGTTGCTGGCACTCGGAACATCGAGCCTCAGCTCGTAAAATATATATCAATCCTGCCACCCTTCGACAAGGCTAAACATAGTCATAGATACACTAAGGTTGCATACATACAACCACATAGGGAGAGAGGAAAGAGTCACATGTAATCTACTAAACCGAGTTTTGACTCAAGTTATTGACCCATGGTACACCATTCCTCACCCTCAACATACACTTCTACCGATCTCCCTCAGGGTCGGTTAGTGTAAGGCTCACAACATAACATGTAACTACATCACTAACACCATGGTGGTACACACATAGCTACCATAACGTCTCACGTATGGTAGGTATACGGGGTAGATCACAATCATACATTCACAGGGTGCAATACATCACTTTACCACATTCTACACCCAAAGTGCAATCACAATACGATAGGGTTCATACACTCACCGTATGACCCTAATTCACGACATGAAGCATTACATATTACACAACTCATATATACGATGAACATAATAACATCACAACATAACAATAATTGCTTCATAACAAGGTAGTACACACATTTCTTCAAAACATGGTAAAAACATCATGATACAACTCATTTCTTTTAACATCAATCTAGTCATACAACACATTGATACACTTACATATCACAATATGTCACAATGTTCCAACACTATGTCATCCACATTATAATTCTTTTCACACGCCACAAACAGTAATTCACACGTGAACTCTTCATAGAATCCACAAGAAGGAGAGAGAATACTCTCATCCCCACACATCAACATGATGACAAATACGCACTGAGTGACATACACATCACGTGCGTTCACAATATCACAATTACGACATTAATCACATCACGCTTAAAGCACATTACTCTTCCAATATAAATCATCAATGCAACAACATCATCATCATTATCATCATGTAACACCACCACCACCATGCAACATCACCATACAACACCAATCCAGCCCATAGGTTCGAGAGCATGAACCTACGCTCTGATACCAAAGTGTAACACACCAAAAATACCAACACAAGGACAACACAGTGAAATACAGGATAACTTTTTTTTTGACTTGCTTTGACACAACACGACACAACATGTCGTCACAAGGTTACAACCAACACCAGGAACCACTTGTTACGGGGGAGACCACAAGGTCAGCACGAGAACGTTCACACCTATCAAGGACAATGTACTCTTCTTTTGACAAGACAACATGGAAGTCCAATCCACATGACACACTCACAGCTAGGGCATCTCATGAGGAATTTCTTGTTAAATTCTTCTTGTTTACTAAAATGTCTCTTAATTCTTAACTTATGTTCTTATAAAATTTCATGTAATGATTCACACAATTCTTTTCACAAGGGAGAACTTCTTTCTTTTCAACGGTTGACTAAATAGCTTAAGGCCAAGCTTTCTAAATCTAGGATCATCAATTTGTATGTCCAAATCTTTCTTATTCATTTGATTTTAGAACATTTTCCATTTCTTACAAGGTTAATTAATCTTACTCAAGCCACTAACACATGTTTCACAACTCTATTGCACAGGTGAAGGCATAAGCTCCGATTGAGTGAAAAGTACCGCTTAGGGTTCATAACAATAGCCTTCTTGTTTAAGGATTAAATTTTGACCTTGCTTAAGAAATATCACCATGAATCAAGGCAAGGGTTAACAGAACAGGACAACAGAATTTAGCTTCAGGGTCACATTGTTTACTATCAGTCTTTTATTGAGGTTAAGAGTTTATCAAGATTGGTTAAATGTTCCATCTAGACTTTACTTAATTAAGTTTGACAAAGGAGAACATTTCAAATGATAGAGAGAGACTTAAGGTTTAATTAATCAATTTCCTTCCTACTTATTAAATCCTATCATCTTCTAAAATCTAACCATTGCTTTCACCATGAGGTCATTTAAGATTTCACCCAAAAAAGATAATGTTTATTAGCTTGGCTCGAATAAAAATAATAATAATAATAAGTTATCATATTTCATTACAAAAGATAGTTTCCTCTTGATTGTTCCAGGTCTCAAAGGTTATCAAGTAGATCACATCTACATTAATATGTTCATATACATAAATTTTCGTTTAACTTTTATCAGGATTATCCAGCTCACTTTATAGTACGTACAAACTCATTGCTACTAAGCCTTAGAAGGATTTACAACTCAACATTTTAACTCAAGAGCAAAGTTTAACAGTACTCGTTTGTGAAAACAAAACAAGGTTATATCAATTCAATTCCAACTATGATGCACAAATCAAAGGGACATACTATCTCTATTGAACCATGACTAGGGAGCAAGAGAGTAATAACATGGGACAAGCCCCGCTACTATACTAAGGGTTAAAATTCACTAGAATATCCCATAACCAAGCGGTAATCAAATTTCATCTTTCACATGATAACCAAACAAACCAAAGTTTCAACAGTTACAACAACAATACTCTACAATACATTTACTAGGCACTGACCCTTCTTCTAAAATGTCCAAAGGCCCTTTCCAAATTTTATAACATAATACACATTCGTACAAAGGAACATCATAACCAAGATTGATGCAATAATCTACAAGTCTTTCCATCATCTAACCACGTAAGCCATCTGCAACAATTAATAACCTGAGTCAGTTCGCGAGAACTGAGCAAGATAAGACTATACATAGCAACAATAAGCTACTAGCTAACAATACCATGAAAGGAAACATTCTATTCAGGAAATGGATCAAATTTCTAACCTCTAACAACCTTTTTGAAACAAGATGTAATTTTCAACATATCAACTAAGAAGAAAACCATAAGTTTTAGTTATGAAAATACCTCTAAAACTACAAAAGTTTGACAACCAAAAACGCAAGACTATGAAATTTAAATGATTAGACACAAGAGTTGAGAGTATTAGGATTTCAATCATGTAATCCCGTAGATTACGTGATTGAAATCTAAAGTGTAACCCATCAATCCACATTCTCAAGGTGAAGTCAAAAGATAAAAACCAGACCCGATCTTGGCTGCCAAAAAGAATATAGTTTTGGAATCGTTCCGTAGGGACATAGGCCTAATAGGCTATAGATGAACAACGAGGGAAAAACAAAGTTCCATCATGTAATCAAAAAGGTTTAAAGGATGAAAAACTTATATTCAAACCCACAACCATTATATCTTAGGTAATAAGTGACTTCATAGCTAATAAGGATGAGTGGAAAGGACAGTAAGAATGTCCGGAATAGGTATTGCCTAACATCTTACCTACTGAACATAACCAGGGCCAGAAAAGTGACAAGCCTCAATTATACCCAAGTTGAGTAGGCAATCTAGCATTCTAAACACATCCTTGCAATTTTCATAATACCTTAGATTTATAATCCTCCCGTTCTAGAGGAACATAGCCATGAATCTAGACTTGGTTGAAATTTTCTGACATCAACTCACTTCCTAATATCATAAACGATGTATACAAAGGAAAAAGGTCTCTCGACTCTCCTTAAATTACATCTCATCACTAAGTTTATAGTAACCTATGCAGTGATTAAACACATAATATACCATTGAAGATAGATATCCTCCAATAACGAACTTCTATAACGATGTAATTACAATTATTACGTTCGACACAAAAACAAACTATTCCAAGCTTCTTTTCCCTTTTGACAACAAAATATATTCACGACCTTCCATCACAATCATTCTAAATTTGCAATGAAAGGTCACTCATCAAGAAGGAAGTACAAAACAAGTTTGACTAAATTAAGGAACTTCATGTTACCTTAAGCAGTTGATGAAAACCTTAACTTTCACGAACCGTGAAAGATATTACCTTACTCCATCAAGGCATTATGTCGATACATGATTAAATTGATCACACAAGGAATCATCAACATACCATATCTTAACACCATAAAGGTCATTAATTTTATCAAATTTTACTCATCGAAAGAGTAGAATCGAAATGGGGTTCTATCAATAGTTTATGCCCTTCTATCAACCCAGGACATATTTTCGGCCCAAAACTTCCTTCTTATCAAGCATATAAATATTGAACTTCTAATTTCCAAAAGCCCTAATAATTTGCACAATACACGAAGTGCATAATCACGCTTATCATAAAAATAATAATAATAATTTAACTGTATGTTTTCCTCTAGGGCAACAACATAACAGGAACCCAATACTAGTCAACGCTACAACGTTCTAGGGGCGATTACATACCCAGGCTCACAAAAGAAACATCGACATTTTTACAGAAGGAAGTAACTTTAAAATTATATACATATATATAATATATATTTCATATGATCAATCAAAGCATACACTGAGAACCTTTGTTTGTTTTATATATAAAAGGGTTTGATCACGTCAACAAGAACAACCAACAGAGGCAAAACCAGAAGTAACAAACTGATAACCATGTACTGAACGCAAATCCACAAAATCACAGATTTAAACCAATTTCTAGAAAGATAAAGTTTCATTTCAAGAGGTTATTAGATACTAGCATATTATGTATATGGTTAGTCTATCTTGCCTGTTTTAACGCATCCACCACGTGAACGTCCAGCAGGGACTGCTTCAGCCACACGCCCTCCGCTTTATCCTCTGCTTCACTGATCTTTTCTTGCAATATACCACACCAGGATTCCCTTTTGAAGGCATGACTAGAAGGATGCAATAGGTGGCTGTCCAAACACTAGATTGCTTCAATGTAGCTGCTTTGGGGGGGGGTGAGAGTCGAACTGCTTACCACTCAGTCCGAGAGCACTTGCGCTAGAAAGCTACACACCGACCATGGTTTGAAGCTCAGACACAAGACATAATGATAACATTGCTCCTGGCTCTGAAAGGCATCTACCGTATTGATACACAATCCTTTTCCTTCATCAGATTTGAGGACAGCATCAAACTCTCGGTGCAAACATTTCAGCTGTAGCTTGTAAGGTGTGATAATTCCAATATAAACCTTTATGCCTGCCAACATAGATCAAGGGCACTAAAACAGACCCCAACGCCCTTCCACTGAACAAGGACACTCCCCTGATGATTTTCCCATTACCCAAAAATAATGTTTGCAGGGAAATCCCTGTCTAAGGTCCTCGCCCCATCTGTTGTCACCCATTGCAATACTATCTAGATAATATGGCACAGCATCCCCGCCCACAGAAATAGAGAAATCACATCCACACCATCTTCAACAGCAGTATCAAATGCAGGAAGAATGTCAGAATGATAGCAACCAGACATCCAGCATACCTTATATGTTGCAAGCCGAGATTTGGGTGCCATTCCTTTCTGTGCGCAACTTTGATATGAAACAGATCCGCCTCTATGAGGTCCTCTCCCATGGGTTACATCGTAGAACAAGCAAGGTCTCAGTAGGGAGTCTTTGTAAATAAATTTCATCAAGTCTGTTGGAAGCATTCTCACTGTCACACAGTCGATTTGGAGATACACACTCAGTGTATGTTCTGGATCTAAGAAATATTCTACTACCTTCATCTCCCAAGACATTTTCTCCAACATTGCAGAGATCTCCCGTGCCTGTGGGTGTGATCTGTCACCTACACAAAAGCATGCACCATTTTATTGCCTGCCAATATAGTGACTCGTTGACGAAGCTCATATAATTGCAAAGCAAAACGTGCTTCATGAATATTCTGATATGAAACAGATCCACGCCTATGGGATTCTCTCCCATGAGTTACATCGAACAGCAAGAAGGTCTCAACAGAGAATCTCTGTAATAAATTTCATCGGGTCTCCTGGTACACTCACACTGTCACTTAATCGATTTTGATAAAAACTATCTTGAAGGAGAGTCCCGAACTTGAAGCTGCAGTCGACACTGAACGGATAACATCATAGTTGGACAACCTGCTTGTTGGAGGCGCTCCCGAAGGCTTCCACTATACTGTAACGTGCCTGCAGCCAGGCTGGAAACAGCAGCAGGTCTCTGCTATGGATCCCCAACAAGAACACATCCCCCAGTGCCCAGGAAGAGGAGGAAACACGCCCACTGCTCTTGCTGGTAGCTGTGCGCGGCCAGGAGAAGGGAAACAGGCCTCCATTTCACCCGAACGCCTCAGGAAACAATAAGGAAAATCCATCTAGTCTCCTCACGCGGCCAGACCGAAAGAAAACCGTGGGCAAACCAAACAATCCTCCTTGTTCACGCGGCCAGGGAAGACAAAAAAAGACGCGCCCAGGAGGAACAGGAAGGAAACGTCTCATACACGCCTGCTACACTGGCTTGAAGCTCCATCTAATCCATCACGTCAACCAAACTGCGCCCAACACCCACCCAAACGCATTGAAGGAGAATCCTGAAGAGATCATGGCAAAGAAAAAAAACGCGACTCCAACACGTCGAACAATAAAAGCTCCACCTTCCACGCCAAGGGGATGACGCTGACCGAGCCTAGGTAGGTTAGGGGGGGGGAGGGGCATTACACTCCACCATCTTCACCATGAAACAAGCACACAACAAAATGAGGGAGTAAAAAAAACTCTCCACCCAACTGAATATCTAATGAAGGAGAGAATCCTTCTTCCTCATTGGCCCCCAAGCCCCTAAAATCAAGAAACGAGGGGTATAAAACAACCATTGGCAACTCTAAATAGATTCCACAATCATGTTAGATCAATACATTGAACATAACTAAATGGACATATAAATTTTTTTTTTACAACTTTCTCAAACAACACATAGGCTTGATATCAAGCCAAAAGGAGGAATGAATATAGAAACCACCTCCTTTTGCCTCCCATGTGAAGTGGGAGTTTCACCTAGATCCTCCATGTGCACAGTACAACAACAAAACATCCTTATATCTCCCACTACAAGTATGCAAATATTTTTCCATGTTTTCCTTTTCACTCCCCATAGGTGAAAATCCCAATCATACTCTCTGAAAAATGCATGTCTCACAACTCCGTTTTCCATCCCCAATGGACCCATACTTCCATCTCCCACTCCCTTCTTAAGGAAAACTACCCAACCACACAAATAAACCACATTCACAACACTCATAGAATACTTAACAAGAACAATTTTCACATCTAAAAAATATATAAGAAAACAAAAAAGGTGGAGATCCTACCTCTCCATCAAGCTTCTAAGTTACCCTAACAAGCTCCTAATTCCAAAAGTTCAAAAGAAAGATAATAAACAAGTAATCCCAAATCCATCAAATTCCATCAATAAATAAAAATGGGATGTGAGGATGATGAGGTGGATCCATGTAGGATGCCATTTTAGCATTCCTCCATTCCAACACAAAAGTCAAGCACCATATCCAATACAATAAATGAACATGTAAGACATATGAAAATCCCACATGACACTAAAACATACACATCATGTCTACCAAGGACAATTAATTGTGGTGAGTAGGAAAGTACAATTATTTTCACCCATTTAAGCTCCAAAATGCATAAGTAATTCTAAAATTAGGTCCCCATACCATAGGTATGGTTTTTGGCGTGAATTTAAGGAGAATGGGACAAGCTTAGCTTGTCCCACAAGCCTACATAAAAGCCTCTCAAGTCAAAATCTGAATTTTTAAGTTACGGAAGGGTACACCACACAAAATCCAACAAAAATCTAACCTACATCCACAATATTTTGAGGACCATATACCCTGATAACTATTCAATTTTCATGTCCTTATTTTAGTTTTCAAATTTAGTTGGATTAGCTAATTAAGACACATTAATAATTGCTAATAAAGTGACTAAAATTTCTAATAATTAAAAACATAACACAAAATAAAATACACTCAAAATTAAAATAAGATAAACATTATCCCCATGGCCACACATGTGAGGTCACCATGCATGGGAAACCTCCTAACTAGACATGCAACAACACTACGTAACATTACACGAGTTGCCATGGTGACATGTTTCCAATACCCCACATTCCTTCAGTTTTGGTCTCCTATCCCCCGTAGTTTGTTATGCTATAATTTCCTGCAAAATCAAACAATACCTTTTTGTCCTCATGACAACATTAACGATGTAAAGATAATAAAACACATACATATTTGCATAACAATTCACATCATCAAATATCATAATTAAACCCATGTTACAATCAAGTAATTGACCAATTATTCAAATTTATAAAATTTTGATTCTACCAATCCATGAATTTTACTAAGATCATAACATGAACAATCATTTAGAATTATCAATAAATCAATTCTAATGTTTTAGTACAATACTAACACTTAGAACATCAATACTGATACATAAATCAAGCATATAAAATCCATCGCATAAGTCACATCATGTCAAGAGTCTAACGACTCCATATTGTCTATCAAGTAGGTTAATCAAATCATATACAATCATGTACATCAAAGTCCACACTACAACCATACAGTAAATAACAATTAGAACATAGCAGTAATCATAATGTCCCACACATCTTATTAGTATTCTAACTACAATACAATAACAAGATTCAAGATTATAATCAATTCAAAATTGAAAACATAGTTCAATTAGTGTTGAATAGGAGTGGGCATTATAATGTGGGCCATGGGAAGAGATAAAATCATTTGTGATGATTCATAGCACTTAAAACTAGAGAGATTTATTGGGAAAAATATCGACTTAAGAGGGCAGCACTACGAATTTATTCCGTTTGGAACGGGAAGAAGGGGATGCCCTGGGATTCCAATGGGGCTTCTTGTTACTGAGTTAACACTTGCTCAACTGATACATTGTTTTCACTGGACTGTGGAGGGTGAGGTTAACATGCATGAAATGTATGGATTGACTGTCCCTAGAAAATTTCCAATCTCTGCTCGTCCCTCGTGGAGGCTCACTAGTAAATTTCCTGGTTAAGATTTATTCAATCGTGGTCTTTAAAATGTACTTTCGATTATTTCCCATCAATTGTTGTTAGTATGCATATTAGGCATAAATAAAATAGCAATTGCAAGATATGTTCTAGAAAAGAGATGTGATATCTAAATTTAGTCTAGAAATTAATTACAATTTGTAATTCTAAGTAAGGATAAGAATAAGTAAGAATTAGTGTATAACACTTCTTTATGTATTTTTCATTTTTATTCTATAAGTTGACCATTTTCATATGTTCTCTTGAGTTATTTTGTTTGACATTATTTGGATTTGTTCACATTTTTCATTAAGAGTGTAAATTTTGTCCATGTGCATGTATTTCACATGATCTTCATGTCCTATCTCATTGATATATTTTCCATTGTTGTGTTTGTTGCCACTTCAAGAAATCCTAAGGATTAGGGAGGACCAAGAATGAATTTTATAGATTGACATGCCCAAATCTCATACTAGATGAAGCATTCATAGGTTCTAGAAATTGTGAGAACTTTCCCATAAAATTTTGATAATTTTAAACTCTCAAGGATCTTGAGAGACAATCATTGACTGATGTAGTTGAGATGGATTGGGATGTTTGAGCATAAAATTGAAACCTCTAGTAGCATCTAACAACCCATATAGATTTGTGTGCATTATCAATTAAGTGTCATCATGTTTTTACTACAAACTATCATCATGTTATCCTAACAATGAAGCAAATTTATACTATTTGTGACATTGCATTCACTACCAGCAAGAGAAAACTAGCATGTGTTTGTAGAAACCACGAGAGGATTTTATACATTGAACTAATTCCCATATCTAAATTTATAAAATACATTCATAGGTGCTATAGATTATGACATCTTTTATATAAAATTTTTATGATTAGTTTCTCTTCTGAATTTTAAGAATTTTTTTTATGAAAATATTTTATAGATGCTACGAATAATGCAATTAGTTGTTCAAAGATATCATCAAATTGATGCAGTTAAGAATTGATTAGGAAGCTTGGGTAGAAAATGACACCTCTAATAGTTTCTACCATCCCACCCGTATATTTGTTTGGTGTCAAATTGGTGCCACATGGTGAGGATGACAAAATATCACCCTAACATTAAAGTAAATAATTACTTTTTGTATAGAATTTTGTTTGATGCCATCATGATAAAACCATTACTAGTTGGGAGAAAAGGTGAGAGTATTTTATAGATTGACCTAATTCTTAGTTATGGGTTTACATGAAAAATTCATAGGTGTCATTGATTACAAGAGAATTTCTTAAATCTTTGATAATTTTTCGCTCTTCCAGCTCTAAAGAGACATCCAGAGATCTTTGTAGTCGAGAAGTATAGGGATATTTGTGGTATAAAATGAAAAGTATGGTATTATGTACCATCATACCCAAACACATGTGCGCTATCAATTTGGGGCCTCAAAATGTAGATTGTAATATATCATCCTTGACATCCTAATAATGTAGAAAATTGACATTTTTGGAACATTGAGATTGCTTCCACCAGCTGGAAACCATCATTCTTATGATAAAACATGAGAGTATTTTATAGATTGACCTAAAGGTGTAGCTATATATTTATATGAGACATCAATTTTTTTTATCTATAGTGCCAAAATAGAAATTTCCACCTACACTAAATGACATTTACTCCTTAAATCACGTTTTAGCTATGAGAAAATATTTGTTGTTGATTTTCTATCATCATTGTATTTATAGATTCATATGGGAAAAGCTAGATGACCCACACTTGGAATTAAACGATCTAATTGTTCATATCCATTACCCTCTATTTTGGAAAAATTACTCATTGAAGTATGTGTTGTTGTTTCTCCTACCTACCAAAAGGTTTCTCTTAAGAACCACTTCTAGATGCCTAGAGTGTGCATTCTTTTAGGGGCATTATTGCGGGACTTGAGGAAGGTGATTCTTGGATTTTATCTCCATCCATACATATCGAAAGGAATATAATGTGTATTTTATCCTTATTTTAGTAATGGTATAAGTTTTCTCAGCATTTCATGTCTTTCATGAGTAGTATTCAATTTCTATTCATATTAGTTTTATGCCAATACAAAGGAAATATATTTGATATGAAAAATCATGAGAGGATTTTTTGATTCGAATCAAGGTCTAGTTTTTTTATTAGGGGTAAATAGTTTTAAAGGGACTATACCCTGTTACAAATATTTCATAAGCCAGATAGTGCATCAAAAAGGATATCAAAGTATTAAAGGGACTAAGCCCTAATAAAAGAAGGCTCAAAAGCTAGAAAGAGCAATAAAACCATCAAAAAAGGATCGTAAACCAAGATAACCATTAGAACCAACTATAGCATGAACAAAAACTATAAGGAGGGAGAAAAATGATTCAAATTTGCAACAAAGCTACTTGAACACAAAAAATATACAACATCAAAATAAGAATTTGAAAGAAATAATAGTCCGCATTACTTGACTGCTTTATCAATATTAGTTTTTATCTTCTGAAGAGAGGTGAATAATGTCAGGGACGTGACATGGGAGGAGTCCTTTTTATCTAGATGTGACAGAACTAGGTCCCTTGTTCAATCCAAATCCCAGATGGCAGAAGGAATTTTATTGAGTATGCTGATACTTTTGACATGTTGCTCCATGAAGTTGTATATATGCTTGAGTACATAAGTAGTAAATTCATGTCTGTCTTTTATCAAACCCAATGTATTTTCCATGGAATTAAGTTTTTTTTTTAATTTTCAAAGTCTGCTCATTATCCATAATGGGGTCATCATTCATGATCCTTTTACCTTCTCTCTTACCAATTTGTTTGATATCTTCTTTTGGGTCACTAACTTCCCTTTCTAACTTGACAATGCTGTTGAGAATTTCTTAATCCTTTTCATTAGAAAAATATTCGGCAGGGTTGCTAATATGGAGTAGAATTTTTATAGATTCAATCTCTCTATTGTTGTGAAGGACCCTTTGGGAGGGGAGGTCTTGGGTGATGGGGTAAAGAGGATTTTTGGTTATTATTTCTCTATGCTCAGGAGCATTGGTGGGGGTAGTGGAGTAACAGAAAGGAGGAGCATGGGAAGTTGGGAATGTATAAAGCTGGGAATGATAATGAAGATGTAGCAGTATAATGAGACCTTAATGGAGGGGGGAGGCATGGTTGTGGTTTTGAAACTCAAGGATATAATGCTCCAAGGAATTTAAAATATAATGCGGAAAAATAACCTATAAATTCCTTCTAAAGTGATTTAGGAAAAATAGATGTTTAAGAGGAACTGTCATATATCTTCCTTCCAAAGTTACATTCCTGACAATCATCCTTGTAATTTCATCAAAGGGTTCAAGAATGGAGGCCACTTTTACACCTGCCATAAAAAAATTCAATATTTTCCCCTTCTGCAAGAAATTTCTTGGCTTCAACATTCTTGTCAACCCTTTTACTGAAAAATCCAACCTCATCTAGGCTCGGACCCATAACCTCTACAATAAGTTATTCAGTAATTTTTACTTTGATCTCGCCATACTCAATCGCCCTCAGTTTCTATCGAGCTAAAATTTTAACAGAGACATCTTGATCGTGATCATGTATTTTCTCAATTAGGTTGGATACCCCTTCCATTTGTAAGTACTTCCATAAAGTCACATCATCCTTCTAAGCTGGGTCGAATATGGGTTCCATTTTATATGGAGGTACCCTCATTTTTCTATTATTTTTTATAACATTTCGAGCTTTAATGCCTCTTTTCCAAACTCTCTTATCGATAACTTCTTCACATACCAAAAAATCATGCTAAATGGAAGTGGTATTAATTATCCTAAGTTCAAAGGAGATAATCACTTTCAAATCGAAGGAGGGGGGCTCATTAATGATGATTTTATGAATCATATTTATCCTTAATAATTTCATTGTGTCCCAACTTAAGAAGAATGTCATCATTAAACCAATTTTGCATGTTATTACTAACACCATAGTTAGCTAGACTATTTGCCACGTTGTTGCCTTCACGGTAGGTGTGTATGATTTTAAATTTTGCAAAGGATTTAAAAATTTGAATAGCTTCATAAATGAAGTCCCTAATAGTCCAACTAGGGAGTTGAACTTTATTTAGGAGGTTAATTATGTTCAAAGAGTCCTCTTCAATTATAATATTGGAAATGTTGAAATCCCTAAAAAGCCTTATCCCCCATAATATTGTTAGGGATTCAAAATAGTGGTTTGTTTGGTGGCCCATTTTTCCTGCCACATCATCAACAAGACAACCTCTATGATCCCTGATTATTCCACCTCCTCCTGATTCCCCAGGATTTCCTTTTGAAGCTTCATCAAAATTCAATAATCAAGGTCTTGTTGATGCATAATCACAACACCTCTGAATATCTGCAACTCGATGGGTTGAAAATATCAGTGTGATTACATAACATGGAGCTTTTCCCATATTGTGGGACTTTGCGATCAGGAAATCTCTCCAAATCAAGGATGGTTACTATTCCTATGTTCAGGTGCACACATACAATTTATAGAGGTTCTACTCGAAAATCTACTCTAATGGCTAAGGACACACGGTTAAGAAGATACAAGAAAATAAACCTAACTAACAAAGGTGATGTGCCAAAGGAATGTTGAACACCTACATTGAAAATAAAAACAAACCATAAAATGCATACAACCACCATACACAGGTGGCCAAGATTGTAATGAGAGATCAGAGAGGTGCAATGAACATAGAGAGGGTTGGAAATCATCCAAAGACATGGATTATTTCTCTAGAGTTGATACAGTACACTACAATGTCCAAGAGGCAAGATTTGTATTACAACTTGAATGGGAGTCTTGAAACTCCACAAATTCACCTATAGAATAAAGAAGAAGGGAGGGTTCAAAGAAAAAAATGGCCAACCTTTAGAAAAATAACCCTCCTTACAATATATAGAAAGAATGAGAGAAGGAGACGAGAAATAATTTGGATTCCTGCTCCAACCACCCAAGAAATGCATTCAATTCTCCTGCAAAATTGATGGGAGCCATGACAAAGCCTATCCATCCACGTGTTGTTCCTTGTAGGGTAAGAAATAAATCCCATACCTTCATTAATGGTGGTAGGTGAGAAACATGGGACACCTCAAAAAATGGAGAACTGTATTTTTCATTGTTAAGAACTTAGTCCCACTAATTTAAATATATTATATGTCAAGAGCTTTCCAAAAATTCCTCTCTTGCTCAAATCTGAGCTTCCAGTCGAAAGTTATGGCCATCTAAAGGTTGAGGTGAATTCTACAAAAACGGTGAACTGCTGATCTTGTCTGAGTGTTCCAAAAGTCCGAAACCTGAAAGTCTAAAATTTCAGACTTTTGGACTTCAAAAATTCAGACTTTTGCATTTTGGACAAAAAAACACTATTCATATGCCCAATTTCTTGAAAAATCGGAAAGTCCAAAATTTCAGACTTTTCTGACTCCTTATCCTGACACGATTCCCAAAATCTCAAAAACCCTGAAAGTCTAAAATTTTTAGATCATTTCTTACATGCATCCTGAGGTCAACAAAAATCCTGAAAGTTTGAAATTTTATACTTTCATACTTCAGGTTTTCAGAGCTTTTTTGGCCCATTTCCTGCACGCACACCAAGAATTTTTGAAACCCAAAAGTCTGAAATTTCAAACTTTTGGACTTTGGAATTTTGGAATTTTTTGGGCAATTTTTTGATTTTACGCCTGAGATTTCCAAAACCCTAAAATCCAAAAGTCTGAATTTTCAGACTTTCAAAGTTTTGGTTTTCGATTATTTTCTTGTCATTTTTTTCCCTGTTTTCTCTTAAATGAAAAAATTTTAAAGTTCAAATTTTTGAATTTTTTTCCTCGATTCTTTTTCTTCCTGAATCCTAATCTTCATCGATGTTTGCACTGAACATTTATTTTCCACCTTTGCATTGCCATGATAATTCTATCTGTAATCTAAATTTCAAAAATCACATTTGAGCTCGCACGACTGAAAACACCCTCTCCATGTTCCTCGTGCAAGGTTGTGTTTAATCAATTTTTCTTGAGAGGAAAAATTGGATAACATATCTATTTTTAACTTTATACGAGACATCTATTTTCTGTCTGGGTTCCCCAATAAAATTTTTCCACCTCCACTAAGTTACCTTTTCTCAAATCACATTTTCGCTATGAGATAAATGTTTCTTCATGTTATATGATCACGACCTTCGTAGATTCCTATCAAGATGGTTAGATGAACCAAACATCTAATAAAATGATCTGATCTATCATATCCATGAATCTCTATTTTCAAAAAATCAATAATTGAAGTTCTTATTTATTTAACAAGGACAAACACATTTCTCTTATGATCCACTTATAGATGCCTATAGTTTGAATATTTGGGGGGCATTGTGGGACAAGAAAAAGGTGATTATTAGGAATTTGTGTCCATCAATACATATAGTAAGGCACATACTAATTTTGTTTGTATTGTATCCTCTTTTACATGAGGATTAAGCTTTACTAGCATTTGCATGTCTTTCCATAGAAGAGTTCAATCTCAGTTCAAGAAACTCATGAATGTAAGTACCTATTAAAACACTAAAAGTAGAATCTAGAAATGAATATACTAATGTATTTTATCCTCTCTCAAGTAGAGGTTTAAGATTACTTGGCATAATCACCTCCTTTCTAAGTGTGGTTATAGTATAAGTCAACTATATTCTTAATGTAGTTCTATGGCCATGCAATTATCAATATATAATATCATTGATTTGTAATTTATTTTACCAAGAGCATAATTTAAAATTTTAGTATCATGGAGAATGATAATTATGGAATATACTTTACATGTATAAGGTGATTTTTTCTTTGAACACAACAAACAAGCCCTTTTTACCACAATTGTGGTTGCATAGTATTGCCACAATTTATAAGAATTGTAGATTACCTGTAGCATCTCTATGAAAATTGCCTTTCATCATTTCTAAGTATTGTGGATATTCTATAATCTACATATAGTGATAATAATTGATAGAAAATTCACATATCCAACCATTCTTCATAGAAATTCCACAATTTTTGGAAAATAGAACTAAAATTGAATGTCAAAATAATATTAATACTAAAATTTATAATTAAATAATTTGGAAAAGCCATGTTATTAAATTTTAATATTTATTTTTTCATATTTTCATTTTTTTAAAAGAAAATTTAAGTTAAAATATTAGGGAAATCTAACCATCTAAAAATATGTTTATCATATAAGAAGAATCATATATGTTTATCTTTATAATCTTTTATGTTTATTTATGTAATTATAAAATAGTTTTCGACAAAGTCTCTTGGAGATTCATGGATGCGGTCTTGTCCAAATTTGGTTTTCAAAGCAAATTCAGAAAAATCATTCACTCTTGCATCTCTACCTCTAGATTCTCTGTGGTTGTTAATGGGGAACCTGTGGGTTTTTTTGCCAGTAATAGAGGTATATGGAAAGGTGACCCAATCTCCCCTCTTTTTTTTATTATTATGGCTGACAGTTTAAGCAGATCTATTTCCAAAGCTATTGACATTGGCATGATAAAAGGCTTCCCTCCAACTACTGGTAATCAGATCTCCTCTCATCAGTGGTTTGCTAATGACACTCTGCTACTACTAATGGCTTCTATTATTGAGGCAAAGGCCATTAAAACTGTCCTCAGATTTTATGAGGAAGCCTCGGGGCAAAAAGTTAATTTTGACAAAAGCTATATTTATTTCTTCAATACTCCTGAGGAGAGGCAAAGAAAGATCGCTAATATTCTAGTATGCAGAATTAATTCTCTACCAGCTACTTACTTAGGGTTACCTTTAAGTACTGGCAAGATTTAAGTGGAGGTATGGAATGATCTTATTAAGATATTTCAAAGAAAGTTGGCTGGCTGGAAAGGAGCAGTTCTTTCAAGTGCAGGTAAGTGCCTTTTGGTTAAAAGCATGCTTCAAAACTTGCCTATCTACATACTGTCAATGTTCAGCATGCCTACAACTGTGATGAGTAGTATTGAGAAGATTCAAAAACACTTTCTGTGGCACGGTACTAAGGAAAGATTCAGATATCATCTTGTGGCTTGGGAACAGGTTTGTAAACCTAAGAGACTAGGGGGGTTAGACATCAAAGATATCAAACATATGAGTACTTCCCTTATTGTAAAATTAGGATGGAGGCTTATAAAAGAACACAAACCTTGGACAGAGCTGATTAAGATCAAATATATTTCAAATCAAAGCAAGATTTCCTTTATATATGATCAGTCCCTTCTGAGTGGTTCTATTTTCTGGAACAACCTTCTACGCAGCAAACACATTCTTTCTCAGGGGTGCAGCTAGAAGCTTGGAGATGGGCAAAACATAAACTTCTGGACTGATAAGTGGACGGATTCTAACTGGATTTCTAATTATGATCATATTAAAGACAACTTAATTGCAAAGTATGGACACAAAATCCAGGGGTAAATTGAGAGGAATGGAAACAAAAGAAAATGGAAGCAGCTAAAAGTGGAGAATGATAATATTCAGGCTGATATTATATCTCTCCAGAATCAACTTTCCCTAATCCAGATAAGTAATCAAAATCTTAAGGATGAGCTCATCTGGAAAGATTATTTTGATGGGGATTACACTGTTAAAGCAGGATATAATTATTTCTTTGCATCCATGGCAAGTGAAATTAAGTGGCACAAATTGTGGATGCCGGAGCTAACCCCTAGAGTGAACTTATTTTGGTGGCTAATTATTAATGGAAAGATCCTAACTAATGATAACCTCATCAAGAAGGGATTCATCATGCCAAAGATATGTTGCATGTGTCAGCAAGAGGCTGAAGATATAAAGCATTTATTCCTCCATTATGAGATTGCTTCCAAAATTTGGTAGCTTGTCTTTGCAAAATTTAATCTGAGGTGGATTTTTCCCCTTACCTTCCTTCAGGCTTGGGAGCAATGGAGCTCTCCGTTCAAACATTGCATGGTGAAAAGCCTATGGCAACTTGTTCTGCCCCACACTATGTGGAGAATATGGAAGGCTCGTAATGATAATATTTTTAGAAACAATAGACAGGATTGTAACAAATTATATAAGGAAATTATCATTGTTGTGCAAGATAATATTGCTAGATTTAAACCCCCTAAAAATAGAATCTACCCGGAGAATGAAGAATGCATTCTAAATGAATGGTACTGACAATGGTAACAATGGTAACAATGGATTAAACAATGGTACTGAATGCATTATAACAATGGTACTGACAGAAACACAGTCCGATGGATTAAACCCCCCACTTATTGGCACAAGTTAAATTTTGATGGGGCCTCTAAGGGCAATCCGGTGACTCTGGAGGAGGGGGAATCATCAGGGATCAAAGAGGCTGTTATGTTACTACTTTTTCTGGGAGAATGGGCAGGCAGACTAATCATTATTCCGAAGCCATGGCGGCTCTTTGGTGTATTAGACTTGCCAGAGATTGTAATATTCCAAATATCATAATTGAAGGTGATTATCTAAATATTATCAATCTTCTGAATAAAAAGCAACACCCCAGCTGGTCTAGTAGGGATTATATAGAAGAAGCTATTGATATATGTAAAAGCTTTGTGAATGTCGAAATCACCCACACCTACCGGGAAGGAAATAGGGTAGCTAACAGTTTTGCTAACTTCGGTGTTAATAATCCCTTTCAAACTTGGATTGGAGGGTACGTTCTTCCCGCTCATGTCAATAAAGCCATAATCATTGATCTTCATGGTAGTGAAAATCATAACTAACGGCTATTTTTTAGATGCTAATGTGCGGATCCCCAAGTACATGTTGATGACATCACAAAAGATTTGGATGATTGTTGCGATCTGTGTGGGCTGGGCTGTCATCATTTCTTGGCACAGGAGGAAAGCCGAGGCATAGGGAAATAATAACAAGTGTAGCATAATAATTAAATCATATTTCACGGGAAGGAAAGATTCAAATTCCAAGTTCAAAGTTCAGCCTATTCCGCACATTGGTAGCTATTTTACCATTGAGAATAGGAAAAGGTGCAGAGGAAACATGGGGGGGCCGCCATGCAAAACCGAACCGACCCACAATCCTGAGTGGAAAGAGAACATGGAGCTCTGGGATTACCTGCAAATCGGGGGCTTGTCTAATTTCATTGAAAGGATCCAAGGCTTCGACCAAAACATCTCTATCAAATTCACCCGGGGTTGGAAGAACAGAATAGTCAAATATAGTAACATGAAAATTGAAATCACGGAAGAGCTCATAGCTCAGATCACTGGCCTCAGCCTGGAAGGCACAAAATTCTTCAATAAGAAGGTAGACAGGGAGGTGGAAACCAAGAAATTTCTGGAAGAGGGAGAGAATCTTGAGTTCATGACTGCTGGCCTCAAGGTGGAGTGGATCCCTGAACCGTTTGCTGAACTAGCCAAAATGGTGGTAAGGTATATTACCCTTGAAGGAAGATATGTGACTATACCTCAAAAACATCTGATTTTTCTGAATCATTTTCATAGAAATAACATTATCAGCTTTCCTCATTATCTGATTAACTCTCTGGAGAAATCTATAAGGGAAGTTCAAAGCCACTCTAGGGCTGTCCCTTTACACCAGGGACTTATCCTCTTGATTCACCGAAATTTCTCCAGCTACCCTCCCGTGAATCCTATCCCACCTCCCTCTTCCATACCTCCACTTGCCCACATTGCTCCCACTCCCCCTGCTAAAAAGAAAGAATGAAGAGGCGGTCTCTAGCAAGAAAAGCAAGAGCCTCAAATCCAAAATCCCTGCTTCCCAACGAGTCCTCAGGAGCCACAAGGACTTAGAACTAGCTGAAAACCTCCTGCATATCAGCAGGCCGATGGAGGAGCCCAAAGAGGAGGAATTACTGGATAGGGTGGTCAGATTAGAAAAGGAGCTGAAAGAGCTCAAAGGGGCTATAAAAAACATGGAAAGAGTGAAGGGTAAAAGGATCCTTCAAAGTGAGGAGGAAGAGGGGGTTATTGGTGAAGTCTTGAAGAAACTACAGTCCCTAGATGGCAGATTGGGGAATGCTAAAAGCCGAAATGACTGCATATTATCTACCCTCAAAAGCATCTATAATTTCATTAAGCAACATGTCCACAGTGTTTGCATTCTAAGTGGGATCAATGAGGACATATGGGGCCCAAAAGAGAAAAGGGACATTGCAATTTCCCAAGCTGATTTACAAGACTCCTCTCAGGCCACTGCCATTGCCTTCTTCATGTCACTGCAGGCTATCAAGACAAAAATTGACAGAGCCATCAAGTAAAGGGCTGTTGTGATGCTGTTTTTTGGCTGCGATGCGGCTGTCATCGGGTGATTCTGGAGCTGTTTTGTGGCAGGGATCCTTATGTTGTTTCTCTTTTGGTTCCTTTTTGATCTTGCCTTCTTTTTTCTGGATCTATGTACGTTTAGATCCTTTGTTCACCTATATTGTAATATTTAGCTGTTGAGCCTTCCTTGGTTGGCTGTTTTTCCCTTCTCTGGGCTGCTTCTCTCATCTTTGCTATCTGGATTTTGATCCCTTTTGTATATAGGGTATAGTCCCTTCAAAACTATTTGCCGTTAATAAATAAAAAATTATAAAATAGTTTTCTAAACATAACATATTATTTTATAAATAATAAATGTATAACTAAAATTCTTGTTTTTGTTATTCCTATTTATATAAATAATTTTCTTAAGAGAGTTATTAATTGATTTATAAATAATAAATGCATAGTTGTTTTGGTAGCTATTATACTTTCACTACACAGACTCTTGTTGTTATTTTTTCTAAACTCAAAATCAATACTTTTCCATCTCCTATAACATGGGCACACCATTCCATGAGCTTAACTCTTACAACAAAACATATTTTTTACCATAAATATTCCAAAAGAAATCCACAATTTATGAGAAATGTAGAGCAATTATAAAATCTATATGAAAATTTCATTCATTCATTTTTAGAGATTGTGGATATTCCACAATTTACATATAATGATAATAATTTGTAAAGAACTCACATATTCAACCACTCGTAGAAAACCTATAATTTTTGGAAATTAAAATTAAAATTTATCATAAAATTCAATGACAAATTTACAATTATGAAAAAAATTGAACTTGTTAATATTAATTTATATTAATATTGAAATTTGAAATTCAATAATTTAGAAAATTCTTTTTTATATAAATTTCATTGTATTTTTATATTTTAAAATATATAATAAAATAAATTAGATTATTATAGAAATTTGTTTGTATAAAAATATTTTTTCATTATATTAACTTTTAATATTAGTAAGAAATTATAAGTACGATAATATAATATTATATTTGTGTGCAAAATTTTATATTATATAAAATGTGCACCTTAAGTATAATATAAATTTCAAAAACTAATTTAAAATGAAACGTGAAATTAACATGAGAATATTATTTTACTATAACAATTTAAAATACACCTTAATTTTAATCTAACTAATACCTCTTGCCCTTTCATTTATACAATATTTAAAATAAATCTAATTTAAAATATTTTCCTAACAAATTAATAAATGATTATAATATATCTTGTAATTTCTAGCAATACTACCCCATATAGGTCAAAATGGTAAAAGTCCCATAAAATTTTATGAAATGAATGAGGTTATTGGATATTTTGCTCTCATAAATATATGCAAATAATTATGAAATATATAACATCCACTTTGAAAACACACAAGACAACATAGAAAAATACAAGATAATTTTTTTTGACTTGTTCCAAATATAGAAAAACATTACAGGAGGACACAAAGGTTACAACTAACTCTTCAAACAACCTGACATAACTATGAACACATAGGCAAAATAGAACATCCAACACCCATCAAGGACAATTCACTTTTCTCTTTGACAAGGCACCACGAAAGAAGACCAACCACAGAACACACTCTTAGTTAAGTGCACCCCATGGTGTAAAATCGTTTAAGGTTATGCATTTTGCTAAAAACATCCTTCAAGACATGACTGTACGAACTAGAAGATTCAGGTTTTTAATTTAGCATTTGTTCTTACAAAGGTGAACTTATTAAATTTACACTATTTACTAATTAGCTTTTTGAACAAGCTTTCGAAATGAGGTTCACCTTAAGGCTGGAAAAACTCGCTAAAATTGTTTGATCAAAAGGGACACCTTCCATCTCTCACAAGGTTGCTTAATTATACCCAAGCTACAAAATCTTGATCTAGACCTTCATTACACAAGGCGATAAGCGCAAGATCAAACTAGAGTGGAATACCATTAAAGTTAAAAAATACAACCTCCTGGTGCAAGGATCAACAATTAACCACACTTAAGAGAATATTACAAAGAACCATGGCAAAGGTTAGAGAGAAAAGGTCAAGTTATTTCATCATCATGATCTCCTTAGTTATTAACCGGTCTTTTAACGAGATGTAAGAGTTCAATAGGATTTGGGTAATAGCCTCATTTAGCTTTTTCTTTATTTGGTTCGACAAAGGGGATAAGGTTTAATATGTAGCTTAATGTTAGTGAGGGTGGATTCTTTTACACTGGAAGAAAACTCCTTTCTTTCAAATTAAGGACTCTTAAATTTACCTATAAAAACACAACTTCATTATTATCTTATTCATTTATTCATCTATGTATTCATTTTATTGTAATCTTTCTTAACTTTAGAAAAAATATTACCACCCACTAAAATATACATAGAATTGCACTGATGCCAAGACCATTGGGGGGGTTATATACCAGGAAAGTTTTAAGACTCGAAAGAAGAAACTACAATTACGAATCGAGAGAACTAAACATGGTTATAAAATTTCTATTCAATGTGGCACAAAAACCAAAGGTGTCAAAAGATTCAATTGAATTTGGATGAGAACAATAAGGTAACAAAATTGTTCAACCATGCTACAACATTTTTATGACTGAAATAATATCATAAATAAATTACATATAAGAAGGTGATGATCGAGTTTTATTCCTCACAAAAATAATTACAAGTCTTGCTACAAAAGGACAAGACAACTTTATTTCATAAATACCAAAAAATCCAAGGCAAGAGGCCTTCAAAACTCCTTTACAAGCACCATTGCAAGAATTACAACACATTTGACATTTGTATAAGGAACTTCATAAATCAAATCGATGAAACCTTTAGAACTCTTTCCTTTTATCTACTCGCAAAATATATCTGCAGAAGTATTCACTTGAGTCAGTTCGTGAGATCTGGGCATGTTAATACTACCAAATGTAATAGTAAGCTAACATTTAACAATATCATGAAAGGAATTTTCTATTTCAAGAATGGATCAAGCACAAACCACTAATCAAAATTCTTCACATGAGATAAAGATTTACGCTAGCCAACAAAAAGGAAGCCAAATATTCTAGTAAGAATGATATCTCAAATAATCAAGGTAAGACCATATAAATTAAAACAAAAAGGCTTGGAATATTGAGATTTCAATAATGTAATCCTATGGATTAAGTGATTGAAGTCTAATACCCAAACCCTCCTTTTAAATGAAGAACCCAAGATTTAATAAGGATCCAAACCACTCAATCAAAAGATTTTTGTTTGAATGAAACACACAACAATACCTTTGAACCCATTCCTTCATCAATAAATAATGTTATGACCACTAAGATTACATCTCGAAGATGATAACAAAACAACTTAATAGTAATAAATCATTAATGGAATATAGCCTACTAGTGTTCATTGTTCTCAGGAAAATCAAACCATAGTACACATCCAAACAATCTATCCATATCCTCACACATTGCTTATACTCACAATCTATGTGACAGAAAAAAAGTGATTGAATCTAACCGAACCAACCTCTGAATATACATAGACACTCTCAGGTCACAGTTTCAACCCAACACCATCATTTCTTTCATGAAGGCCATAAACCACGCCTGTTTTTTGTGTACAAGGTAATACCCTTATAGGGTGACTTAAGAAGAATCCTTTTCATCCAGGTACTCCAAGAGGTCCCGAAAACCCAAGATATATATTTTAAAACATTTAAGAATAACTCCCCACACAAACAATAGTAAGACCCTTCAATGAAAAACAACAAAATAAGTAGCAGGAGGGTTTGAGCTTACAGCCCATGACTTCTATTTACTAGGCCTTCCAAACATGGAGTACAAATCACTGACTTGGAACAGCTTCAGTCACGAGTGCCATGGAGGTGAAAGTCTAAAGAAAATAATAACTAAAGAATAACACTATTACACAGTATTATAAACAAATTAAAATAGGTTACCCTGACTTAAGAACAACTCTCCACACAAATGATAGTAAGACCCTTCAATGAAAACAAAAAAATAAGTAGCAGGAGGGTTTGAGCTTACGGACCATGACTTCTATTTACTAGGCCTTCCAAACTTGGAGTGCAAATCACTGACTTGGAATAGCTTCAGTCACCAGTGCAATGGAGGTGAAACTCTAAAGAAAATAATAACTAAAGAATAACACTATTACATAATTTTATAAACAAATTAAAATAGGTTACCCTTATTTAGAAAATAACTCACAGTTAACCCAATTTACCTTCCAAGGAAAGGAACTGAGTTTTAACATTTGCTTATCAAACTCCTCATAATTTATAAAAAGAACAATACACAAGGAAAAATAGAATGTATTAATTTACTCAGCTTATAATGTAACAATAAAAGGGAAGAGAAAACTCATGCGACCAATTAATATGGTGATATATTATTAAGGAAAATCCCATATTATTCTGTACCAATATGCAAATATTTCATCCATTTGACATGAATATAGACATTCAACACTCATGACAAGTTTAGGAAACAATATTCATGAACGTTGAGCCACTTAGAGGTTTAAGCATGTTCTGGGTATTCAAAACCCACTAACAACTATAAGAAGCTACACAAAATATCTAGATAAACTGATACTACATAAATATATGTATTTACCTTTGCTTATCTAGGTATTTGAAATACCTATTCGAGCCAAAAATGATTTATACAATAGATATATAATATACCAATACGTGAGTTTTCTCTAATCCATGCAAGGGAAAAAAATAACCAGGTATGCATAGGTGAAGGTATGTACCCTAGCTATTAATCCTTTCCAAAAATGTTCAACAAATAATGTAAATATTAAATATATTTTTATACGGTACATACAATCCCACATTAAACCATATACTTGCAGATATTCATCTCAGAAGATCATTATAATGAAAGAGTGGAATTTTCTTCAACCCATGTCATTCTACCATATCCTAAATGTGTATACAGTAAGAAAAGTCATAACCACATACACTGCTTGTTGAAATGATAGTATAAGAAATACAATATATATACAAATAAACACAATGCCTATAACTGTTAAATATCTATTTTGTTAGAATAAGTAAAACCCAAGAATATACATCAGATAAATACTAAAATGTCTTATGATATGAATCCTAGAGTAAGGGAGATGTTTTCCATGCCCTTTGGCTAGGCCATTTCTCCATAGATCACAAAGACAAAACACTAAAACTAGCTTGTAGGGCAAGGAGGATTGAAAAGAAAAATATTGTTTTATTTATTTATTATTCCTTATTCCCCAAGCAGGTAACAGAGGTACCCACATAACCCATTTAAGATACCATTTTAGGAAAATAAAACATTCATTTCAAGAAATTATGAAAAAGTAGCAGAATATTGCAGGGGTTATACTTAACATACCTGATTGTAGATTCCTCAATTCATTCACATTGAATCCAGGCTCAAAAAACTACAACACATTTAAAATTCATTATCCTGAACATGTTGGTCACTCCTACATGTTCATGGCTATGTTTTGGCACCTACAGGGATACACGACCAGGGAAGGAGCTCCAAAATAGCGAGCTGCAAATGCCTCAAATAAACATGATTATCAGGGGAAAAACAAGACCTCACAATCTTTCCAATGCCCTCCCAACATGTGTCAATTTGGGACGCTAAGATATAATATGGACATCCATTGACGCATAATGGATATCATATTTTTTTCATCTGCAGAATTTTGAGCTTCAGAAATCATGTATTTACATAGTGGAAGCATCCACGAGGCATAAGAGTGTTTGAAAAAATGCCTCAAAGAGGTGCAGCCTCAAGGGATCTCCATGATTGTAGGATACACACATGAAGGATCTATTAAATGGCTTTGTGTTCACTGTATGTAACCAACAAGTCTCCAAACTGCATAGTTCACTTCCCTCCAGAATGGACATAGCCAAACCCATCCTCAAAAAAAGAATTCTAATTACCGAAGTCATGGTCCAAGCATGGCATAAAAGAAAAAACCATGGAAACAATAGGTGTCTAGCATTAGAAAGGGCATTCTAGTTAGAACAAGGCCCCCAAAAAAATATATAAAAATTCCTTCCACAGCTCATGCCAAGCATGTCAAATAAATTTTGGTGGGTGGGGCCATGTGTTAGGACAGGACGTGACTAGCGAGGATGGGGGAGTAGGTAGAATTCATATTTTTCCTCATTAATATGCAGTCAAACACATTAAAAAAAAATTAGTCCCCTCTGAACTGGTGCCTCCCAAAATCCTCCTCCTTATACGCAAACAAAGCTTAACCAAGATTTAGCAATGATTTAATTCAGGTGAGAGATTAAAAAAAAATCCCCTTAAATCTTGTGCCCCCTCCTAATGTCTCCTTCTTCTATGCATCCAGCCAAGGCTATATTTATGAGGGATTACATTCTCCCCCCCTTGAGAAAGCATCATCCTCAATGCAACATAAAACTGAAGGAGGGAGGAGGGGTACGCATCAAGGAATTGATAAAGATGAAGGTATACCATAGTCATTAATGCATGACCATGGGGAAGCCTTATAAACATTTGGCAGAATTTTAACTTTTAAGTTCTGTGAATATTGGTAGTTTTGTGAAATCTGGTTAATTAGACTCTTTCCATTTACATTATTTTTAATTAATGTTCTTTAAAATTTCATTGTTGTAGAGTTTTATTTTATTCCTTCTTTTGGGTGCCCGACATGAACTGCTATCACAACACCCTACCAGGGTCATACAAAACACTACATATTCACAAACATACAAGTAGATACTTCATGATAGTACCACACCACAAGAGATTAGTCAATTTATGGAAGGGAACATGCATGGTCCACATAACATAACACTTCTCACACATCTTTTATAGACATATAGAATACTTGAACAAAGTGTACTATGACAACCAGATAGTTTCCACAATTTCACATATGAAGATTTTACATAAGTCAGGAAATAGTTACATGTACATAGGGTCAAAAAGGGCATCAACGCAATATCCAAAACATCATAAAACATATCCAACTACCATGAGTAACTCGTACATCCTAAGAACAAAACTAAAACACCATAACAACTATGTATACCTCCCAAATCATCAATCACACACACACACACACACACACACAAAAATCTCTTATGCCTCCCTCAATATCTTATGCCTCCCTCAAGTATCTTATGCCTCCCTCAATCCCTTATGACTCCCTCAACTCTCTTCTACCTCCCTCAATCTCTCATGCCTCCCTTAAGTCTCTTATGCCTCCCTCAATCTCTTATGCCTCCCTCAGGTCTATTATGCCTCCCTCAATCTCTTATGCCTCTCTCAAGTCTCTTATGTCTCCCTCAAGGAGGCTGGTTTTCCAATGGCCCTAGCAACATAGAGTCCCGACACCCCTAACCCAAGTTACATAATTAGTCATGGTTCAATAACCCTCTAGTTATCTATGACACTTTGGGGAATACCCCCATACAATGAAGTGGATCCATAGGTCCAACCATTCCATGGTGCATCCCATGACGCTATTTCACAGATCAGAATAATAGAAACAACATAGCAATCTGATGAAAATGCTAGGTGGCAAAGTACAACCCTTGGGAAAGGTGGTAAAATCTTAAAATTTAAAAAAAAGGATCCAAAACCAAGTAAAACAAATGGCCAAATAGCCATTGTTAGTGTAAACATCTGCATGTCAGTACCACAAACCAAGGAAATGCCCAAAATGTAAAACATGGCAATCAAGAAAACTGCTGGTCCTTGTAGAAATAACATAAAAGTTTTAATTTATGAATAAAATACATATATAAGAATAACACATTACGATGACTATGTGACCTTATCTGGCCACCAAGGGGGTACTCAACGAGTTGCTGACACTGGGAACATCGAGCTTTAGCTTGCAAAATAACATATAAAAAGTAAAATTGTCATCATCTGTACCTGAATCATCCCTCCACCACTTTGACAAGGCTAAACATAGTCATAGCTACACTTACGTTGCATCCATACAAAAACCACAAGGAGAGAGAGAAAGAGGAGCACAGGTCATCATCTATTGAGCCTAAGGTCAGCTCTAGTTGCTGGTCCTTGTAGAAATAACATAAAAGTTTCAATTTATGATAAAAATACATATATAATAATAACACATTACGATGACTATATGACCTTATCTGGCTACCAAGGGGGTACTCAACGAGTTGCTGGCACTTGGAACATCAAGCCTCATCTTGCAAAATAACATGTAAAAGAATCATCCCGCCACCACTTTAACAAGGCTAAACATAGTCATAGCTACACTTACGTTGCATCCATACAAGAACCACAAGGGGAGTGAGAAAGAGGAGCACAGGTCATCATCTACTGATCCTAAGGTTAGCTCTAGTTACTAGCCCATAGTACACATTCCCTCACTCTAAACATACTCTTTTATCGATTTCCCTCAGGGTCAGTTAGCGTAAGGTTCACAACATAAGACGTACGTAAAATACTACACAATGGTACTTCACGCATAATAACATAGTGTATTTTCATGGTACATAAACAAGGTAAATCACATACATAACATTCATGGTTTACAACACACCACATCACCCCATGCTGCACCCAAAGTGTAATCACTGTATGATAGGGATCATATACCCACCATATTTCTCTAAATCACGATATGAATCATTACATGTTATATGAATTATATTTATGATGAGCACAATTACAACATATAGTAAACTACCATATACATGGAAATACACACATTTCTACATAAATGATAATGATATCATTCAGAAATCTAATTAACTACAACCAACATTGGTCACACAACATATAAGAACACCCACACATCACAAATCTCAAAAGGATTCAACACTCTGAAATCAACAATGAAATTTCTTCCACACGCACAACAAGATAGTATTTCATAGTCAAATTCTAATAGAATTCCTAGAAGGAGGATGAATACTCTCATCTCCAACACATCGACATGCAAACAATTACACACTAAGTGACATACACATCATGTGCATTCACAATATCAAAATTATGACATGGATCACATCACGCTTAAAACACATTACCCTTATAATTTCCACCACCATCACGCAACACCATCACCACTCCAATCTTTCTCAGAGGTTCTAGAGCATGAAACTCCACTTTGATACCAAGTGTAACATCCACTTTCAAAACACACAAGACAACATAGAAAAATACAGGATAAGTTTTGTTGAATTGTTTGAAGTATAGAATGACATTACAGGAGGATACAAATTTTACAATTAACTCTTCAAACAACCTAACACAACTATGACCACATAAGGAACACAAAACATCCAACACCCATCAAGGAAACTTAACGTTTCTCTTTGACAAGGCACCACAAAATAATACCAACCACAATACACAGTCTAAGTTAAGTGCACCCCACGGTGTAAAATCCTTTAAGGTTATGCATTTTGCTAAAAACGTCTTTCAAGACATCAATTTATGAACTAGAAGATTCAGGTTTGAATTGAGAATATCTTCTTACAAAGGTGAGATTATTAATTTTATACTATTAACTAATTAGCTTGAGAACAAGTTTTCAGAATGAGGTTCATCTAAAGGCTGGAAAAACTACCTAAAATCATTTGAACAAAATGGACACCTTCCATCTCTCACAAGGTTTCTTAATCATACCCAAGCTACAAAATCTTGATCCAGACACTCATTGCACAAGGTGATGAGTGCAAGATCCAACTAGAGTGGAATACCATTAAGGTTTGGAAATACAACCTCCTGGTGCAAGGATCAACAATTAGCCACACTTAAGAGAATATTAGAAAGAACCATGGCAAAGGTTAGAGAGAAAAGCTCAAGTTATTTCATCATCATGATCTCCTTAGTTATTAACTAGTCTTGTAAAGAGACTTAAGAGTTCAAAAAGATTTGCATAATAACCTCATTTAGCATTTTCTTGATTTGGTTTGACAAAGGGGATAAGGTTTAATATGTAACTCAAGGTTAGTGAGGGTGGATTCTTTTACATTGGTATAAAAATCCTTTCTTTCCAATTAAGGACACCTAAATTTACCTATAAAAGAAAAACTTCATTATTATCTTATTCATTTATTCATCTATTTATTCATTTTATTGTATTTTTGATTAACTTTAGAATAAATATTACCACCCACTAAAATATACATAGAATTACATTGATGCCAATACCATTGGGGGGGATATATACCAGAAAGTTATAAGACTCAAAATAAGAAACTACCATTACGAATCAACAAAACTAAACGTGGTTATAAAATTTATATTCAATGTGGCACACAAACGAAAGGTGCCAAAAGATTTGATTGAATTTGGATGAGAACAAGAAGGTAAGAAAATTTGTCAACCATGCCACAACATTTTTATGACTGAAAAAATATCATAAAGAAATTACACATAACAAGGTGATGATTGAGTTTTATTCCTCACAATAATAATTACAAGTCTTGCTACAAAAGGACAAGATAACTTTATTTCACAAATACCGAAAAATCCAAGGCAAAAGGCCTTCAAAAATCCTTCACAAGCACCATTGTGAGATTTGATACACATTTGACATTCGTAAAAACAACTTCATAAATAAAACTGATGAAACCTTTTGAACTCTTTCCTTTTATCTACGTGGATAGTCCATCTGCACAAGTATTAACTCGAGTTAGTTCACGAGAAATGAGCATGTTAAGACTACCCAATGCAACAGTAAGCTAACATTTAATAATAACATGAAACTAATATTCTATTTCATGAATGGATCAAGCACAAACCACTAATCAAAATTATTCACACGAGATAAAGATTTACACCAGCCAACAAGAAGGAAGCCAAACATTCTAGTAAGAATGATATCTCGAATAATCAAGGAAAGACCCTATAGATTAAAACAAAAAGGGCTTAGAATATTGAGATTTCAATCATCTAATCCTATGGATTACATGATTGAAATATAATTCCCAAACCCTTCTTTTAAATAAATAACCCAATATTTGATAAGGATCTAAACCACTCAATCAACAGATTTCCATTTGAATGAAGCACACAACAATACCTTTGAACCCATTCCTTCATCAATAAAGGATGCAATGACCATTAAGATTATGTCTCGATGATCATAACAACACAACTTAATAGTAAGAAATCATTAATGGACTATAACCTACTAGTGTTCATTGGTCTCAGGAAAATCAAACCATAGTACACATCCAATCAATCTATCCGCTTATATTCACATTCTATGTGACAGACAAAAACTGATTGAATCTAACCAAACCAAACCTCTGAATATACATAGACACTCTCAGGTCACGGTTTCAACCCAACACCATCATTTCTTTCATGAAGGCCATAAACCATGCATGTTTTTTGAGTACAAGGTAATACCCTTACAGGGTTTGACTTAAGAAGACTCCTCTTCATCCAGGTACTCCAAGAGGTCCCGAAAACCCAAGATATATATTTTAAAACATTTAAGAACAACTCCCCACACAAACAATAGTAAGACCCTTCAATGAAAACAAAAAAATAAGTAGCATAAGGGTTTGAGCTTACGGCCCATGACTTCTATTTACTAGGCCTTCCGAACTTGGAGTGCAAATCACTGACTTGGAATAGCTTAGTCACGAGTGCCATGGAGGTGAAACTCTAAAGAAAATAATAACTAAAGAATAACACTATTACACAGTATTATAAACAAATTTAAACATATTACCTTGACTTAGAAAACAACTAACAGTTAACGCAATTTACCTTCCAAGGAAAGGAACCAAGTTTTCACATTTTCTTATCAAATTCCTCATAATTCATACAAAGAATAATACACAAGGAAAAATAGAATTTATTAATTTATTCAGCTTATAATGTAACAATAAAAGGGAATAGAAAAATCTTGTGACTAATTAATATGGTGATTTGTTTATAAGACAATCCAAGATTAGTTCGTACCAATATGAAACTATTTTATCCATTTGACACGAATATAGACATTCGACATCCATGGCAAGCTTACAAAATAATATTCATGAACGCCGAGCCACTTATAAGTTTAAGCATGTTGTGGGCATTCAAAATCCACTAACATCTATAAGAAGCTACACAAAATATCTATATAAATAGATACTACATAAATATATGTATTTACCTTTCCTTATCTAGGTATTCGAAATACCTATTCAAGCCACAAAAGATTTATATACAGTAGATATATACTACACCGATACGTGAGTTTTCTCTAATCCATGCAAGGGGAAAATATAGCTAGGTATGCACAGTTGAAGGTATGTACCCTAGTCATTAATCCTTCCCAATAACCTTTAACAAATAATGTAAATATTAAATATATTTTTATACGGTACATCCAATCCCACATGAAACCATATACTTGTAAATATTCATCTCAGAAGAGCATTATAATGAAAGAGTGGAATTTTTTGTAACCCAGGTCATTCTACCATATCCTAAATGTGTATCATTAGGTTGTGGATCATGTTTTTATGTGTGAAAGTGTTGAAGTCTGTATACTAATTATATTGTATAGTTTCCACATTTGTCTCGCTGGGGTTAAAACGTGCCCAATATACCGGGAAACATGTTTTTTTCATAAGGGATGGATTTTGACCCATAGGTTTATGGGACAATTTTTTCCCATGGTTTTGATACCCATGGTTTTGTAAAACTAATTAAGCAGTTGTCTACTTATATGGTAGGGATAATGTAACATTGAAGATGTGTTTTGAATTCATGTGTGAATTTTGTAGAGTTTGTTGAGCATAGCTTCAAACAGACATGGCTATTGTATTAAGAGAACGGTGGCTTGTAATAAAATCTGAGCAAGTGATTCTTGGTGGATGTAGGCCAAATTGGGTAAACCACATTAAATACTGTCTCTTTGTGTTGTGTTATTTTATTCTACTATTTTATTTGAGATCTATAATATTTTCCGCATATTAGTTTCTATTGTTGTGATTCTATGAGGGATTATTCCACATATTTCATCCCTTATTTCCTAACACATATACAGTAAGAAAACTCCTAACCACATACACTACTTCTTGAAATGACAATAGAAGAAATAAAGTATATATACTAATAAACATAATTCCTATAATTGTTCAATATCTATTTTTTAATAATAAGGAAAACCCAAGAATATACATCAGATAAATACTCAAATGTCTTATGATATGAATCCTAGAGTTAGGGAGATGTGATCCATGCCCTTTGGCCAGGTCATTTCTCCATAGATCACAAAGACAAAACTTTGAAACTAGCTCGCAGGGCAAGGAGGATTGAAAACAACTATATTGTTTTATTTATTTATTATTCCTTATTCCCATAGAAAGAAACAAAGGTACCCACATAACCCATTCAAGACACCATTGCCAGAAAATAAAACATTCATTTCAAGAAATTATGAAAAAGTAGTGGAATATTGCAGGGGTTAGACTTAACATGCTTGATTGGAGATTCCTCAATACAACCATATCGAATCCGGGCTCAAGCAGCTACAACACATTCTAAAATTTACTATCCTCAACATGTTGGTCACTCCTACACATTCATGGCTACGTTTTGGCACCTATAGGGATACATGCCCAGGGAAGGATCTCCAAAACAACGATGTACAAATTCCTCAAATAAACATGATTATCAGGGGAAAATCAAGACCCACAACCTTTCCAATTCCCTCCCATCCTATGTCAAAATGGGACGCTAAGCTATAATATGGACATCCATCGAAGCACAATGGAGATCATATTTTTGTCAGATGCAAAAGAATGAGCTTCAGAAATAACATATGTACACAGTGGAAGCATCCACGAGGCATGAAGACTGTTTCAAAAAATGCCTCAAAGAGTTGTGGCCTCAAGGTATCTCTATGATTGTAGGATACACACAGGAAGGATCTGTTAAATGACTCTGTGTTCACCGTATGCAACCAATAGGTCTCTAAACTACATAGTTCTCTTCCCTCTAGAATAGACGTAGCAAAACCGATACTCCAAAAAGGCATTCTAATTTCCCAAGTCATGGTCCAAGTATGGCATAAAATAAAAAACCAAGGAAACAACAGGTGGCCAGCATTAGAAAGGATGTTTCAGTCAGAACAAGGCCCAAAAAAAAAAAATGCCTTTCACAGCCCATGCCAAGCATGTGAAATAAATTTTGGTGGGTGGGGCCATAGGCTTGGATAAGCCGCTACTAGGGAGGATGGGGAAGTAGGTATAATTCATAATGTTCCTCATTAATACGAAGTCAAACACATTAAAAAAATTCAGTCCCCTCTGAACTGACGCCTCCCAAAATCCTTCTCCTTACACACAAACAAAGCTTAACGAAGATTTGGCAATGATTTAATTTAGGTGAGAGATAAAAAAATCCCCTTAGAACTTGTGCCTCCTCATACCGTCTCCTTCTTCTACGCATATAGCCAAGGCTACATATATACGAGGCATTACAAAATATCTTAAGCAGATCCATGTGGCTATAGTTTTTGACGATTTATGTGGGTTAGTGATTATTATGCCAGAGATGTGGTACCATGTAGTTTAGGCTCCTTAAAATCATCATTGAGCTTCCCCTACTTCCCACCGCTTGGCTGCCTCACCTACAATTCCACTTGCTTCACCATCACACCTCCTTCTTCTGTTACCTATCATGGCTACCACATGAGGCACTCTCCTCACAACGAGATGTGATTGAGTTCTCACCTCATGTCCCCTTTCATCTATATCTATTTATATGCAGCTACTTTTCTTTCCTCACTAACATGTTTTTTTGGTTGGATTGTTTCTCCACAACTCTGAAGCATTTGTTGTAGCTATAACCTCTACGGACACAAGTTTTTAATAGTCCCTCATTTTTTTTTTCACCCATTCATGAATTTTGTCTTCTTTTACCTATATGATGTCCACACATTTATTGGGAAAGTTTTTCCATCTTAGGAGGAAAATGGTATGCTTCCAGGTAGTCTGTACTCAATTCTCCCTCTCCTATTGTTATGGATTCATGGTGCTTTGGTTGTAGCTTTTTTCCCACTCACCTGCATCACATAATCCATTTACTTATTAAAAATGAAAGATGGAGACATGAGTTTTTAGAGGAGGTGCATGAGACTTCAAAAAAGTCTCTGAGACTATAGAGACATCCCTATCTTTTTCTCATGCATCCATAATAAAAAAATGAACCCTTTATCAAGATATGTGTTTCCAAGTTTCTATGATATTAAGTGTGGTTAGATATTACAAAATTGGTGATCTTGGGTCCTAGCAAGAGGACATCAAGTTTCCTTCCTATTTATACTCTGCACTATTCCAATTCATAGTTATAGTGGAAATATAGATGTCTTTTCATTTAACTCACAATCTCTCTTAACATCTATCTATTCTTTCACATTTTCTCTTCATCATGTGTTTATGCAGGCATAGGGAAAATGATATTTAATAAATTTATAAAACCGACCAATCCTTCTTTAACCAACATAGAATTCTTTTTAAAGTTGAGGATGTTTGAATTTACAAGGACTAAGAGTGGGCGTGAATCAGTCCTTTGAGAAAAAAAATTCTTTTGCATTTCAAACAATGAATATTCAATCATAAACATACACTCTTATAGACTACACTCAAGAATGTTTAAACATCTAAAGATATAATTTGTCATAGAATGTATACAAGAAATGAATACAAGATATGATAAACAAATATTCATTTAAAACAAAAGATTTGATGCTTGATCAATATCATCAGATTACAAGATACAATCATGATTAACATTTAAACATACAACTGCAAATTTTTTCTCTTTCATCAACTAACTGTCATAAGCACTTCATCATCTTCATAAAAAGACAACCAACTATGGACTTGAAACAATTTCAAGGATTTTAGGCTATGTCCAAGAGGTTTTTAGTTGAAGCAAATATTTCTTCAAAAAAATATAATGGGGTTATCAAAAACACTTCACAAATGAGCTTACATGAATAGATATACCTTTTAGACATGAATTTTGACCTTCCACATACCACAACTCTTCAACTAACTCATATTTTTGTATTTTATGTCTTAAAACACATCTATAAGTATTCCATATTATTTTTCACATGGTACATTGTCTGATCAAGTCAAATTATTCTTTTTAATGCTTATAAACTTGCCACATTAGCCAATATATGCATTTAGGCTCATATGTGTGCCTAAATCCACTTCTATAAAAATAGTCCTGAAAAATCATCTAACTAGACAACTTCCACTCATCTTCATGATACAAGTAATATATAAAAATTATTATTATTATGTATAATTTCCTTAAAAATTACTAGAAATATTTAAATCAAGGTTCAACATGCCAATAAACACAACTTTACAAGCATGTTTTGGCTTGTTTCAGAATTTTGAATTTGGTATTCAAAACTTTAGCTATTACATACCTCAAATATCTTCATCATGAGGAAAGTAACCTATGAATAGAAATATCATGAAGTATACTTTCTCATAAACCTATCACAATGCTCCAATTCATGGCATAAGACTGCCAAAAAAATTGATCTTTGCAACCGATTTGGCTACTGCTGAAATCACAAAAAATAGTCTTCTATACAATGTGGTCAAACACCTCCAAGGAACTTTTCACAACTCTCTATCACCTCCAACACTTCATTTGGATGTATACAAAATTTTCAATAATTTATATCCATAGCAAAATCGATTAACATTCACCTACCATATCATTTTGACAAGCTTCTCAAAAGGCCTAATCACCTCCAAGAAAGAAATTCCCTTTCCAAAGAAAAAAATGCACTTAAACACATCATATTTCATGTAAAAATTATTAACAATATAATAAATTACATCCATATAATGAAATTTGACATGGATACCTTCATTCTCCTTCACTAGCTTCTTAAAACAAGCTCCTTTTGTCGGTAAGGTGAAATATGCATTGTCTACTCACATTTTCTCTAAATTAGTTACTTATATAACTTCATGAAGCTGATGTAGACATCCCCAACATCATCCAAATAATATTAGAGGATATGATCCTTTGCAAGTTTTACCTCTACACTAAAATATTCTTAAAAATCATACTTTTAAGTGGGGCCCGCCAAGTTTCAAGAATCAAACTCACCATTTAAATGTGATTTTAGGAGTCATATATATTTTCTAGTACTTTTTAAAGAAAAATAGCTGAGTTTTGTTACCTAACCAACTCAATTTTCAAAAACTAGTCCAAACTGGGTTTTGAAGGACTACACACATGCTCACAAAAAAGGATATAACTTCTAAAATACTTAACCAATCACAAAATAAAAAATTCACCATAATTTTATCCTAATTTAATCCATTTTTTATGTTATGAATTATCCAAAGGAGGATTCAAAATTTTGTTTGGCTGCTAAGAATTTTGATGCTCAATTTGCATACTTTGAAAAAATAGGTTTTGGAAATACTTGCATTACTTGTAAAATATTCATCTTCAGATTCATAAATTTTTCTAATGATGTAAGGACACATCCCTATAACAATTCCAAGTGATGGTTTTTTTTGTGGTTCATCCTACATCTTTCCATTCCATCTCATCTAGGTACCCTTAGGTCTTTGATTCTCATCTGCTATACTAGTTTGACCTATATGAGTGATCAAAAATCCTAATTGACCACATATAAATCCTTTTAAACCTCATAAAACACCATTACATGCTCACAACATGATTTTTTTTCATCTTTATGCCTTGGATCATCATATCACACCTTGTTTTGTCATGGAAGAGCTTAAGAAAACATTATACTAACTTTTTCACCTTCAATCTCCTGGTTTGAATTTTTTATAACCTTAGACATCTCTTGTGACACCTCATGATTATTTATCCATGAATTTTTATCCTTTAGTTTTTGTGGATTTGCACGTTTTCTTGATGTACTTGCGTTAGGCCAAGGCCTAAAATGACTTGACTTGACCCATACATTACATGAATGAACCATTTGGACATGTTACAGACTTATTGACATATATCACTCACCTCATGGACCTTTTTTTAAATTCATACCACTAGTGAGAGACTCTAAAACACACATATACACCTTTGGAGACTCCTACATCACCTAGCCAACATGTCGAGATCACCTAGCCAACAAACCTAGATCACCTATCCCAATGTGACATCAATGGAATTGACATCAATGAAAACAAAAATGACACAAACTTCCAATAAACTACCCCATTTTCATTGATGGAAACCATTACTATTCACACAATTGGATGACCTCATTTAAATTTTTCTTGACACACTTCTCCCCCTTTGACATTTATGACAAAGACATATAATAACTGGACATAATTTACAATGAAAAACAAGAGAAAAAGTAACAATGTATGACAAGTAGACTGACATAATATTCCACTTGGATGATGATTTCTACATTATAAGTTCAAGTTTATAGGAAATGAAAGTCAAAGCCTTGTTATAGATGTGATGATAGTCACAAGCATACTCCCCCTAGGATGACACACCTATTCTTGGCTTTGATTAATGTGTCTCAATATTTTCCTAGCCTTGATTTCATGATGTGAAGATAACTCCATCTAGCCTCTTTCAGTCTACTTTACCTTCATTATATCAGTCACCTTGATTACATGTCATACTTGTGCTAACAACACAACCTCATAAAATTTGTGAATGCACATATTTTAAAGCCTTTTTAGTACTATTTCACAGTCTTCAATAAAATTTTGTACATATTTCATAAGACCCATATTGCTTGAGTATACTTCAGAACACTTGACCAATCCCTTTGATAAGTACAAATAATTATCTATCCTTTACAGTTTTCATAGCCACTTGAAACATGTTTATATATAATATATGAACCTAAAACAATTCTTGGTTTATCAATCACACTATACATTTACACTGATTTTAAAATTTCACACCATATATAGTGACATATTTTCTCCAAATAGCTGATTACAGATGCAAATATTCATTCTACTTTGACACTAATATTCTAAAGTCCTTGATCAATAATGTGTAGGCTCTAAAAAACATGACTCTCACTAGAAATACAGATCATCAAAAATTTGGGAGCATTAACACCTACTCAAGACACACCAGGACACTATGGAGAGAACTTTATACCACTAGGAATCCTTGAAAGCCTTTTAGACCTATAACAATTCGTTTTAGGCCCCTATAACTCTTTTATTGTACCCTATAGCAAACTCTTCTAGAGATCTGAAACCTTTAGGCCTTATACAACCTGCAAATTAATTTTAGATTCAACTGATACTTGAAGATTCATGAGACATGTCTTGATGATCACTGAGATACTATCTGAGCCTTCACAAACCTTGTCATGCCTCGGTAGTTAGTAAATTTTTTCAACATCATTCATTAATCCTTGTTCATTCATACGAGGTCCGTGTGTATGGATTCAAGGGTTTCAGAGCATAAAAACTTAATAAACAACACATTTCCTTCAAGCACCTATCTTGAACTTTTCACAACACTAGAAGATGAAGGAAAGCTTCTTTAGGTTTGTAAGGTCAGTATAGAATTTGAGAATTCTAATCCTTGCCACTTGGTTTTTTTGGATCATGAAGTGAAAATCTTGACAAAACAATGTCTAGTATAAATCATTGATAACCCTACAGATTTCAGTACACTCATGGTTTATCAATCCAACTTGCATAGTAGAATAATTACACTTTATACTTACTTGGACACTTTTCAAATTCCTAGGGATACCTTAAAACTCTAGCTCAAACCTTCTATACTGTGTTTTAAACTTCATTTAATTTTAAGGGTTCAGTGTACTATTTCAACATACTTAAAAAAATGCATCAGGATTCTTCTAAACTTGTAGATTACCATTGGAGCCATTATCAAGAGCATAATGAGACTTTACCAGGGTTGATCCACTTAGTATGTCACATAAAAGCATCAATTTTCCATCTCGATATCAAATCACTCTTCACGTCTATGTCACAACATGTGGGGAGTAATATTATCTTCTCAGATGTGATATTAAAGATAATTTTAACTTTCTTCTCCTGTAGATCAACATCATGATCCTCCTCATGAACTTCATAATCCTTGTAAAATTTCAATTTATACTAAAACATCTTGAAAATTATATGCCATATTTCATTCCACATTCCAACAACTTGAATTTTTTAACCTTATTTCAATTTTTAGCTCTTAAAAAAAATCATCCACTTCAAGAGTCAATCCACATCATTAAAGAGACATCAAAGCTAACCCCTTGACTTTGCACATTTTGTATTCTTTTCTCTCTATCTTTTGATAGTTAAATGCTTCCAAAATTAGAATCCATTTATTCTTTTAACTATTATTTAACTAGCAACAGTCAAGAACTATTGATCTACTTCTTATTTGCATTCCTTGGGAAAAGTTCTCACTACAAGAGAAGAATGAGACCTTTAATCTTCCTTAACATGTTTAGGAGAATATATCAGTTCATATTGACAAGAAGTTTGTCCTTTTAGTATTATTTATATTTTCACACATTTTTCTTTAGGGAGTTTGATACATTAGGACTCCAACTTATACTTTTACTTAGGTCAAACATAATACAGATCACTTACAAACAATTTCTTGCACTTATATGTGTTGTCCACTCAAAATTTCCTGCTCTGATAAGAGTAAAATTTTCAAAATTTTGAGTTGAAGTGTTTTCTCTCTGAAGTGCTCAGGTCGTGAAGTTGAAGAAATCTGTGTTTCGGGTCTTTTTGTGTGATTTTCGGGCCTGTCGGAACTTTTTGTCCCATCTGTCCCAAGTACGAAAGTGTCCTCTGTTCCCCGATCGACCGAAATCCCCGAAGCTGTCCCATTTTTGGGCCCGTCGGAAAGTTTTGACCCAAGTGTCCCTAAACGTTTTGTGCGAACTGTTCCAATTTCGGCCGAGTCATCCTTCCCGCATACTTCGCACTTTCCTGTCCTAAATGACCCAAAGTTAAAAGTGCGAGCTTTCCCATTTTCGGCCGAAACTCCCGAGTCGCGTACTTTAGAGCTCTTTGTCCCAAAGCCAAAAAATGCCATCTGTTCCATTTTTGGCCGAGTCATCCTTCCCGCGTACTTCGCACTTTCCTGTCCCGAATGTCCCAAGTAAAAAGTGCTAGTCGTTCCATTTTCGCCCGAACCGGCCGAACCGCGTACTCCGGAACTTTTCGTCCCAAATGTCCCAAGTTATAACGGACCTGTTGTTCCATTTTCGGCCGATTCGCCTGATTTTGTCCCAACTGTCCCGAGTTCAAAATTGCTCTCTGTTCCATTTTCGGCCAGTTCGCCTGGACCGCGTCCTTCGCGCATATTTGTCCCAACTGCCCCATTTAAAAAAAGTGCGAGCTTTTCCTATTCCAGCCGAGCCGGTCGAGTCGCGTACATCGGAACTTTCTATCCCGAATGTCCCAAGTCCAAACGGGCCCGCTGTTCCAATTTCGGCCGAAACACCTGAATCGCGTACCTCGCACATTTTCGTCCCATTTGTCCCAAATACATTGGTGCGTCTTCTCCCTGTTTCGCCCGAACCAGCCGAGCCGCGTGTTTCGCGCATTCACGTCTCACCTGTCCCAAGCGTACCAAGTGTCATTCACACTTAGTTTTTCCCGCTCGACCCGAATATGCTGTATTTCAAAATATGAATTTAAGTTGCGGCTCTGATGCTATCAATCCGAAGATCAAATTTCAAGGACAGCTGGCAGAAGGACGAAGCTCTCAAGACGCTGGGTGCATCAGTTTTCAAAGACACTCATTGTCATCCTCAAGATGAAACGTCAGTTCCACGTGGTGGAGACAGAGCTGAGACGTTAGAAAGATTCAAGCAGCGGCTTCTGAAGACAGTGGGTCCTTCTCAGAACTGGACACCTGTCCCCTTCTCCTTTCTTTTCACTTCTTCCCTTTCTCTTCGTATTCTTTGTAATTAGTTATGGTATTGCAATTGGCGGTACTTAACTATTCTTTAGTTAAAAGAAACGGTTACGAAGAGTAACGGACTTGTAATCTATATAATGGCCTTTCCACGCCATTTTCAGAGGAGGAAGAACTTGGATATTTGCTGAAAGTGTAAATAGGTCTTAAATAAATCAATACAAAAGGGCTTTCCATCCCTTGTCTATCTGATTCTTGTTGTCTTTGTGTTTTCCTTTAATATTGTGAAGATCATTTTTGTTCCTAACTCATTTAGTCTCTCTGATTGCATACTGTTCAGTTTTGCAAGTACAGTGATCTTGTACAACCAAGAAAGAACTTTGTGTCTTTGATTAACAAATCTGAAGAAGGTTATTTACGGAACTTTGTGTCTTTAAATTTAATCCCATTCAACTAATGCAAATGATCTTGTCTTAAATCCTTTGAAGCTTCGCATACACGAGGAATTATTCTGCTATCTATAATTCTGAATGTTGCTATTCTGCTCATCTTCTTATTCCCCTTCCTCAGTCCTGGCGTAACTGATGATCCTTGTGGAAAACACTTGCGTAATATCCAAGTTTGACCATAAAATAATGTTCTGTGTATAAGTTCATTTCAGAATAAGGGAACCTCTCCCATTAAAGAGGAGGGACTTTTTGTCCCCTGACTGTTGCTCTTCTAAAAAGTCCTATTTGACGACCAACAGTTTTTGGCAACTCCGCTGGGGAAAATCGCATTCCAGTACTGCAATTTTTTGATCATCCTTTGATCTGGCGACTCCGCGTTTCACTCGAGGGAGAAGGACCCTTGGTATTGAAGATTCTCAGTTTCAGCTTTTGGAGCAACAGGGTTTTCCTTTCCCTTCAAACAGAAGAACTCCTTCGACGAGCACTCCGCCTGTTCAAGATAGAAGTCCTACGGGTGGTATTCCTTCAGAGCCTGCTAGTCTCAATCTACGAGCTTTGATCCTTACTGGTGTTAAAGTTCCCCTCCAAGCCGTATTTCCAAGAAGAATGGCACAATTACCATGGGGTCAACGTGTTGGGACCCTGGCTCTTGCGCAGCCTTTGCATGAGTTACCTAGAGGTAACCGAAAGAACTTCCCCAAGTTTAAAGGAGATGGCAAAATTCACCCTGATGAACATATCGTAGTATTCATAGTTGCATGTGGAGTTTTGGGGGTTGAACATGAAGACGTCTCAGTAAGACTGTTCGTTGAGACGTTACAGGATAATGCTGCTGACTGGTTCTATCACCTTCCTGCTGGTGCCATCACCGACTGGAATACCATGAGAACTCAGTTCGAAAGCCGTTTCAAGCCGGCAGAAGATGTGCATGCCCTGCTTGCCCGGATTTCTCAGATAAAGAAAGATCCATCAGAACCCATGAGAGAATTTGTGGCTCGGTTCAACAGATTGATCAACAAGATTCCTGTAAATACTCGACCGGTTGATCAAATTCAAAAATGTTTCTTTTTGAATGCCCAAATGCCTAAAGTCAGTTATGCCCTAAGAAGGGCTAATCTTGGAACGCTAATATTGGATCAAGAACTGGCTGTTAGTGTCGAGGATGATCTGGTCATGTCAGGGAAGTTGAGAAGAGATCCTCCTAAATCCAAATCTGCTGCTTCTTCCTCTTCCACCTCTGGACCCAATACTGATCCATTAGTCCAGAAACTTGCAAATGATCTAGTGGCTATAAAGAAACAATTAGCCCAGCATGCACCATATGCAGACGTTCCGAGAAGAAATTTTCAACCCAGAAACCGTTTTCCAGCTCCCCACACAAGACTGGCACTTGAAGGACCTCCTGTCAAAGTTCCGGTGAATGCAACTTGTGAGGTTGAAGAGCCAGAAGATGATAATGAAGCTTGTGAGGAGTTCTTGGAGGAATTCGATGATGAGGCAGAAGAACTCGAAGGATCTCGAGTCAATTTCTTTACCACTGAAGGCATCGACGATGGAGATAACTATGATGAAGTGGTAGCAGATATGAACAGTGAATCATTTGCTGTCATGACTCGAGAACAGACGAGGCAGAAGGAGAAAGTAACACAGCCCACGAAGAAATCTAAGGAGCAACCAGCAACTATTCCTGTAATTGCCAGAAGAGGATCTCCTATCCCTACCTCGTCTGCACCAAAGGTAAGTACTGTCAATCCTGCTCCCAAAGTTGCTTCTTCTTCTTCTTTTTCTCCCAGAATCGATAAGCCTAGAATTCCAAATGATGATGGCCCATCCACCTCTGGATCCTTTGATATTGTTGATCATCTTAAAAAGACTAAGGTTCAAATTTCAGAAGCTGAATACTACCAAACCCATCCCAAGGCTTTTTCCAAGATGATCCAATTTGTAAATTCCCATTCCAAGACCACCTCTAAAGGCCTTTTGCCCACACCTCCTTCTACACCACAGCCTAGTCTGGTAGCAGCTGTCACCTCGCCTGGAGACAAAATCAAGCCTTTTTATGTAACACTTCTTATAGCTGGCCATAGGCTCAGTAACTGTGTCATAGATTCCGGAGCCTCTGATAACGTAATGTGTGCTAAAGTAGCCCATGCTTTAGGCTTGACCCTTACTCGTACTTATGGATCTTGCTACTCCATGGAAAGTAAGGAAGTACCTTTGGTTGGAAGGATTAAAGATGCACAAGTGGCTTTTGCTGCTTTACCTGAAAAGAAAGTCTTGGCTACCATCCTAGTAGCAGACATTCCTCCTTCCTATGGAATGTTGCTAAGTAGGAACTTCTGTAAAGATGTGGGTGGGGAGATTCAAATGGATTGGTCACACGCCCTCATACCGGTCAATGGACAAATGAAGAAGTTACTCCCTGAGAAACAGTCTGAGTATATTGTGTAGAAAACAGATGATCCTAAGGCACAAATACTCTATGAAGACATAGGTCATGGTAATTACATGATTCTGTCCCCTGATGAAATCCAACCCTCCAAAGTATCACCCAAAGATCCCAATGGGGTTTGGATTTTAGAATTTGATGGAAGCTGTTCCTCGGCTGGTTCTGGAGCTGGCGTCTTGCTAGTATCACCTGAAGGCTGCCTGCACCCTTTTTCGTTCAAGTTGTAGTTCGAGAACACCAACAACATGACAGAGTATGAGGCTCTCCTTCTTGGACTACAAGTAGCCAAAGAACAAGGTGTAAAAAATCTTCTGGCTCGTGGTGATGCAGAGCTGATTGTGAAGCAAGTCAGAAGCCTTTTTCAGGTAAAAAATGGGAGGCTGAAGCATTACCGGAATTAGGTTTGGGATTCAATTGAATTCCTTGATGCCTTCTCTATTGAAGCAATACCCAGAGAAAAGAACAAAAGGGCTGATTCACTGGCTGTCTCAGGGTCATTATTGATTCCCCATCCTGAATTCTCTCAGGATAAGTTCACTATTGAAATGGTCCATCGGCCTAGTGTCCCTGACAACACCAATAACTGGCAAGTTTTCAACGATGACCAGCATCTGCTTTCCTTCCTGGAACTCAAGGGGAATTTCGAGCAACTGTATTTTGAGGGAAGTGACAACCTGCCTCGTGAGAGTGTGTCCTCTGATCAAGCTGTTACCCAAGGAGAAGAAACAGATCAGGAAGGGTGCATTAAACTCAAAGGAAACAAGATTCCCAAAGGTTTGGTGAGTTTGGAGAAGTTGTTTGACAAACATGACAGATATGTAAGATCTAAAGCTTCTACTGGACCTCGGCAATCAGCTGAGTATGATAAAATTGATATTGGGAGTTCTGATGACCCAAAGCTGGTGAATATTGGGAAATGTTGCACATCAGATGAGAGGAGAAGAGCAATTGATCTTCTAAGGAAGTATAAGGATGTTCTTGCATATTCTTATGAAGATCTTAAAGCCTTCAAGCCAAAAGAAATGCAACACTCTATCCCTCTCAAACCAGGAATCAAGCCTTTCAAGCAGAAACAAAGATAGTATAATCCAAAAATAGCCGACACCATCTTTCAGGAGATCCAGAAATTGTTAAAGGCTAAAATCATTTTTCCCATTCACCATTCGACATGGATTGCAAACATTGTGCCTGTCAGGAAGAAGAATGGTGAGATCCGCATCTGTGTTGATTTCAGAAACCTGAATCAGGCCTCTTTGAAAGATAACTACCCTCTGCCTATGATGGATCAGATTTTGCAAGCAGTAATAGGATCCGAGATGTTATCTATGCTTGATGGATTCTCGGGATACAATCAGGTAGAGGTTGATACTGTAGATCAACACAAGACAGCCTTCACCACTCCTTGGGGTACCTTTGCCTACAAGAGAATGCCTTTTGGGCTGATTAATATTGGCGCCACTTTTCAGAGAGCTATGGATCTGGCTTTTGGAAGCTTGAAAGGAAAATGTATTGTCATATACCTTGATGACCTGACAGTGTTTTCAAAGTCAAGAGCAGATCACTTCGACCACTTGGAAACATTTCTGCAAAGATGCCGAGAGCATGGGATTTCCTTGAATCCTAAAAAATCTGTCTTCTGTGTTACAGAAGGAAAGCTATTAGGGCACATTGTCTCCAAGGATGGCATCAAAATTGATCCTGAACGAGTTCAAGCCATCCAGCAAATCCCTCTCCCTACCAGTAAAAAAGGCGTGCATTCCTTTTTCGGTAAGATCAATTTCTTAAGAAGATTCATCCCTGATTTTGCTGAATTAACTTTGAACATCTCTCAGATGATGAAAGGGAAGCAAGCATTTGGTTGTTCTTCTGAAGGAAAGGAATCCTTTGAGGGTATCAAGAAAGCCATTGCTAAAACTCCAGTTTTGGCCTGCCCTGACTTCAGCAAAGATTTCATCATCTATTGCTACGCTACAGACAATACCCTGGCTGCTGTCTTAACCCAAGAAGACTCTGATGGACATGAGCTACCAATTGCCTTCATGAGCTATATCCTGAAGAATCATGAGCTGAAATACACCATGATGGAGAAGCATGCTTTTGCGGTAGTCAAAGCTGTCAAGCAGTTCCGTTTCTATATCCTCAACTCTCACTCTATGGTGCTGGTTCCAGATACGACTGTTAAGTCAATTCTTACACAGCAAGAATTTGGGTCCAAGAGAGGAAACTGGGTGGCTAAAGTCCAGGAGTATGACATCGATATCAAACCAACCAAGCTGGTTCGTGGAAAGGGTCTTTGTGAGCTCATCGCTGAAGGAGCCAAACATGAGTTGCTGGAAGAGAAAGCTGACATTCCCACTGTTCTATTCCTTAGTTCAGTCGATGAATGGTATTCCGACAATGCCCATTTTCTCACCTATGGGGAATGCCCCTCTCATTTAACTACCAAGGAAAAGAGGACTGTTAAATTGAGATCAGCGCAATATGTACTGTGGGAAAATGCCTTGTTCAAGCATGGTTTAGATGGGAGATTTCTGAAGTGTGTGGACAAGGAGCAGCAGAGAAAGTTACTCTCAGCTTTCCATGATCAGGCATGTGGAGGGCACTATTCATCAACAGTCACAGCTCACAAGATACTCCGAGGAGGATATTACTAGCCTTCCTTGTTCAAAGATGCATCCAAGTGGGTGGATAAATGTGAGGCCTGTCAAACCTTTGTGGGAAGACCCAAACTGGCCGCTTTGCCTCTCAAGCCAGTTGTGATCGAGGAACCATTTCAACAGTGGGGTCTAGACTTCACTGGTACACTCAATCCTGCCTCTAGTGCCGGCCACACGCATGTGCTAACTGCCACTGATTACTTCACCAAATGGGTGGAAGCTATTCCAGTCAAGAGCACTACTTCTAAAGTAGTATGCAACTTCATCAAGGAGAACATCTTGGTAAGGTATGGTGTACCTAACAAGATTGTAACAGACAATGCTTCGAACTTCTCCTCAACTGAGATCATGGATTTCTGCTACGGGTATGGCATCTCTCTGGCTCATTCTTTAGATTATTATCCCCAGGGGAATGGACAAGCAGAATCCACCAACAAAAATCTGGTGACTATCATAAGGAAGTTGGTCAATGAGTCTCAGCAAAACTGGCATAAGAAGCTTTATGATGCTCTTTGGGCAGACAGGATCACACCTAAAAGAGCCATTGGAATGTCCCCCTTTCAAGTAGTGTATGGAGTAGAGGCCCAATTGCCAGTGACAGTGGAACTGCCAGCCTTGCACCTGATGAAGGCCATTGAAGACACTAGTTTCAGTGATGCTCTGGACAAAAGAATCATGTACCTGCACAAACTGAACGAGGATAGATTGGAGGTTGCTGACAGAATATCTGCTCACCAGCAGAAGGTTAAGGTTCTGTTCGATAAGAAAGCTAGGTCCAGAGAGTTCCAAGTTGGTGATACCGTGCTGTTATGGGACAAAAGACATGAACCTCGTGGCAGCCATGGAAAATTTGATTCTCTGTGGCTTGGACCTTTCAAGATAAGACACTTTGCTGGTAAGGACTCTTTCTATCTTGATTACATGGATGGTTCTCCCCTCCCACTTCCTTATAGTGGGCAGTATTTGAAGTTGTTCAAGTCCTAGGTGACTAGGGAGTCCCTTTGTATATTCTGTACAGTGTTTTTGCTTCTCTACTTTCGGTGTGTTTCCCCTTCTGTTGTTGTGTGTGTTGCCCTCTGTGTTGGTTTGTTTCTGACTCCTTTGCCCAATGGATAAGGCACTGGTCTGCTTCACCGAGTTCTCTAAGTTCTTGCCTTGTCTCATTCTATGAATTTACACCAAGTCATCCCCAGAAGGAGCCAGCTGTTGTCCACTCAAAATTTCCCGCTCTGATAAGAGTAAAATTTTCAAAATTTTGAGTTGAAGTGTTTTCTCTCTGAAGTGCCCAGGTCGTGAAATTGAAGAAATCTGTGTTTCGGGTCTTTTTGTGTGATTTTCGGGCCTGTCGGAACTTTTTGTCCCATCTGTCCCAAGTACGAAAGTGTCCTCTGTTCCCCGATCGGCCGAAATCCCCGAAGCTGTCCCATTTTCGGGCCCGTCAGAAAGTTTTGACCCAAGTGTCCCTAAACGTTTTGTTCGAACTGTTCCAATTTCGGCCGAGTCATCCTTCCCGCGTACTTCGCACTTTCCTGTCCTAAATGACCCAAAGTTAAAAGTGTGAGCTTTCCCATTTTCGGCCGAAACTCCTGAGTCACGTACTTCAGAGCTCTTTGTCCCAAAGCCAAAAAATGCCATCTGTTCCATTTTCGGCCGAGTCATCCTTCCCGCGTACTTCGCACTTTCCTGTCCCGAATGTCCCAAGTAAAAAGTGCTAGTCGTTCCATTTTCGCCCGAACCGGCCGAACCGCGTACTCCGGAACTTTTCGTCCCAAATGTCCCAAGTTAGAACAGACCTGTTGTTCCATTTTCGGCCGATTCACCCGATTTTGTCCCAACTGTCCCGAGTTCAAAATTGCTCTCTGTTCCATTTTCGGCCGGTTCGCCCAGACCGCGTGCTTCGCGCAATTTTGTCCCAACTGCCCCATTTAAAAAAAGTGCGAGCTTTTCCTATTCCAGCTGAGCCGGTCGAGTCGCGTACTTCGGAACTTTCTATCCCGAATGTCCCAAGTCCAAACGGGCCCGCTGTTCCAATTTCGGCCGAAACACCCGAATTGCGTACCTCGCACATTTTCGTCCCATTTGTCCCAAATACATTGGTGCGTCTTCTCCCTGTTTCGCCCGAACCAGCCGAGCCGCGTGTTTCGCGCATTCGCGTCTCACCTGTCCCAAGCGTACCAAGTGTCATTCACACTTAGTTTTTCCCGCTCGACCCGAATATGCTGTTTTTCAAAATATGAATTTAAGTTGCGGCTCTGATGCTATCAATCCGAAGATCAATTTCAAGGACAGCTGGCAGAAGGACGAAGCTCTCAAGACGCTGGGTGCATCAGTTTTCAAAGACACTCATTGTCATCCTCAAGATGAAACGTCAGTTCCACATGGTGGAGACAGAGCTGAGACGTTAGAAAGATTCAAGCAGCGGCTTCTGAAGACAGTGGGTCCTTCTCAGAACTGGACACCTGTCCCCTTCTCCTTCTTTCTCTTCTTCCCTTTCTCTTCGTATTCTTTGTAATTAGTTATGGTATTGCAATTGGCGGTACTTAACTATTCTTTAGTTAAAAGAAACGGTTACGAAGAGTAACGGACTTGTAATCTATATAATGGCCTTTCCACGCCATTTTTAGAGGAGGAAGAACTTGGATATTTGCTGAAAGTGTAAATAGGTCTTAAAGAAATCAATACAAAAGGGCTTTCCATCCCTTGTCTATCTGATTCTTGTTGTCTCTGTGTTTTCCTTTAATATTGTGAAGATCATTTTTGTTCCTAACTCATTTCTCTCTACTCTCTCTGATTGCCTACTGTTTTCTTTTTGCAACGTACCGTGATCTTGCACAACTGTCTTTGAGCAACAAATCTGAAGAGGTGTTTACGGAACTTTGGTGTCTTTAAATTTAATCCCATTCAGTACTCACATCATTCTATATATACTCTTCTAACACTTCTCTATTTCTCCAATACAATAACCCCTCACTCCAATTTTTCTTTTGCATCTAAATACCATGGAGGAGCTTGATGAGATACCTAACAGGGTCTCAAACCCTCTTCTTGGACCTTGACTTTCTCCTCTTTGTTTGATTTCTCATTTTAGTATTCATTCACATTCATGGAATCCTTTTTATAAATTTTACTAACTTCATCCTTCCTTTTCAATACTTGAGCTTGTGCCTTAGGTCTTTGAATTTCTTTCTTCAACCAACCTAGTCATAGGACCTTGTAATGTGCCCAACCTTGTGGATGCTAAATCATCAAATTTTCCTTTCTTTTCCCTCAAAATATTTGTGTCCAAATTTATTACAAGAATATCAATAGCCATTGAGATTTCTTAAATTCCTTCTTGTGTTTGATGGGGCATTTTTGTAGTTCTTTGCTAGGTGTCCTCTTTCATGACAATGATAACATTCAGCTTGATATCTTTGTCAAAATTATTTCTCTTCCTTTTTCCTTTATCTTTATTTTCTTCTTTAGAAACTTGATTCCTTTCCACATTAGGATTACATGCATTAGCCATGTGGCCATATGTACAACAATTGTAGAAATTACCATGAAAAACACCTTTTTATATGCATTTGGCTTCCTGACTAAAGATGTTTTATGAGATGAATGCTTTATATTACTTCCATATATTGACTACATTTTTCTATTTCAACCTTGACTCGATTCACCTTCCATACTGCATGATTTTTCTATGAATCCTAGACTTGTTCTATCACTATATACCTCTTGTTTTCCTAACATTCTATCCAATTTTTTTAGTTCTCTTAAAAATATGATGTCTTACTTGTCATGATTCTTAACTTCTTCTTTACTTATTATTTCTCTTTCTTCAGTTCTTCTTGTGTCTCCTCAAATTTATTTTTCAAGAATTTGACTATTTCTTCTCTTTGAGATTCATGTTTGATCCATTATTATTTGTTGATTCTCAGCTCATCTTGGGCCTCTTCAACTTGAAATTTCATGACTTTGATAATTTAATATTCAGTTTCTGATATATTTTCGATCACATCACCTTTCATACCTACCATTTTCCTTATCATGAAGGTATTTATCATAATAGTATTCAAATATGGATGTTTCATCTTGTCACAAAATATCTCCATTTATCATGTTAAAACCACTTCTAGGGGACTACTTTGATACTAATTGTTATAATTTACAAGGATTGAGAGGGGGCGTGAATCATTCCTTTGAGAAAAAAAATCGTTTTGTACTTCAAACAATGAATATTAATTCATGTACATACACTCTTATAGAGTACAGCAAATAATGTCTAAACATCTATAGATATAGTTTTTAATGGAACACATATAAGAAATCAATACACGAGATGCTAAAAAATTATTCATTCAAAATAAAAGACTTGATTCTTCATCAGATTACAAGATACAATAAGGATTAACATTCAAACATACAACTCCAAATTTTTTCTCTTTCATCAACTAGTTTTCACAAGCACTTCATTATCTTCATACAACCACAACCAGCTATATACCTAAAAAACATTCAGGGATTTTTCGTGATGCCCAAGAGGTTTTAATTTATAACAATGATTTATTCAATAGAAGATAATTTTTGTTATCAACAAAACCTCACAAATTATCTTACATGAATATATATACCTCTTAAACATGACTTTTGACCTTCCACTTACCATGACTCTTCATGTCACTCATATTTTTGTCTTTTGGGATCTTAAATTTTTTCCATAAGTATTATAGCTTTGTGTCCATGTGTTACATGGTCCCATAAAGTAAAATTATGCTCTTTTATGCTTATAAACTCACCACATTAGACAATGTATCCATTTAGGCTCATAGGTGTGCCTAAATAAAATTCTATAAAAATAGTCCTAAAAAATCATCTAAATAGACCACTTGCACTCATCTTCATGATCAAATAAATATATAAAAATTAATATTGTGATGTATAATTTCATTAAATTTTATTATCAAGATCCAAATAAAGGTTCAATATGCCAAAACACAAATTTGGAAGACTTGTCTGGATGGTTTCAACATCTGTGAATTTGGTCTTCAAAATGTTAGCTGGGGCATACCTCAAATCTATTCGTCATGAGTAAATTAACATATAAATAGAAATATAATTAATTCTAATATCTCATAAACATATCATACTGCTCCGATTCATGGCATAAGTCTTGCAAAAACTTGGATCTTTGCAACTAATGTAGCTTGTCCTGAAATCACAAAAACTAGTCTTGTATACAATATGATCAAACACCTCCAAGGAACTTTGTAGACCTCCCTATCACCTCAAAAACTTCAGATTCAATGTATAAAACATTTTAAATAATTTATATCCATAGGTAAAATATAGAAACATTCACCTACCATCTCATTCTGACAAGCTTCTTAAGAGGCCTAAATAAGCAATTTTGGCACAATCACCTCTAAGAAAGAAATGACATTTCCTAACTAAAAATAGTCAATTCTATACATCATATTTCACATAAAAATGATGAAAAAGACAAGAAAAAACGTCCATACATTGTAATTAAACATGGATAACTTCATTCTCATTCACTAGTTTCTCAAAACAAGCTCCTTTTGCTCATGTTAAACTCAAATAGGCACTCAATACTCCAATTTTATACAAATTAGTTACTCAGTAACTTCATGAAGATGATTTAGAATTTCCCAACATCATTCAGCTCATATTTTAGCATATGATCCTTTGAAACTTTTACCTTTACAATAAAATCTTCTTCAAAAATATATTTTTAAGTGGGGCCCACTAAGTCTCAAGAATCCCATTAATCATGAAAATGTTATATTAGGAGTCCTCTACATGTTCCAATAAGTTTTAAATAAAATAAATTGACTTTGGTCAACTAACCAACTCAAATTTCCAAAACTGGTCCAAACTAGGTTTTAAAGGACTACAAATATGCTCACAAAAATGGATAGAACTTCTTAAATAATTAAGAAATCACAAAAATAGTTTTTGAAAAATAATTTTATCTCAATTTAATAAATTTTTATATTTTATGACTTATCCAAAGTATTCTTCAAAATTTCTCTTGATTGCTAAGAAGTTTGATGCTCAATTTGCATACATTGAAAAACCCGGTTTATTAAATACTTACATAACATGCAAAATATTCATCCTCAACTTATAAATTTTTTCTCACACCTTAAGTAAACATACCTCTAACACTCCCAAGCTATTTTTTTCTCTCGTTCATCCTACATATTTCCATTCCATCTCATCTAAGTACCCTTTGGTCTCTTATTCTCAACTACTCTACTAGTCTGACATGTATGTGTGCTCAAAACACCTCATTGAACACCTATGAAGTATTTTAAATCTCATAAAACACCATTATTTTTTTCATATTCATTCCTTGGATCATCATATCAAACCTTGCTTGCTTGTGAAAGAGCTTAAGAAAACAATATACTGACTTGTATCACCTTCAACCACTTGGTTTGAAATTTGTATCACCTTCCATATCTCATTTTCCACCTCATGATGTTATATCCATTCTTCTTATTCCTTGGTTTTAGTGGATTTACATGTTTTCTTGATTTACACCATGTAGTTGCATTAGGCCAAGGCCTAAAATGACTTGAATTGACCCATTCATTACATGAATGAACCATTTGGACATGTTACAAACTCATTGCCACATCTCACTCACCTCATGGACCTTGTTTGACCTTCATACCACCTTTAAGATACTAAAAAAAGAACATATGCACCTTTGGAGACTCCAAGATCACCTAGCCCACTGTGTCATCAATGGACTTGACATCAATGATAACATAAGTGACACACACTTCCAACAGAGCATAAATTTATATAAGCACCTACATTTTTAGGAATTTTCTATGTCTCCTAATATTTTTAACAAATCAAGAAGCTTGGAAAAGAGGGTAAAAATCCAAATAGTTGTTGGGGTATTTAGTTAGTCCCTGTCAAAGAAATACTTGGAAAATCAACCATTTAAGTAATGAATCTTGTATTGGCCACTCCTCTTCGACGTTTATTTTTATATCATCATGATCATTAGTTTCTTAGTGATATGGACATGGTTCGATATTTTGGATACACCATTGTTAGACACTATGGACATTTTGATTATGATTTTGTTTTGGATTTTATTATGAAATTTATGGGTATATCTCAGATTTGGGCTTTGAGCCCATTTTTTGAGGCTTTAGGGACATGTTATACTTTTCCCTTACTCCTTACACACTCCCACAAACCTAACCTATTATATGAGGGGTCAAATTTATCCCCTATTATGTTTTTTGAAGGAAAAATATGCAATTAATAACGCCTTTTTCCTAACTCTCTTACTTGTGTCCTTGAATGGTGTATTGTATGCAAGAATGAAAGTTTCATGCCTTCACATTAATCATTTATGGAGTATTGGTTGATGTTTTTGACTTGTGAGGTGGATTGAAGAGAAATTATATAGCATCCTACATGGAACTACCTCACCATCCTATCCACTGTTTTACTATTTATTGGAATTTCTTGGTTATTTTGAGGGTTACTTACTTGTATACTTTACGATCTTTCATTGGATTTGATAGGATTTTGAAAGAGGCTGGAGTTTTTTTGATTGAATATTGAAGGATTTTAGAATGGCAAGGTAGGGTCTTATACCTAGAATTTTGTTTTCTTGATTGTGTATTGTGTTGTATATTATATGAACGCATGTGATTTTGTATGGGATTGGGTATGTTTTTATCTTATGAATGGTTTTGGGAGATAAAAATTGGACCATATTGTGGAGGTAAAAAGGAGTGTGTGAGGATTTTTTAGAGGGATTTTGGCAAGGGTAATCCACCCATGCCAACATAATAGGAAACTCTATCATTTTATATTATTAAAAAGATAGATAACGAGTTTTGTGTGTGTATTTTTGGTGAACTTAAAAACTTGGGTGGACCCCTATCCCACTTCGGAGACATAAGGATATGGCCAAAATGTTTTGCTTCTATTTTGGCTTAACTTTTAAGCCTGTGATTTGGAAATTTCTAGGTGTTATTATTGGTTTTATTGTTCTTGTATGAGTTACAAGTCTTATTAGTGTGTATGTATGTATTGTTGAAGCCATTTTGTGAAGAGTTACCATGTTTGTTAAAACCCCTTATTTATCCATTTTTGGGGCTTGGGGGATAATGAGAAGGTAGGCTTGACCTTATCATTAGATTAAGGTTGGGAGGTGAGTTTTGTATAGCTCCCTTCCTTTGTTGTCTTTTATGAAGACAGAGGAGAAAAGAAGAGGATGCGGATTTGAACTATGAAATGAAGATGCAAGTGTATTTTCAAAAATGATAATTGTTGTAAAATTTAAAATGTTCTCTCCACCTTTGTGTGAAGGGATTTTGTACTTGTATTTTAAAGTTTTAAGATCCTTGTAAATGAATTATCCAAATTTGATTTGCAATATTTAATTATGAAATGTGTATTTTTGGAAAATAAGTATTCGAGATCCCATTTTTAATTGAAGTTGTATCTCTTTAAGTTTGTAATGTGTTTAAAATCTACAATTTGAATTAAAATGTACATATTATTTCAAATGTGGAATTTTTCTCTTTGAAATAAAAATTCATTGAAGTATATGAATGTTTTCCTTTTGAAATGTTTTTTTCATACTCCATTTATATTTTAAAAGAAAGGATGTTTAAAAATGGTTGATTTCTCATTCTTATTTCAATTTTTGAATTATTCTTAAAATGCTAGGACTTTATTGTTGTTGTTACACTTTATTGAAATTGTAAACAATTTTTTTTAGGCATTTAATTACTTCCAAATTTAAAAATAGGAAATATATATTCTCTACCTTGGTACTTTATTTTATATTAAAAAAATATAATATAAGTTTTGTAACTTTATATATATATATATACACACACACACACACACACACACACACACAAATACATTTTGTGAAAACATTGTTTTAAAAATAAAAATGAGGAACTGTGTGTGTGTCTCTATACACACACACACACACACACATACATACATATACATATATTAAATTAAATAAAATATAAAAAAGAAAAGAAATTTAAAAAAAGAGTGAGGAGGCAATGCCCCACACCCCCCCTGAATATATATACAATAGTGGGGGGGAGATGGCGCGCCCCCCAAATATGAAACTACGGTGGCCACTATGCAAAACCCTGCACAAATCTAGGGGGACAAACTGTACACTCTACAAAGATATAAAGATAAAAAAATATGGTGAACTATTTACAAAAAAATATCAAATGAAATAATGGGGCTAATGGAGGAAGAAATCTCTCCCATGGCAGATCTTGCATTCAGAAACAAATCCTCTATAGCATCCATATACTTCATTTTCCTCCATCTTCACCTACTTCCAAAAACCCCATATAAGCAAATGAGATAAATTAGGGAAAATAAGATACTACAAGAAAAAGGTAAAAATGATTAGGGTTCCTAGGAATACCAAGAATCTAGGGTGAGGATTAAATCTATCAAATGGATTAGATTTGATCCTCGCAACTTAAAATTGATGGGGTTAGATGTTTTTTTTAAAATAAAAGTGAATGGTGAAATTTTACTAATGGGGTCACCTAGGGTACTTTACACATGTGTGCACGTGGGTTAGGATATGTTGTGACATTTTCATTATGGTTCAATTAGATAAATGAATGACATATCCCTCTATTATGGGTAAGTAGACTAAAGTTAAACAGGGTGATATTTTAATTAAATTATTTGGGAAATTTAAAAAAGGAAATAAAGTAAAGTTGTAGCTAATTAAAGTAACGTGGCATGGCTGTTGTTACATAGTGAAACAAATTAAGATTTATTTTAGGTAAGAAAATTAATAGGTTTAATAGGAACTTAAGGGGATAAAATGAATGATATTAATTAGGAAATAATTAGATAAAATTAAGGAGAACTTAGGAAGGGGATTTAACCCCGTGATAAAGTTTTGGATCTAAATAATAAAATTTAACAATTAATTTGATTCCAACTCCATTTAGAGAATGTAGTATTTTATAGATGTGAAATTAAATAAATGTGTGAATTCTTTAATAAACAAAATACACGTATGGTTAAACAAAAATAAATTCCATAATTTTTCCTAAGTAATTGATGGAATTTTGACATAGTTTTGGGGCGTGAATTTTAAGGTATTTCACTTTGGTATCAGAGTGAGGTTTCAAAATTTAGACCATGGGAAAACATGAACCACAATAATAAACCTAGTGCAACCTAAATCTAAGACACATAACATTGTTCATAACTTAAATGTAGGAACTTAGTAAACTGAAACAAATATAAATAATGATGAATTCACTCTCACCTTGGTCTATTGAGGAGGAACAAACAAGATGAGGGGTTCTTACACTTTGAGTTAGAGGGACTAACCATAGAGTAGGAAGTCGTTGACATATTACTGCATATTCTATAGGCCTTATAGGAGGTTAATGGAGCCATAAGTGGAGGTTCACTTGGGGGATGACCTGGTCAGAGATATAGGGAGCCATCACAGGAGGATCATGACTCTCCTTGACACAAAGAGTAACATAGGGTGGATAAATCGCATGTGGAGGCGGCTAGACAAGACTCACCACAAAGAGAATGGAGTGATAGAGTTATAAAACATAGGGAGAGATCTAGGAGCCCCAGGTAGAAAGATGACTATGAGGGAAAACCTAGGGGTAGATAGATGTCAGTGAACAATCAGATCCATGAGATACTGAATCTTTATGCACCTCACTTTTCCAGAGATCCATGAGGTTCTAGGCTAAGGTCTAGCTAGTTTTCTTGAGAGAATGTTTCAAGCTATGTATTTGCACTAGTAGCTCAAAATATTGTGTTGGTATACATCTTCTAAGGGATGGGCCACGAGTATGGTGGAGGAAAGAAGAGTATAATCTCCATGTGGATTCAGAGACCATGACATGGGAGCTCTTTGAGAAGTTATTTCAGATTAGATATATTTTTAGGAAGTTCATTCAATAGAAAATAGATGAGTTCCACAATCTACGAAAACTATCTATGAAAGTGGTAGAGTATGAGAGTAGGTTTTTAGAATTTCTACTTTGCATCGGCTATATCTAAGATAAGCAGGTTGGGGTTCACAGGTTCATCAGGGGCTAGAATCTAGATATTAGAGGGTTGGTGCACATATATGGTCCATAAACCCTAGTTGAGGTTGTTGAGAAGGCCTATATTATAGAGGAGAATAGGGGGAAGACACAAGAGGTAAGAGATAGAGTGAGGATATGCATACAAGAGATGTAGGTTAGTAAGTAAAATGGGACAACCCATCCTCTTGGAAAACATGGATCCACATAGTCCTCCTTCTGGCCAAAACAACAACATTATACTCATCCACCATTCAGGCATCCATTGATATATGATGCATAAAGTGGATGGATTTTAAGGACTCCAGCTAAGGGGCCCATCAGGACACAGGCACTACCTAAAGTTTAGTCAATCAAAGCTCATTTGCAGTGGCCACAATAGTCTATAGCAGGATCATTGGGGTCTACAACATAGACCACGATAGCACCTGGAGTAGTCTCTTCCTATTGGAGGGGACCTGGTAGTTGTTCTAGGTGAAGTGTATAGTGAAACCATTTGACAGATTGTCTGTAGAGCCCTAGTAATAAGGGTAAGAGCCCTATTTATGAGCTCATGGTTACAAAAATGGCATAGAGTCGTAAGATTTATATGGTAGTTGAGATATGTTAGGAAGAGCACTGGAGTACTTTGATTTATACCACAAGTAGTACTGTTGGTATTCCTATCTCTATCCTATTTGATTCAAGCTATTTTGATTCTTTCATTTCCCCATCTTTAGTAGAGCAATGCATGTTGGTGATAGTTAGGTAATGGCATGGTCGGAAGGTATAGATGGCTTCTTCATTCAAGATCATAGTGGACTCCTTAGTCAAGGAGTGTGTGGTAAACCTAGGACCCTTCACCATGACCTTGGATCTTCGCATCCTTCCCTTGGGATCTTATGGGATTATTTTAGGTATGGATTGTCTTTCAACACATAGGGATAAATTGGATTGCTACAAGAAGGTAATATTTTGTGCAGATGATTTGGGATTTATGTTAGTAATTGTTGAGGTTAAGAGACCTATATCTATTCACACTATATCTGCTATACAGCAAAAACGGTGTGTGAGCAAGGGATGTTATTTATATCCCATTACAGTCTATGATAGGTTGGAGGATGAGACTAGAGGCCCTTCACTGAATGACCATGAATTTTTTTGAAATTTTTCAGATGTCTTTCCCATTGAGTTACCTAGCCTACCTCCCACACGTGAGATAGATATCCATATAGTGTTGGATCTTGGAGCAGAGCCTATCTCACGAGCACCTTACATGATGACTACCCCTAACCTCTGTGAGCTCAAGTTACAGCTGGAGGGAATTCTTGGGAAGGGCCTAATTCATCCTAGTGTATCTTGGTGGGGTGCGCCAGTGATTTTTGTAAGGAAAAAGGATGGGTCCCTAAGATTTTCCATTGATTATAGCCAGCTAAATAAAGTAACGATCAAGAATCGTTACCACCTTCCACACATTGATGATTTGTTTGATTAGATGAAGGGGGATATAATTTTTTAAAATATAGATATTGAGTCAGAGTATCATCAATTAGGGATTATAGAGGAAGATATCCAAAATATGTCCTTTCATACTAGATATGGTAACTATGAGTTCACAGTTCTTCCATTTAGACTAACGAATGCCCCCGCAGTGTTTATGAGTTTGATGAATGGGGTATTCAAGACATTCTTGGACCTCTTTGTGCTTCTATTTATATATGCCATATTGATATACTCATGTATATGTGAGGATCATGAGGATAACCTCTAATAGATCTTGCAATGTCCTTGAGAGCAGTAGCTATATGGAAACCTAGATAAGTGTGTTTTTTTTCAAATAAAGGTTTAGTATCTAGGTCATATCATTTCTGGGGAAGGTATCATAGTCAATCCTTCCAAGATTAGAGATATCATTGATTGTCTGGCACCAACCAATGTGACCGAGGTATGCATTTTTATGGGATTATCGGGATGTTAGATAAGGTTTGTACATGATTTATCACTCATTGCTCATCTCGTTACTTCTCTGTAGTGAAAAGGGAAGAAATTTTTATGGTTACAAAAATGTTAGTAGGACTTCAAGACTCTAAAGGAATTCCTTACTACAACACATATCCTAGCAGTACCAGATCCTTAAAGGGACATTTTTTTTGTAGATATGCTTCATTGGTAGGGTTAGGAGGAGTACTAATGCAAGATGCTCGAGTTGTCACATTTGAGTATTGCAAACTCAAGGATTATGAGATCAATTATCTGACTCATGGGGCTTTAAGCTTGCAATAGTGGTACATGATTTAGTTCGATAGCATCTTTTTATATTATACAGGATCTTCAAACTCAGGAAAGATCATTTGAGCCTATGACACCTCTTCCAACATCCTAATCTCAATTCCCATCAACGAAATTTGATGGAGATTTTGTGTGAATATGATATCAAGATTGAGCATGTGATAGGGAAGGAGAATGTTGTATAAGAAGTCTTGAGTTGACAGAGACATCTTGTCATGGCCACATTAGTGGATATAAATTTATGGAGCAAGATTTTACAACAACTTCCACTTGACAGGTTCTATCTTTCAGCTAGAGTAAAGATTGAGTCACACAGACCCCTTAAGGGGAAGTTTGAGGTGTTATCACTAGAGTAAGATGGGATTCTTAGACACAGGGGTCATATATATGTTCATATAGAGGGAGGTTTATGACAGAACATTCTTACATAGGATCATTGTGTACCTTATTCAGTGCATCTAAGGGTGAAGAAGATAAACACTACACTAAGACAATTATTTCATATAAGTGGAATTTAGAGGGATATAACTCGGTATGTGTTGCAGTGTTTGGAATTTCAGAAGGTGAAGGCTTACCATCAACATCGAGATGGTATTCTTTATCCTCATGCTATACCAGAGTTGAAATGGGACACCATTATCATGGACTTTATTGCTAGGTTACCTATGTCAAGATATCAACATGACACAATCATGTTCATGGTAGATAAATTCAATAAAGTGGTTCATTTTTCTCTAGTTAAGACCACCTACACAATCTGTGTAGTTGTACTTGTTTATTTAGATGAGATAGTGAGATTATATGGGATTCCATAGAAGATCATTTATGGTTGTGATCCCTTATACACGTGGCACTTTTCGACAACCATGCCGTTTGCAGTTAGGGGAAGATCAATTTCAGTACAACTTACCACCCTAAGACATATGGTCAGACTGAGCGGGTGAACCAGGTACTAGAGGATATTCTTTAAATTTTTGTTATCGATCATCAGTCATGATGGGAGGAGTAATTGAATTTGGTTGAATTTAAATGTAGTAACAAATTTCAGAGTTCTATAGGTATGAGACCTTTGCAGGCATTGTATGGAATAGAATGCAAGACTCCTCTGAGCTGGTACATATTAGAGGAGAAGGTTACTAAATCAGGGCAACTATGTTACAAGTTATGGAGGAGGAGGTATCTTTGATTAGGCAGAGGTTATAAGAGACACAAGATCGATAGAAATTGTATGCGGATCGGAGGAGGATAAAATGCAGTTATGAGGTTGGCATGAAGGTATTTCTTAGAGTCAGACCTCAGAAGAACCCCATCTATTATGGAAAATTCTCTAAGCTAGTACCAAGATTTATGGGTCCATTTGACATCCTGGAGAAGATCAGTCTTATAGCCTACCACTTAGATTTTCCACCTACCTTGTTTCGCATCCACAATGTCTTTCATGTTTATTTTTTATGGAGATATATACCAGATCCATATCATGTCTTGGATTAGACCTCTTTATATGTGCAAGAGTAGGAAAAATTGATTGTGAAGCCCATGCACATCCTAGAGAAAAGGACCTTAGGCCTTCAAGGGCATGATATTGACCAGGTGTGCATCTAGTGGGATCGATATGATGGGTCATCAGCAACATGGGAGAATTCCACACCACTACAAGCATAGTTCCCACATCTTTTTTAGTGTCAATCTGGAATAATTCAAGTCTAAGAGGAGGGGGCTTTAGTGCCCACTCATCTTTGAAACTTATTTATGTATGATCATGATCATTAGTTACTTACTGCTATGAAAATTGTTTGATATTGTGGATAGCCCATTGTTAGACACTATGGACATTGTGATTATCATTTTTTTTGGCTTTTACTATGGACTATATGGGTATATGGAGCACATTGATAGATATTTTAGTACATGATGATGATTTAGTGTTATTTTGATATATGCTGACATTTTATACTCTAGACAATGGTGATTATGTTTAGATGGTTGGACTAACCAAGTGACTTCATTATTGTTATGATTTACTAGTAATGTGATGTTAATAGGTGATTTGTAAAATGTTGTTGAATGCATATAAATAAATACGAGCTATAGTAGATGTATGAAATCTTTGGTTATTGTCAAATGTGAATTGTGATAGATGGTTATACTTAGGTGTAGGGTGATAGTAAATGTTAATGGATATGGTAAAATTGAGATAATTAGTAATTGCAAATATTTTATTTAGAATATAATAGCTTAACTATGATAATGATGAAATTATGTTGTATGATGATTTTATTTCTTAAATGATATATGTGTTTAGATTTCTTGACGTATTGATATGGCCTTAAGGCCTAAGGTGGTGTTGTCTTGGTTGTTACAGGCAACAAAATTACAATTAACAAAGACATGACTAGGAGAGTAACTATGGAATATTACCGAGTGTTTTTGTGGTATTTTTGTTTTTCTTTTCATCTTAGTTAAGAGGTATCCAAGGGGGAGTAACCTCATATGTGACCATCGATATGGATGTTGTATTGTTTTCCCATATTAATTATTTGTCTTATTTTTGTATGTGATTTATTGAATTTTAATATTTTCCCATTTTCTTTTGTTTTTTTAGTATGCTCTTGATTTTATTAATTAACTATGTGGATTATTATAAATAGGAGATCTAACAAAAGGGGAAATGAATATGGTAGATATTCCTTGTTTTCTAGTTAATTTTTGTTGGATTTCATTTTATTTTGATTTGTGTACCCATTCCCATCTTTCAAATCTCGGATTTAGGCTTTGAGCCCATTTTTTTAGGCTTGAGGGACAAGTTATACTTGTCTCATACTCCTTATAATCTCCCACCATTATACCCTATAATATGAGGGATCAAATTTAGCCCCTATTATGTTTTTTGAAGGAAAAATAGGCAAATAATTACATCTTTTTAATTACTCTCTTACTTGTGTCCTTGAAGTGTGGAATGGTGGATTGTGTGCAAGAATTAAGTATCATGCCTTCACCTTACTCATTTATGGAGTCTTGGTATATGTTTTTGACTTGTGTGGTGGATTGGACATAAATAATGTGGCATCCTACATGGAACCACCTCACCATCCTCTCCACCATTTTTCTATTTATTGGAATTTCTTGGTTGTTTTGGGGGTTACTTGCTTAGAGACTTTGCGAGTTTGCATTGGATTGGCTTAGATTTGGAAAGAGGTTCGAGTTTGTTTGTTTAAATATTGAAAGATCTCATATATGCAAGGTAGGGTATTATACCTTGCATTTTTTTTCTGATTGTGTATTGTGTTGTATATTGTATGAATGCATGTTATTTTGTATGGGATTGTGTATATTTTGGCCATAATATTGGTGTTGGGGAGGGAAATGGGGACATTTTGTGCAGATAGAAGGTATTTTGTGATGATTTTGTTGTGGGAGTGTTGGAAGGGTAATCGACTTATGTTGAGATAAAAGAAAATTATATCATTTTTATTCTTAAATGGAGAGAAAGGGAGTTTTTTGTGTGTGTTTTTAGTGTACTTGGATACTATAGTGGACCCAAATCCCATTTTTTAGGCATAAAGAGATGGCTACAATGTTTCCTTTCTCCTTTGGCTTAAATTTTAAGCCTTTGTGATTGTGAAAGTTGTAGGTTTTATTATTGATGTTATTGTTTTTATATGAGTGACAAGTTTGATTGGTGTGTATGTATTTATTGTTGAAGCCATTTTGTGAAGAGCTACCATGGTTACGAACACCCCTTATTTCTCCATTTTTGGGGATTCGGGGAAAATGAGAAGGTATGATTCACCTTCTCATTAGATTAAGGTTGGGAGGGAGTGTTGCCTAGCTCCCTTCCTTTGTTGTTTTTATGAAGATGGAGGAGAAAAGAAGAGATTGCAGATTTGAAATATGGAATGAAGATTCAAGTGTATTTTCATATAGGAAAATTGTTGTAAATTTTAGTATGTTGTCTCCACATTTGTGTGAAGGGATTTTGTACTTGTATTTCAAATTTTTAAGATCCTTCTTAATAGATTTTCAAAATCCGATTGGCACTATTTAATTATGAAATGTGTATGGTTAGAAAATAAATATTTGAGAGCCCATATTTAATTGAGGTTTCATTTCTTTAAGTTTTTAATTTGTTTAAAATCTGCAACTTGAATTAAAGTTTGAATCTTATTTAAAATGTGCACGAGTTCTCTTTGAAATAGAAATTCATTGAAGTATATGAATGTTTTCCTGTTGAAATGTTGTGGTCATACTCCAGTTATATTTTAAAATAAATGAAGTTTGTAACTGGCTGATTTCTCGTTCTTATTTCCCTTTTTGAATGATCCTTAAAATGGTAGGATTTTATTATTGTTGTTACCCTTTATACAATATTTCAAACAAAACAATGTAGGCATTTAATTACTTCTAAATCAAAAACTAAATATTTATTCTCTACCTTGGTACTTTCTTTTATATTTAGAAAAGAGATAATATAAGTACTAAAAATTTATATGTGTTTCTATGTGTGTGTGTGTGTGTGTGTGTGTGTATTAAGTAAAATTAAATATAAAAAATGAAACATATATATGAGGACCAGACTTCGTTTGTTTTATAAAAGTAAAACATATTTTTAAAATAGTTTTTTTTGTATACAGGTTGGGAGGGTCTGTGCGACCCCCCTATATATGGAATGGTGGGAGGGGGAAATATATATAAAAAATTGGCAAACGGGGGTGGAAGTGCCCTCGCCGCCTAAACATAAATCCCTAAACTTGAAACTGCGGCCACTATGCACAATATTGCGCAAATCCTAGGGGCCAAACCCTACACTCTGCCAATATATAAACACACACACACACACACTATATATATATATATATACATACATACATATATAACATATATACTTAGATATGTGAATATTCATATCTAAAACAAAATAGAATGAGGGTAATATAATACCATAATTAAAAGCTTTCTTGTAAATTATTTTTTAAAAAAAAAAAAGAAATGAAATAACGGGGCTAATGGAGGAATAAATCCATTCCATGGCAGATCTTACATACAAAAAAAAATCCTCTATAGCTTCCATAGACTTCATTGGCCTCCATCTTCTCCTACCTGCAAAAAAAACACATAAGCGAATGAGAGAAAATAGGGAAAATAAGAGAATAAAAGAAAAAGGTAAAAGAGGATTAGGGTTTGTAGGAATCCATAGAATCTAGGGTGAGGATTAAATCTATCCAATGGCTTAGATTTAATCCTCACAACTTAAAATTAATGGGCATAGATGCATCGTTTTTAAAAATAAAATTTAATGGGGAAATTTAACCAGTGGGGTCACTAGGGCACTTTACACATGGGTACACTTAGGTTAGGATATGTTGTGGCATTTCATTATGGGTCAATTAAATAAATTAATGGCATATCCCTTTATTATGGATAAATAGACTAAAGTTGAACATGGGGATATTTTAATTAAATTATTTGGGGAAATTTTTAAAAAGGGAATAAGGTAAAGGTGTAGCTAATTAAAGTAATTTGGCATGGGTATTGTTACGAAGAGAAATAAATTAAGATTTATTTTATGAAAATAATTTAATAAGTTTAATAAGAAATTAAGGGGAGAAAATGAACGAGATTAATTAGGAAATAATTAGATAAAATTAAGGAGAACTTAGGAAGGGGATTTAACCCCGTAATAAATTTTGGGAATTAAATAATAATAATTAATTATTAATTTGATTCTCACTCCCTTTAGGGAGCGTAGTATTTTATCAATGGGAAATTAAATAAACATGCTAATACTTTAATAAACACAATACACATATGGTTAAACAAACAAATATTCCGTAATTTTTCCTAAGTAATTGATGGAGTTTTGACATGGTTTTGGGGTGTCAATTTTTAGGTGTTACAAATCTCAACAAGAAATTGCTTAGGTCAACTAAATTCCGTGGGAAGAAGGAATAACTAAAACAATAGCCAACATGCACAAGATGTTGCACATCACCCCAGATGTGCATATGATTGTGCACATGATTGCAAAATATCCATAATATAAATAAAATCCTTTAATATTGTACACTGGATATGTGTTATAGTGCATGTATTTCAGATTGAAATCAAATAAATACATTGTGAATGGTATTACCTGCTCAGGAGAAGATAAATTAAATGAAACTTCTTCATGTGAATGCCCATATTTATTTTATCAATATATTTTGTGCCCTCCATAAAACTAGTTAAATAGAAGCACGAAATTGTAATTATCCTCTCTTGGTTGTAGTTAATTTTCAACATTGAGATTTTGCTGAAGGAATAGTAAGCTCACATTGAAATATGAAAAAAAATAAAAAAGGTAATTTATGTTAGGGTCCATCCAATTCCTTATGAAAATTATTAAGAGTCATACATAGAGTAAGAACTAACATTGAAGAAAATCACTAGTAGTACCATTTTGGTTCTGATAATTAAGAAAAGTTTGATGTGTCATAAAAAGAGTAAGAACTAACATTGAAGAACATCATTATTAGTACCATTTAAGCTTTGATAATTTTCCTTGACGTGGGAATCCTCACAAAACATTTACATGTTCCACCAAATGTACCCACTATATTTTCACCATCCCTAGTTTGCATTATCATAAGAGCATTATGGAGAAGGGGATACTATCAGATCTTGTAGTTGCAAGTTCCTTAGTAGATGTGTCTGAAAAAGGTCCTAGCAATAACAAGCCACATAAATTGTTGTGGGGGGGGAAGTGAAAATATTACAAGTTGTGGGATGCAGTGATTGGGATATACACAAGATGGATTTGTTGAAAAGGATTTACTAGTTGGTCGATGAGTACGTTAATTAACATTCATTGAGCAATGCTTGGAGAAGCCTTAAAATGATTTCATGAAAAAACTCACTCAAAAAATGTGACCATATTTTTATCCTTAAGAATTATAGTTTCCTTTATATTACATCTAGAAAGATTTTATATTTATTCCCATCAAGTCACTTATAAAAACCTACAAATATACCATGAAGATTGAGGAAATGATTAATTCTAAGCCCATGCTAGAAATGCAAACCATAGGTAATCAAAAGAATCCACCAGTATTAGAGGAAGGACTAGCTCTAGAAAAGAGTCCCAACACAAAAATGATCATCACTTACATCGTTGAAAGTAATTACATTTACTTGTACAAAATTAGGGAGGGCCTGAAATTTCGGTGTAGCACCAAACTGGTAAGATGTGTCAATCTCCCAAGTACAAAAACCACGTGAATAATGAACATTACAGGGTAGCCATGTATGCCACCCAAATTTGTAGTACCACATATCTATGTAAATTCTGATATTTTTGATGCTAAGATTCACATTCAAAGCTTGTTGATCTCTTTACAAACTGTACAGATGTTGACTTTCATCTCGTAGGATCCACGATCATATACAATTGGTTGTCTTCAAAATACAAGATATATGCTATGCATATTTACTTTTGTAAATTCCTGATTGTGGTGTTTTTGGTATGGTCATTTCACCTTCGTAATGGTTGTCATGCCCATGTAAATACTGAGACCCTTTCCAAAGTATTTTTATTTTAATTCTCCATTTTCTTTCCTTGTGAAACCTACATTGTGTGAGTTGTGTAAGAGCACTCTTTCCTTAGCAACTAAACCCAATAATTAAGTATTTTTAACACATCAGTTAATTTTTGTTTTCCTTCCCTATTACAATAGCCTGAAAATAATTATTTACATGTGTCAATGTATCTTATTTGCAAATGTGTACTTTTGTGATGCATTACGTGACCTCTAATTATAAATAATAACTATTTTCCCCCCCTTTATTGCATACCAATAAATTGTGCATTTTGACACTGGTAAATCCTTGAGGTAGAAAAATATGTGGTGCCATATCTTCCAGTTGAGGTATGATAACATGCCTCATTTGAAGATTTTGCTAAGAATGTAGGCCAAACATAATTAAAAGAACCCAGTAGCAGCAATCGCATGGCTACCTCAACAAAGAATCCCAAACATGAAAGTGATTATCCCTTGCACCACAAAGAGTAATCATGTTTACTCTTACAAACACATCTAGGACCTATAATTTTGATGTACTAGCAAATTGATAGGTTGTGTTAATCTTCCAAGTACACATGAACGTTGCACATCACAACATACATGTGAATTCTTATTTGCTAGATGCCAATCTTCCCATACAAAGTTATCTGACCTCTTTACAAAATGGTTCTAGAGATATGCCAGTTTCTTTATAATGTAGAATCCCATATGAGAAATATCAACCAAGTAATTTTTCTCTATGTCAAATTGTTACAATCTGATCCAAATCAACATTTTTATTCTAGCGGCTGAGAGATGTGTATTTGATAAATTCAAAAGGGGAAATTCCTTGTTATTTTTTCCCCCCACCAAATTTTAAGGCCATCATACTATAAGGTCAATTCATTTATTTTTGTTCTAACATGTATAACTATTTCACATGCTAATTGATTTTGGCCATTAATAGAGAACATATGTTTTCTTCCCACTTCTTTAATATTTGTTTAACGATATTTTCTTTAGATAGTGATCCAAGTATTTAAAATCTTCCTGGTTTAGATTTTTCTAAATTTTCTTTAATACATTTATGGAAAATAGCCCTTTCAGGGTCATATTTGATTTGGGTTTCATCCTAAATTCAATACTAACATGTCACATTTGTTGGTATCCAAATTGATTATCCTGCGAGGGATGAGCAACATCACGAAACTGGCAGGATGCTTAGAGATAGAAAAATCATGATATGAGTCATTTTTTAGTCGGTGAGGGGATTCAGCTAGATCTTTGTCACTCAGGCGTTGGAGAAATGGATAGCAACTTATCAAGGGTTTGATCTGTAGATTGAGAAACAGGGACAGAAGCCTGTGTAATTTTATTAATCTCAATCAACTAAAAAACTATAGAGAATGGGCTGCAATATTTATAGATATTGCATAGCCAAATACATCCGGGAGAATGAGTTGCACAGGTGCAACCAAATGCCAGAATAAACAAGCTTCCAATAACACCTGGGAAGCAACAATTACATAAAAACAAATATATTGTTGAAAACAATATAACATTATGTATACAGACAAATATGGTTCATTAACCATATAACAAAATAACAATTTATTATCCAATTAATAAAATTAAATAATTATTAAACTATGCATAATTAAATATTAGGATAATAAAATTTATCCTAACATTCCCCTCCTTAATTGTGCATTGTCTGAAGAGATGAGGAGAGAAATGCTCTGAACAACTCGAACTTGTCATGTGCAAGTGACTTTGTGAAAATATCTGCTCGTTGTTCATTCGTTGGACAAAATTGAAGCTGGATGTTGTGCTTCAACACATGTTCACGTATGAAATGAACCTGAACTTCAATGTGCTTTGTTCTCTTGTGAAAAACTGGATTGCGAACAAGTTTGAGAACACCTTCATTGTCAACATACATGGTGGTCGGTTTGTCCTGTGGTATTCCAAGTCCTTCCAGTATGCGACGTAGCCAAATCACTTCACAGACAGCTTCTCCTGCAGAACGATACTCAGCTTCTATGGAAGAGCGAGAAACAAAGTGTTGTTTCTTACTTCCCCATGATATTGGTCCAGATCCCATAAAGAATACAAATCCAGAAGTGGATTTTCTATCATCAATGTTACCTGCATGATCTGAATCCGAATATCCAGTCAAGAAGAAGTTTTCATTCTTCTTGTATTCTAGACCAAGATCCACTGATCCTTTGAGATATCTCAAAATGCGCTTTGCTGATTTCCAATGACAAACTTTTGGGTTCCTGCATGAACCTGGATAGATAGCTCACTGCAAAGCTGATATCTGGTCTAGTGTAGGTCAGGTAAATGAGACTCCCAATCAGCTGCTGATAGAGAGTGGCACTTACCTCAGGAGATGGATCTGAACGAGATAACTGTAATCTGTTCTCCATAGGTGTAGCAATTGGTGTGCAATCCATCATCCTAAACTTCTTAAGCATTGTCTTGGTATATTTCATCTGAGAAACAAAGATATGATTCTCTTTCTGCCATACTTCCAGTCCAAGACAGTAGTGCATAAGCCTGAGATCTGTCATGTCGAATGATCGCTTAAGATCTTTCTTTGTTTCATCAATCATCTTCACGGAACTACCAGTGATGACTAGATCATCAACATAAACTACAACAATCACCATCTCCCCCCCTTGCTTTTTGAGGTAGAGATTGGGATTGTATGGATTTCTAACGAATCCATGTTGTACGAGATGCTCATCAATCTTGATGTACCATGCCCGGGGTGCCTGTTTGAGGCCATACAGAGATTTCCTGAGTCTGCATACCTTTTCTTCTTGACCAGGTACAACATATCCCTCAGGTTGAGTCATGTAGACTTCTTCTTGTAAATCTCCATTCAGGAAGGCACTTTTTACATCCATCTGATGGGCTTTCCAACCAAACTGTGCAGCTAGAGAAAAGATCATTCTGATCGTTTTGATCTTAGCTGTGGGAGAAAATGTCTCCTCATAGTCAATGCCTTCTTTTTGTGCGTACCCCGTTGCTACAAGTCTTGCTTTACACTTGTCCATTGTCCCATCTGCTTTGTACTTAGTTTTGAATATCCATTTACATCCAATGGGTTTCTTCCCTGGTGGAAGATCAACAAGCTACCAAGTGTTATTCTTCATCACTGACTGATATTTAGAATCCATGGCATCTTTCCAAGCTTTTGACTGTAGGGCTTCCTGGACTGTAGAGGGCTCGTCTGATTCAATAACTCTACTCATCAAGGCAAAGTTAACTTCTTCTCTTGCTTTACTGCGAGTCCGTGGTCCAAGGGTGGATGTATCCAGTGGAGCATCTAGTCTTGCATCTCGTAATGTACTTGTACACCATTTAGGCATACGTTGACCTGTTCCCATGGGTTGTGGTTCTATCTGATCAACACCATCATCCTCATCATCACTTTCATCTTCTGAGGGAATATTAGCTTCAATTTTTACAACTGGTGAAAAATCTACATCTTGCGAGTCCGGAGGAGGAGTCTCTACTTCCTTCTTCTCGAAAAACTCAACATCTCTGCTTGTGTAGAATTTTCTAGTCTTAGGATCCATCAGTCTGTACCCAAGAGTCTCTTCACTGTATCCAATGAAGATGAGATTTTGTGACTTCATGTCCAATTTCTTTCTATTCTGTTTGGGTATGTGCATGTTGGCTTTGCACCCGAATACTCTGAGGTGTGCAATGGATGGTTTCCTTTTTGACCATGCTTCTTGTGGTGTAATTCCATCAAGAGCAGTTGTGGGCGCTCTGTTTAACAAATACACTATTGTTTTTGCTTCTTCTGCCCAAAATGTCTTTGCAAGTTCGGAATCATCGATCATGCATCGCACCATTTCCATGATAGTACGATTTCTTCTCTCAACAACACCATTTTGCTGCGGTGTGTGTGGAGGAGGCATTTGTCGACGAATCCCGTGAGTTTGTAGATAGTCTCTGAACTCATCACTGGTGAATTCCCCCCCTCGATCTGAGAAGAGAGTTCTGATGTAACGACCAGTTTCTTTTTCAACTGCAACTTTAAACTTTTTGAATGTTTCAAAGGCTTCACTTTTCTTGCGAAGACAAAAAATCCACATTTTTCATGAATAGTCATCAACACAGAGCATGAAGTACTAGAACCCTTAATGACTTGGCTGCATTGGACTGCACAGATCGGTATGAACCAGGTCAAGTTTACCATGAGCTCGAAAAGTACTCTTTTGGAATGAAACTCTGTGTGGTTTTCCTGCTAAGCAGTGAGGACACTTGTATGTATCCTTTTGAAGAGATGGTAGCCCATGTACCATATTACACCGGCGAAGTGTTTCGAGATATTTGAAACTTACATGACCAAATCTCTGATGCCACAACTGGGCTGAGGTGGAGTTTTTAGCCATAAGTGCTTGATCATTTTTGTGAATGAAATCAAGTTGAAACATTCGTCCCACATTTGAGGCTTTTGCAATTATTTTCGATCCTCTGGATTTATCTCGAATCAAACACATTTTCTTGCCGGATTGACTATCAAAGTCAATTTTCAAGTTGTGATCTAGGAGTTGACTGACCGAAAGAAGGTTCTTTGTCAACCCAGGGACATATAGAACATCTGATAGTCTGCATTTGCATGAACCAAGGGGTAGAGAAATGTTTCCAATCCCCTGAACTGTATATGAAGAATCATCTCCCAAAGAAACATGATTTTTCAATGGTGTGTCCCTCATTGAAATAAACCAGTCTCTGTGGCCAGTCATGTGTCGAGTGGCTCCAGAATCAACATACCAGATGTCACTAGATGGTGTGGATGGTTCACTTGATTGAGCAGTGAACAAGAAGTCTTCATTGTCTGACTGTTCTTGTTGCTCAGCAATATTACCTTGCTGGTGGGGTCTTCTTTTCCAGTTCCCCTTTTTCTGCCCGTGATAGTTGTTTGAATGTCCCTTGTAAGTTTGTTGTTGTTGTGGTCTAGAATTTCTTGATGAACCTTTCTTATATGTGTTAAACCAACATTCTTGCAAGTCATGTCCTCTTTTGCAAATTGGACATCGCTTCTTCTGTTGATTGTCCCCATGATACTGATTCTGATGTGGGGACTTCTGATAGGATTTAGGTTTTCCTTTACCTTTTCCTTTCCATTTTTGATGTGAAGACAGTGCCTACTTCTCTTCATCATCCTTGTTGTGCATTGCTTCCTCTTATTGCAGTAGGTTTACTAGCTTGTCAAAACTAATTGTTGTATCTGACAAGTTTAGAGTTGTGAAAAAAATGCGGTAAGAAGAAGGGAGAGCTCTCAGAACAATGGGAACGAGAGATTCATCTTGGACCTCTTCTCCTAGAGCTAGAAGTGAAGCCCTCAACTCTGCAACTCTTCTTAGGAAGGCTTCAATTTTCTCATTTTGTTTGAATTTCAATGTATGTAAATGACTTTGCAAATTGAGTATGGCATTCTTTTTCTTGGCCTCGTATATTGTGCTCAGCTTATCCCAAGCTTCTTTTGCTGATGTGGCATCTTGAATGTGGGCTTGCACATCGTCGGATACTCCAAACAAGATGATGGGTTTTGCTTTCTGATCTGCTCTATCAAATTGTCATTGTTGTGTTGCATCAGTTGGTGATCTGGTTAGAGTACCAGTCACAACAGGCCAGATTTCTTCAAACTCAAGCTGTGTCTTGATTTTTGTCTTCCAAGCAGCATAGTTGCTTCCTCTGAGCAATTGTGAATCCGAAAGAAAAAATTTGGGGGCATTGGTGCCCATTTTGCAGAGATCACTGACAGGGTTTGGCTCTTATCACTCCAGGTATTAGGTCTCCCAATTTATATACCGTCAGTCTGATATACCGAACCTTTCTATATACGCGCCCTTCCGATATACCCATTGGTATGTGGAAGAAGCTCGCCCTTTCTATATACCTGGCGGTACATGAAAGAGGCGTTAACGTACGTGAAAGAATTCAATACGTGGTACCAAGACAGTACTGATGGGGTCTGTGCGATTATTGACACCGGCTCAAAGAAATATCCTCATACGCGTGCGTAAATTTGCTATATACTCAGATAATTTCTCAGTCTAGATTTATGTCTTGCAATCATTCACAGACGGATGGGATGGTTCATAGTGTGTGCACTGTGACCTTATTACTCCCCGTCGATTTATAGGGATGATGCCCAGACAACGTTGTTGCAGCTATATTAGGCGTTAAGTGCAGTAGTAGTCGTGACGACTTTACCTGTAAGTGCTTCCCAGAGGCACTGTATATACCGAACGTTGCGAATGAGATCTAGGATCTCGTGAGTGTTATAGAACCAATTTTACTATTTTTTTTATTACAATTCTGGCAGTTTCTGAGAAGTTACAAAGTTTTGCAGTTTGACTATGGCAACCTACAAATTAGTACAATATGCAGTACAATTTGAATGACAGGCAAAAAATTTCAGTTTCGGGGTCCTGGTGGCCTCCTGAGCCCAATACGACCCAAAATGCTGAAAATTGCAAAAAAATAGCTGAAAATGCAATTTTTAGATGGGTCTCCTTTTTCAAAAAATGTCTGGAATGAAAAAATAGACCAGATGGGAGAAATTTTTTTTTACCCTAAATTAGGGATTTCTCCGCTAAATTTAGTTAGTTGTGACTAAATTCAAAAAAGTATGCTAAATTTGGCAGTTCTGCCAAAAATTCTGCCAGATGCAAAAGGAGAGTTTTTGAGTGTTTTGGTGGGATTTGACCCTCAAACCTCTCACTCCCAAGGCGCATGCACTAGCCAACTTGCCCACTTAGGGCGCTTGGACTATGAAAGGAAGGAATTTGTATTTATTGACAAGTAAATTGACTTACCTCTTGGAAAATGGATGCCACGTGGCGCATGCTGGTGAAGAGGCATTTTTTAGGGTTCCTTTGCTCCAAATCCGGATCTAGAGCTTGTTATTTGTTCTTATTTACTTTTATGAAGCCGCCTCCTTCTTTTCCAGCCACTTTTCCTTGCTCAGGCCGCGTTTTTTTGCTTTCCATGCACTGATTTGCATGTACAGGCCGCGTTTTTTGTGTTTGGATGCTGTTCTTCCTTCCTTGGCCGCATTTTTTAGCTTGGCCGCGTTTTTTTTTTCCTTTCTTTGATTCTTGCTCACTATTTTTGCCAAATGTCTTGTGCAGGTCGCGCATGGAGTGGATATGGGTGCATTTGCTAAACAAAATGTTCTTTTTACCCTTTGGCCACGTTTTTTTAGCTTGCCACGCACTGTACAGGCCGCATTTCCTTCTTTGGCCACTGTATTTTGTTGTTGATTACTATCTAACCCTCCATTTCTTTGTGCAGGTCGATGGAGGCAGCAAAGGGCACGATTTTTGCTTTAAAAAAAACGTTTCCTTGATGCAGGCTGCGCAGGGTCCAGAAAAAACATGTGGAGGATGTTTTGGCCGTGTTTTTCTCTTCTTCCACTGTATATTTTGTGCAGGTCCATCGTGGGTGCCTCCTTTTTTTTTATTATTATTTGCTCAGCTTGATTCACTTTTCTTTTTGCTTGTTTGTTCACTGCAGGTGCATATACACACAGACCTCCAAAACAAGCAAAGCGACTTCCAAATACAGTAAAGACAAAACCCTTATTGGAAAAAAAATTTAGTATTATTTCCAATACCTGTAGCAATTTTTGCCTGGTGCTGAGTGCAAAAAAATTTTTGCCTTCCAAGCAGCTGGAAGGAACAGGAGGATGTGGGGGAGGCAGGGATGGGGCTGGGAGTTTGCACGAGGCTGCACCGGCTCTCAAATTCTGCAAACACGTCTCCAATCTCCTCTCTCTCTACTGCTCTCTCTTCCACACCTTTACAGGGCCATATTCTCGCTCTGGTACCAAATGTAGATTGAGAAACAGGGACGGAAGCCTGTGTAATTTTATTAATCTCAATCAACTAAAAAACTATAGAGAATGGGCTGCAATATTTATAGATATTGCATAGCCAAATACATCCGGGAGAATGAGTTGCACAGGTGCAACCAAATGCCAGAATAAACAAGCTTCCAATAACACCCGGGAAGCAATAATTACATAAAAACAAATATATTGTTGAAAACAATATAACAGTATGTATACAGACAAATATGGTTGATTAACCATATAACAAAATAACAATTTATTATTTAATTAATAAAATTAAATAATTATTAAACTATGCATAATTAAATATTAGGATAATAAAATTTATCCTAACATGATCTACCCTCACTACTTTAGGTTGTGCCTTCAACCAGGGTGAGAGGACCCGTTCTGTAACCCATATTGGTGAAGGATTTTTAGGAGATCCTTCTTTGCACAATATTCATGAGAAACTTGAGAAAATATGATCAATACAACACAATCTAACTCTCATGAGTTGTCACACTAGAGAGTGGAGATGTTTCCTACACAAGGTTTGGGTTACTAAAGACAATAATTGAAACCTGATTGTCCCTGCATATTTTAGGAGTGGAATTTGTTAGACCCTTTGTGAATACACAATATAAATAGGGGTAGTTTATGTAGGATTTATCATTTGAGAATTTTTTTGGTGGGAAGTTATGGAAGGATAAAGTTAATTATACAAAATCTTTGAGAACCTTTACAAATATTGGAAAAATAACAAAGAGAATGCTTCAAAATAGCCAAAGATATTCCTTCAACCAGAAGGTGTGCATTAATAGAGGCCTAGAGATGTACGGTTTCTCACACACTCTTCAAGAATTCAAGCACAAAGTCTAATGATAAAGACTCAATTAAATTTTGAAAGTCCCTGATTCGTCATGCCTAAGATACACTTATAGACTTACAAACAATATTTATCTGACCTAGCGAGAGTAAAGTGAGTTTAAATTGTTTATTTCATTACAAGATGAAATATTTTCTCACAATGAAATTACAAATGTCCAGAATACTACCACAGGGATAATATCTTGTGTGATTCAGAGGGATTTCAACATAATATTGCAACAAGAATAAGAAAAGCTATTTGAAAACATTCTAAAATACAAGACAAACAAAATTATTCTCATGATCGACACAAATTCATTCAAGGTTCATTAGATTCATCAGTCAGGGGAGAGTTTCTTTAGACAATATCAAAGCTTCTCAATGGGGTTGTACACTTGTAACCAACTTGATGTGATTAAAATTTAAAAAACAGGAAAAGGAAACAGGTTTCTCAAATAGTCTCTCTAGGAAAAATGGTTTCTCTCTAATTTTTTCAGAAAAGTTAACCCCCTTTCTTCCTTTTGGCCTCTTTTGCAAGAGTATTCTCATTGCATTTATACAAGTGCTCTCACTCAGTCATCCCAAATTTCCCCCTAAAATTCTAAATCTTTAAGAGAATATTCCTCTTTACAACATATTGTTTAATCATGTTTATTCCATGTAAAAATATATTACTTTCTATTGCAAGGTGGATAAAGTCATGAATGAGCCATTCACGTTTCCTACGGTTCCTTAACTATGACCAAGATGCACCATGTCATAACTTTTAGATAGTCTTTTTAATCATTCTTTTATCATTTCATGAAATAAACTCCCCTTTTTAATAATTCTCATGTGGCTCCCTATGGCTTGATCTAACAAGCAATCATTTTCACCTTTGAGAATACACCCCGAAGAATAAATACCTGCATTCGTGCCTCTTAGAAATGAGTATCCCCGCAAGTATTATATCACACAAATCAAATACCTTCATCTCGTTCCTTCTCGGGTTTACAAAATTAACGAAAAAATAATTCCAATTACACTTTGCTCAGCGATATGGTCTCTGATCCTCTAACCATGGAATTTTTTGTGCTCCCCCTTTGTTTCTCTGTGCTATGAGTCCGAGTTGACCAAGTATGAAGAGGAGCCAAAAGAAAAATCCTCCACGTGTCTTCTTGGCACAACTGCAAAGGTGAAGTCTAGAGGTAGGTCCCTAAACGAGCCTGGGCCCCCCACGTGTTCAGAACCTGAGAGAGTTGCACCGGTCACTGAAAATTCTGAGTGTGGGAAGGTCCAGTAGAAGCTTCCACATGTCTATTTAACGCAACTTCAAAGATGAAGTCTAGAGGTGCAGGACCTCAAATGAGCGCAGGCCCTCCATGTGTCCTGGGCCCAAGAAAATTTCCTCGGTCATTGAAAAATTCATAGCATAAAGAGGATATAGTGGAAGCCTCCATATGTCTCTTCAGCACACTATTGATATGAGTTCCCAAAGTCAGAGACCCCCAACAAGTGCTGGCTCTCCAAGTGTCTCGGGCACGAAAAATTTATACTAGCCATTTGAAAAGTCTAAGAACCAATGGAAGGTGCCATGTGCCCTGGGCCTAATAAAATTTCCCTCAGCCACTTGAAAATTCTAAGCATGGGAGGATCCAGTGGAAACCTCCACGTGTCCCTTTGGCGCAACTCCAAGGGTTAAATCTAGAGGTAGATCATCAAATAATCACAGGCCCTCCACATGTCTAGAACTTAGTAGAGTTACATCCATCACTAAAAAGTCTAACTATGGGAAGAGTGAGCAAAAACCTCCAGCGTGTCTCCTTGGCGCTCTTTCAAAATTAAAATTAAGGGACCAGTCCCCAAATAGGTGCGCGCCCTCCACATGTCCAAAACTTGAAAGAGTTGCATATGCTACTGAAAAAGTCTAAGTATGGTCAGAGTGACTAGAAACCTCCACGTGTCACCTTGGCATTCTTTCAGAAGTAAAATTCAGGGTTGGTACCCAAATAGGCATAGGTCCTTCACGTGTCTATGGTCTAAGAAAGTTGCACTCGACCGTTGAAAATTTTGAGCATGGAAAGAGCAATTGGAAACCTCCACGTGTCGTCCTTGGCACTCTTTCAAAATTAAAATTCAGGGGTTGGTGACCAAACAGGTGTGGGTCCTCCACTTATCTATGGTCTAACAAAGCTAAATTGTCTATTGAAAATTTTGAGCGTGAGACGAGCCAGTAGAAACCTCGATGTATCCCTTTCGTGAAACTCTAAGGGTCAAAGTCCAGAGGTGGATCCTCAAATAAGTGCAGGCTCTCCACGTGTCCATAACCTGAAAGAGTTACATCTGCCGCTGAAAAAGTCTAAGTATGTGTAGAGGCTAGCAGCATACCACCACGTGTCCCTTTAGCGCAAAACTCAAAACGTAAGACCCAGAGGTGGATCCTCAAATAAGTGTAGGCCCTCTACTTGTCTTTTGGTGGGTCTTAGGCATTTACCTTATACTTTTATGCCCTTAACCATACGGCATCAAAATATCAAATAGAACTTTGCCACGCCAGTATCCAATTAGAAAAAACCATGTTTTCATAGATGTTAGGATAGGATTTACAGAGGATGCACAATCGTGGAAGATGCCCAAAAACAAAAACTTTCCCCGTGGAGAGAAAACTATAAATAATACAAAGACCCAATGTGATCCAAGACCCAAGGAAAGGACTGACAACGGCATCCAACTGAGGGAGAATTTTTTCACGCATCCATACAGGGAGATAGAAAATACTTCTAACCATATAGATATAAGAAATTTTGAACAAAAATGAGCAAGATTAAATCCAAACAGGGTGATATTGAATTAAGCACCAACATCGGCTCCAACTCGGGGATGGGCACTTCCTTGTGAGCACTGCAAGAACAACATAACCGATCGTGTGTAAAAAAATCCATTGGGTAACATGGAGTCAGGCAGAATAATCTTGCAAAGAAGAAAAACAATTTCCAACCTCCCAAGAACAAAACTAAGAAACCAACAAAATCTAGCCACCAAGGACCGTGACAAACCAAAACAGAATAACAACGCAAAAACGAAACAAAAATAGAGAACTGTACACTGTACAATGATGTATCCCTTGATTCCAATAAATTAATTCAAGGAAATATTTCAAGTGTCCTGCCATTAACATGCAACTCAAGTAATTCATCATTTAGATCTTGTAGGAAGAAGGTGTGCTTGCCGATGCTAATGTCAATAGAATAACGGCCCATCCATAATGTGTCAAAAATTCCATGTTTTCCCTTATCCTCATGTCTACTATCCCATAATAGCACAAGATCTCCCACACTGAAAGATCTTGGAGTTACCTTTTTATCCAAATATTTCTTCAATTTCTCCTTGAAATTCACATGTCTTTTGTGGGATTCTCTTCTCTCTTCATCTAATTGAACAATTTGATTAATACGAGCATCATAAGGAGTAACTTCCTGGTCCTCCAATTTTCGGATGAATTGATATGAAGATAATTACATATGTAGGAGTAGTAGATCTTGAGTACAATACACCAATTCAAACGGGATCTTTCCAGTAGCTCTTTTAACAGTAATTCTATCAGCCCAAACAACAAACTTCAACTGCTCACCCCACTTTTGTTTGTTTAATTCCAAGGTCCTTCTGATTATCTTCAAAAAATTCTTGTTCCTCAATTTTTCTTGTCCATTACCTTGGGGGTTATAATTTAAAGCATATGCTAAATTAAGGCCATACTTCATGACACATGGCTATCAAAGGTTTGTCTCGAAAAAACATAGCATTGTCAGTAACTATCTTAGTAGGCACTCTAAACCTATAAATTATATAATTCAAAATGATGTCCATAACAATTTGATGGGTAGATTTCTTGGTAGGGATTTCCTCCATCCACTTGGTGAAGTAATTAGTGGCTACTAAACACCACTTGTGGCCTGCACTTGAAGGATCTGAAATCTCACCAATGAAGTCCATTCCCCACTACTTAAATGGGGCTTCAATTGATACAAGCTATGCAAAGGGAGAGATCCTGAAGCTTTCAATGTTTCTTAAAAACATTGACAACTCTCACACTTCTTGACCAACAATATTTTTATCTTTGAAAGAGTTGGCCACCAGTAACCAACCCTTAATAACTCATGGGTTATGAATCTCCTAGAAAAATGCCCTCCACAAAATCCTCCATGGAAATCAACAATTAATTTTTGGGCTTCATCCTCAGTGACACATCTCAAAAGAACTCCCTTAGGGTTCTTCCAAGCTAACCCATAATCAGTGATGATGTACTTCTGGGAGGCTAACTTAAGTGCTCTCTTTTGATTCTTGCTTAAACACTCAGGGAACTGTAGATGTTTGAGATAAAAAAATAGTAGCCTTGTAACATTCTGAATTTGTCTATTTCTCAAGAATATTCGATCTTTCTTCTTCAACCTCATTTATCTCAACTATTTGTAGGTTGCTCTCTTGCCGTTAGCTTTGCAAGGCCCAAACCTATGACCAATTTTGTAGTTTTTATGTCCATGTCATATTCTTGCAATTTTTTGGCCCATTGGAATCTCTTACTTGAAGTTTCCATTTCTGACAGGATATCTTTAACCATGGTATGGGGAACATTGGATATGAATTTAGAACTTAAAATATATAGCCTGAATATTTTTTTGGCTCTCACTAAAGAAAAGGCATTATTTCTCCATGATAGTATAATTCAGTTCTTCCCCTTGTAATTCTTTAATAAAGAAGTAATTGGCCTTTCAGATCTTTCATCATCCTTTTGTAACAACACAGATGCAATGGTATTCGCAGAGGAAAAAGGAAAACATTTGGAAGGCCTTTTTGTAATCAGGAGATGCTAAAACAGGGGAAATTATTCAATGACTTATTTGATCCTCAGAAAAAGGCTTGAATGGTTGTTTCCTCCCATCTGATACTCTGATCCTTCTTCAACATACTAGTGACCTGGGATAGTCAATTCAACAAAGTTAAAAATAAATCTTCTTAATAAAATTTATCTACTTGAAAAAGGATTGAATTCCCTTTTTGGTTCTTGGAATAGGAAATTTGCTAATGGCCTCCACTCTCTTAGGATCGATCATGGCCCCTTATTTTGACACTATATGTTCAAGTGACATCTTTTCCTGTTTGAACCCCAAAATGTCATTTCTTAGGGTTTAGTGAGATACCATATTCCCTGCACCTTAACAACATCTTTTATAAATGCTGCAGGAGATCACTTCTCTGCCTTGAAAAAACGTTGTCATATCATCCTGATACACAACAACGAAGTCATTTATATATCCTGAGAATGCTACATCCATTTCTCTTTGAAACGTGGCTCCAACATTCATTAGGCCAAATGACATTCTTGACATATAGATAGGTTCCCCATGGAGTAGTTAAAAGCGGTTTTGATTCTCTCTGACTTCTTCACAACCACTTGGTTATACCCAGAGAAACCATCCAAACTGGATAACAACTCAGAACCAGTAACTAATTACAACATTTTATCCATATTTGGCAAGGGATAATTTTCCTTGATTTATGCCTTATTTAAATTTCTAAATTCAACACACATATCTTATATCCCCATTATTACTTTCAAACAAGTACCAGGTTTCCTACCCATGAAGAATACCTTGTAGGCTGTATAATTCCTCCATCCCTTAAATTTTTCAACTCCTCCTGCATTTTTTAGAGAAAGGAGTAGGATTAATTGGTCTTTTATTTCTTCCTAAACAGCTTGACATTTGGCTTCTAGGGGGTATTCCATGTTGAAAAAGGTCTTCCATGTATGCTTTCAGTTATGAATATGACCAAGCCAAGCAATACTTGGCACTTTTTTAGCAATTGGACATATGACTGCTTTTCTTCTCTGTTTAATTTGCTACCTAGCCATATTCTCCTAGGTTTATTCTTTGTGCCCAGGTTATATTCTTCAAAATCTCTTGAGGCTAACATGTGTTCGTTAACAATGCGGTCAACATTATCAACATTTAATTCCAATTCAACCAAACCTCTTGGAATAGTATTGGTTTTCAATTGGATAATTTCTTTACCAAATAGGGTCTCTTTTCCATCATTTACACAAACCATTGGTTCCCATTCCACACTTTGATTGGAAAATTCTCCTTTATTTTGTAGAATCCTTTGGAGCTGAGCATCATCTTCAAAAAATAGCCAATGCTTGATATTATCAGGGACAGACGACCTGGTCAATATTTCAATATCATATTCATAATAGGGGGATACTGTGCAGTTCTCAAACCTTGATCTTGACACTGCCTAATTGTCTACAATAGTATTGTACTTCTTATCATGATGCATTATATTTAAAGATTCAAACATTTCAATGAAGTCCCAAACTACATGCTTGTATTGATTTATTCTTTGACTCTTTTTTGTGTACTTTTTTGACTCTAAACTCTGAATATCCTTTAAAACAATAATATCCTTTGCACCATGTTTCCAAGCAACCATTAAACCCTACAAAAGTGATTCATACTCAACAATATTGTTTGTGCACTCAAAATTGAGTTTAGAAGAAAATTTAAACTCCTCTTTGCTTGGAGATATCAATACAACACCAACGCCATTACCAGATCTAGAACAAGACCCATCAAACATCAGAGTCTAAGGAGAAAAAACCTTCTCATGATATTCACACTCATAAATTTTATGCTCCTTACAATCAACATAGCTCACAAAGTTATTGACATCGACATCTGTGTACAATACTTTATAACAAGAATTGTTAGGGTCCTCAATGATATGCAAAATTTTCTTCTTATCGTACAACTTCACAAGGTTCCCCTCAAATAGTATGGTTGCATATGACATGTCCATTTGTACACTTCCACCCACACTATCTATCCATTTTCTAGACAATAACACCCCTCACTTGGTAGGATAGTCCACAATAACCACATTCATGGTTAAACATTTTCCTAGATAGGCTGCTAGTTGCACTACCATTGCTTTGATATATCCAATTATTGGAACTTCTCTTGAAACCATACCAGTAAATTTCCAAATAGTTGTTGTTACCTTTATATTCAACTCATTCATTACCTCAAGAGGCATTATATTACATGAGGCTCCTAAATCAAACATGCAGTTATGTACCAGCCTATCTTTAATAATCAAAGTGGTAAAAAATGGATCAACATCCAACTTAGATTCAATCAGAGAAGTTCCCAAATACACCTCAGATGAATCACTCAATTCATCCAATTCTTGCAGCATTTATGATTCTATAATAATGAGAGGAATCTCTATATTATTTAAACTTTTTCCTTGAGTAATATTTTCTTCCTTAAATCCAAAACATTTGAATGCCCTTTTCCTATGCTTAGGGATCCTAAGTAACTCGACAATGGGAACAGTAACCTTGATATGACTTGAGATTTTGGCTATGTCACAAGGAATATATCTGGGTAGGATAGTATTAGGAGGAAGATTCAAAGTTCCATCTAATAGTAGAGGAGTTTTTAGAGTCTGTACATGGGCAGGACTACAGGATTGATATGGGGTAATTAGGCCTTTTCCAGATGTATATTTCTTAGGGGTTTCCTTCAGGATATTAGTAGGAACTGGAACTTTTGGCTTGGTTTGTGGCCCTCCCCCTTTGACAACCTTACTTCTGGTGTTATACTCTTTATCCTGAGCAACTACTGCACTCATCAACAGTTTCCTGTACTCTTCAGAAGGGATCGCTCCATCATACTTTTTAATCATCAAGGCCCTTAAGTATTCAAAATCATGATTAGGTAGATCAAATCCTTACAATATATCAATTTCTAAAGTTTTAATAGGAGGAAGAGGTAATACCCGGTGAACACAAATCCATAATTTTTCAACAATTTTGGCACTTATCAATTCAATTGAGGTTTCCCCCTATCATGAGTTTGCAAGTCTTTCCATCATGCACACATCATCATACACCTCATCATCATTTGCTTCCTCAACTTCTTGATCTGCATCACATAGGGAGGGTGGTAAGAAACACCTATCTCACCACTTGATAACATCAGCCTCCTCCACAGTAGCAACCCTGGTAGTCAAAGGATCATGAACCAATCTATTTTCCCTAGGTTAAGGCTATTTATTTCTTGATCCCATGGGCCTCTTCCATCTATCATCTAGTATGTGATCACCTCTGGGACAAATTCCGAATCTCTCCTGACCATGTTGCTTATGCTGACCCTTGGAACTTTGTCCTATCCCTTTTCCTGCTCTAGCTAGTTTATAAGATATCTCATTAATTGCTCCGGCCAAAGTCTTCACAAACTCTTCCATATCCACAGCTTTGTTTGATTGAGGCCTCTCAGGATTGATTAACTTGACACCCTCTCTCTTAGGAGGCTTTCCAACTACTTTGATATTAGTTTCTATTTGTAAGGTTGTGGTGAAAGCCTACCTCAATGTTCCTGGGTTCTTATCTCTTAAGTAATAAACAACCTTTTTATCAAAAGTGTCAGAATATTTTATCAAACATGAGTCATCACTTGGCCTTAGGATTACAGGTAGCCAATTTTTGGTCTTATTGAACCGAGTATTGAAATCATGGATAGATTCATTTGGATTTTTCTTTATATTTTCAATTCCAGATAAAAGGAACCTAGGATCTGTCTTATCCCCATATTGTAATCTAAATGCATTTTTCATCTCGTTATATTAATCTATTGAATTATCTGGTAAAGCCTTGTACCAGTCATGTGCATCTTCCTCAAGAGTATTAATAAACAACTTCACATACACATCTTCAAACTTAATTTTAAAATCTTCCATCATATTGACAAAAAGTCTTAAATTGTGGTCACCAATGATGGCATTATTCCCTTTAAATCTTGGCAACCTATTTTGACATCTTGTGGCACCATATTAGGGTATCCATCTATACCTCTGAAATCTATAGGTTTGAAAGTGTTGACAACAAAATGAGGTATAGGTGGAGGTTGGGCCATATTACCTCGAGGAGGTGAATTTACAGGAGAATAAAAATGATAGGGAATGTGGGGTATTTAGAGAACATTAGTATATCTTTCAAAATAGATATTCTCTAATGACTCAGCTTCTTGGAAAACCATATCAAACTTGGAAGAAAAAATGGAAAACTAACAGGTACACTTTTCAGACACAAATGATGGCCCCTCTCTAGTTGGAGAACTAAAATTTATATAAATATTACCTAGTTCATAATCACTTTAAGAAGTATGTTAATCTTCAACCACAGATTTATCACCTTTCAAAACCGATATCTCCCTTCTTGATTTTTGATCTCCCACTATTTTCTAGACTCGTCTTCCTTCCGAATTTTCCTTCCCTAATTATGGAAATAACTTTTTAGTAGGATCCCTAGTGAAGAAATACATTCTTCCCTCCAACTTTGCAAATATTAACGACAAATTTCACTTAACACAGGTTAAGACACTAGTAATCATCAAAATTTCAATTCAACATGGATTCGCCACTATGGATTTTCACCTTTTTTGTGCATATGCACTATAAGTAACTTGACAAGTGTCCATCAACACTTAATTTCTGCAAAGGTTAATAGATCCGGCCTTCCTTTACCCACATTTATCAGTATTAATGTAAATTTAGTGGAATAATCACTAGGAACTAGAAATATTGCACAATTAACTTATAATCTTGCACAAATTTTGAAAATCACAACAAAGTATGATGTTTAAACAACGTATTTGTACTTAAACCATGTAAGAAACATTACCACAGTCGGTATGTGTATGCATTTGTAAAAATAGTCCCCGACAATGGCTCCACTTGGGTGTTGTTGCCACACAATTAGGTCACGTTGTTTAAATAATTCTGGACAATGGTACCACTTGGGAGTTGGTATCTAATTTGATTCTCCTATGAGTGCTGAGTAACATCACCAACCTGGCAGGATGCTTAGAGATAGAAAAATCATGATATGAGTCATTTTGTAGCCGGGAGGGGATTCAGCTAACTCTTTATCACTCATGCATTGGAGAAATGGATAACACCTTATCAAGGGATTGATCTACACTCACTATTTTAGGTTATGCATTCAACCAAGGTGAGAGGACCCTTTTTGTAACCCGTGTTGGTGAAGGATTTTGAGGAGATCCTTCTTTGCACAATCTTCATGATAACCTTGAGAAAATATGATCAGTACAACACAATATAAATCTCACGAGTTGTCACACTAGAGAGTGGAGATGTTTCCTGGACAAGGTTTGGGTTACTATAGACAATAATTGAAACCTGATTGTCCCTTCATATTTTGGTAGTGGAATTTGTTAAACGTTTGTGGATACATACTACAAACAAGGGTACTTCATGTAGGATTTATCATTTGAGAAGTTTTTTGTGGGAATTTAAGCAATATAAAGTTGATTATACCAAATATTTGAGAACCTCTACAAATATTGGAAAGCTAGCAGACAAAATGCTTCAAAATAACCAAAATATTCCTTCAACTAGAAGGTGTGTATAAATGGAGGCCCATAGATTCACGGTTTCATACACTCTTCAAGAATTCAACACACAAGCTCTTGTTAAATACTTAGTTAAACGTTGAAATTACCTGATTCATCACACCTAAGATACACTCATAGAATTACAAATAATCTTTTTCGACCTAGTGAAAGTAAAGTGATTTTAAATATTTTATTTCATTGTAAGATGAAATCTCTTCTCGTAATGAAATTATAAATGCCAGAATACTAGCAATGGCATAAGATCTTGTCTGATTAAGAGGGATAAGATCTTCAGACGGTCTCTTGGGAAAATGGTTTCTCTCAAAAAATTTAAGAAAAGTTAACCCCTTTTTCCACCTTTTGCAAGAGTATTCTCATTGCATTTATACAATTTCACTCACTCACTCATCCTATTTTCCCCCCAAAAAACATGAATCTTTAAAGAATAATATTCATTTGTCTTTTTCCAGGTGGAAAATTTGTGAGCCATCCACATTTCCCACTTTCATTAGATATGATTGGGGCACCATGTCATGAGTTTTGACAGTCATTTTAATCATTCTTTTATCTTGTTGTAAAAGAAATCCCCCTTTTAATAATTCTCAAGTGGCTCCATATGACTTGATCTGACACACAATATTTTTCACCTTTGAGAATACACCTTGAGGAACAAATACATACATTTGTGCCTGTTAGTAATGAGTGTCCCCACATGGATTATATCACAAAAATAAAATACCTTCATCTCGTTCCTTCTCAAGTTCACAAAATCAGTGCCAAAATAATTCCAAATGCACTTCGCTCAACAATATGTTCTCACGTCCTCTGACTATGGAATTTTTTGGTCTCCCCCTTTGTTTATCTATGCTACGAGTTTGAGTTGGCCAAGTATGAAGAGGAGCCAGGGGAAGCTTTCACGTGTCTTCTTAGTGCAACTACAAAGGTGAAGTCAAGAGGCAGGTCCCCAAATGAGCGTTGGACCTCCATGTGTTCAAAACCTAAGAGAGTTGCGTCAGTCAATGAATAGTCCGAGCATGGGAAGGTTCAGTGGATGCTTCTACGTGTTTTTTCAACGTAACTTCAAAGATAAAGTCTAGAGGTGGGACCTCAAATGAGCACATGCTCTGCACGTGCCCTGGGCCCAAGAAAGTTTCCTCGGCAATTTTCAAAACTCTTAGTATAAAGTAGAGCTAGCAGAAGCCTCCACGTGTCTCTTTGGCTCATTGTTGATATGGTGGCCAAAAATGGAGACCCCAAACAAGTGTCGGCTCTCCACATGTCTTGGGCCAAAAAAATTTGTACCGGCAATTGAAAAAGTTTAAGAACCAATAGAAGGTGCCACATTCTGAGGGTCCGAGAAAGTTACATCGAACACTTGAAAATTATAAGTATGGGAAGATCCAATGGAAATCTCCACATGTCCCTTCAGGGAAAATCCAAGGGTCAAAGATAGAGGTAGATCCTCAAATAAGCGCAGTCCCTCCACGTGTCTTCTGGTGGGTCTTAGGCATTTACCTTATACTTTTACACCCTTCGCCATACTACATCAAAATATCAAATAGACCCACCACACCACATCTAATTATAAAAAACCATGTTTTCATGGATGTAGGGATAAGATTTACAGAGGAGGTACAATCGTGGAAGATGCCCAACAACAAAAATTTTCCCCACCCATGACCCAAGGAAAGGACTGACAATGAAATCCAAATGAGGGATAAATTTTTCACTCATCCATACAATGAGATAGAAAATACATCTAACCATGTAGACTAAGAAATTTTGAACAAATAGGGCAAGATTAAATCGAGCACCAACAACCTAGAGATGTTATATTTAATTTTTTCCTCAATAATCTCTTTTCTACTTATGCTTATACCTTTTTCCTATATTTCATTATTTTAACATTTTTCTGTCTTACCCAATATTGACCTTTCATTCATAGGTTTATTGTTGGAACTGAATTTACTTGTAGCCATAGTTTTCAGCAATCTATCAATTTGATGACAAACCTTGTCAACTTTCTGTTCCAATTTTGTTTCCAAATCTATTAGTCACTAATTCTACTTATACTCCTATGGAACTTGACAACACTGTCAAACATGCTACTATCAACCTATCCTATTATTTGTACCTCTCCCTTATGTACAAAACAATCCAGATATGTTTCATATAGTTCAAGTAGATATATGAAAAATGGATTTCACTAAATATAGTCACAAACTGGCTTACTTTGTAAGAATATCAGCTAAAACAATGTAAATATGTTGAGATAATGTGGATAAGAACTTATAAGAAATCCTAAAACATTTTTAACATTAAAAGGAAACACACCTGTGAGTACTTAGTTATTTCCTACATAGATGAAACTATCAAGCAAAATAGCTTACACAAATATATGTAGGTGTAGACAAAAATATTCCACATTAGATAATATTTATCATGGTCTTACATTATTATTTAGAAGGCTCTAAGGTGTAAAAAATACTAATTAATGCCCCCTTTTGGTTACCTTTTTATTATATTTTATTTAATCTTGCCCACATATTTCCCGATACCTATCGGCCCCTTTCATGACCTTTCCAATATTCTATCCTGAAATCAGATCGCTGCAAACTGTACTATGGCACCCTGAGGCACCTTGGTCCCATTCCAGGTGCCCCACTCTATACACAACCTTTTCAACTTCTTTTTAGGTCACTTATAGTTGTTAGTCATCCTTATCTTCTTCTCAGTCGGGCATGTTAGGATTAATTACGATATTAAGCTTAAGAGCCCTATAAATATAAAAGCAAAAGACCATATTAAGGGTCCTCGGTCATTACATCTTATCAATATTATCACTCCATCTAGGGTTATATCGATTACATCACTTGCATCCACATAGTTCCATGCAGTCAAGATAGGAATATGCATCACACACACTTCATATGGGGAGGGATTCCATTTTATTCCATTCAGACATGCTACCTACATTTCTATAGGTACTATTTCTCGCTACTTCAAAAAATATGAATGACACGAAAGAATCTAGGGTATGACATGCACACACACACCAAAACTAGATCTGGGTCCAAAATGTAGTGCAACACTCAACAATAAGAAAACTAGTTTTGAGGTTGAGGATAGTCCAACCATTTATATGCATATTTCATTTTTTAGGCTTTTATACTTCTCCTTGCATTACGGGTTATTCTCTAGTTCATCTGACAAATACAACGAAATAACAGGAAGACTCAAAAATACTTAAATATCATACTAGATTCAAGATATAAGGATTTCTAGTGTTCCAAGTGCCTAGATTGTAGACCAATGCACCTTGGGGCACCCTAGTACACTCCCAAGTGCCTGTTTCATCTGAGAAAGGCTAGATATACCCTTTATAGGGTCCCTGAGAGTTTATCTGCATTTCCAAATCTATGACACAATGTGATAGTCTTTTGTTATCAGCTGAGTTTTTTCCTTACTCTATTCTTTTGCACATTAGGGTTTCATTTCATCTAGAGTAATTTATTTGCATTTATTTCATACTACTTTATTTCATTTATAGGGTTTTATTCCTCCTAAATAGATTAACATTAATATCCTAGATATCCCCTTAGGCCCTATAGGAAAATTTTATTTTTGTTAAACATTTTGGTGAACCTGGCCTCACTTCTTACCCCTTTTAGGGTTTCAAATATGCAATTTCCACCATGGGTAAGCATCATAGAAAGTCATGTTCTTCTAAGTCTCCAGTTAATTTGCAATTTGATAGCTTTAGAAATGCTTTCACCAAAACCCCCACTATTTCTTCTAGTTATAACCCTTGTCCTTAATTTATTGAACTTGCATCTTCTAGGATGGATCCTTGGGCTTTTTCTCAACTTGGCATTGAAGTCCAATATCTTCCTCTAGATCCTATCATTATATCTCCCACCTTTAGCATAAATGAATCTATCCCTACACCTCCTTCTCTACCCATAATTGATTCTCCACCTAAACCAAATCCACCTACCCTATTCCTTGTTGTTGGTATGATCAATCTAGTCCCTTCCACTTTTTTCATTACTTTGACACCATCCAATACACCCACCCCGCACTACTTGATTGCTTTTCCTATTCATCCCCTATCCCATTTTCTATACAACATGCCATTTGCAACCCCTCTTTGCATTCTTAATATTGTTTCTTCCCCACCACCTCTCACTACTACTACTATTGTGTCATACCAAGATTTCTAACCACCTGTTGATACCATTATGTTCTCACCACCATCCCCTACCTGTTAGTATGCCCATCATTCACTTGCACTCTCTTCATAAACAATTCATTTTGGGAGCACATACAGCTCTATACCTCATGTCCTATCACAGTATAATCATATGACGGTCTCTATTGACTGGGATTTCACTTGGATGACCTTCATACTCCTTTGAGTGATCTGCATTTATATTTTGGTTCTATTATTCTGAATGTCACTTATGGTTTGCATTTTTTGACCTTATGGTTCATCTCTCACACTATCCTACTACCTATTCACTTACACTAGGTGAGTATTGGTTAGATTATATTATGGGCACCCTTGATCTTGATCATATTGATATCACCTTCCACATGTCATTCGGAACAACTAGTATTTCAAGTAGTTCTTTTTCTTTCCATACACCTAACCTCAATGTTTGGTATGCTCAAGGATTCCCATTACCCACCTTTATGGATGAACGATACATCATGGTCATGTAAATTTTACTCATTCATGGTTATCTAAATGACCACCCACATACACTTACCTATCATGTATCTTGAGTGGTCTAGTATGAATTTAACACATCTCTTGATGATACCTTTGATGATCTTACCCCACCATTACCTTCATGCAGTCCACATCCACCTACACCCTCTTTTATATCCACCACCACATTTGATGAATCTCACCCTAGTTTTCCTCCATCTCCCACCCACTTTTTCAACATTATACAATCACTACAATAACATGGTCAGTCCATGGAGGAAATAATTGAATCTCTCCATGTTGAGATCAACCAACTTAAAGATGTTGCTAACTCACATAAGCACACTACTACTAATGACCATGCCCAATATTTTTCCCTTGTCTCCCCCCTTACTACCCCAACAACTGTACCATTCCCTTTACCCCTTATTATTCCTTCTACTGATTAACAACCAGACATTCATGGCCACTTAATTTGTCATAAACTCATTGATCTACCATATAATATCTGGTATCTTCCACCTCATCCAATCCACTATCGTGATCCATGGTTTCACAACTACCACCAAATTTTAAGAAATCATATCAAATCTTTCCATGCATCGATCCATATTATTAGATAGCTCCAACATTTATGTCTCCTTTCATTCGAAACACATCCTTATTATATGTTATGCCTTACTCATTTTTCCCAAATCGTAGGGAGAAAACTCATGCTACCTACGTCTCACCTCAACAACAACCTTTCCTACACTCTTCACTTCCCTAATCCTCACTTTCTAGTCCATCTACTTGTACATGATATCCTCTTCACCACATAGCTAATACGAGGTTATCTACATTATTGACCACACCTCTTCCAAATTATTTCCAATCACTCTATTATGTTAGTCCTAAACATTGGCATATGCCTCCTTCTTAGACCACTACAAAATCTTCTCACCACTCACCACCTCACTTTATTCCACATCGATCATGCTCCTATTTATGCATGACATATCCTCGATATCCTACACGTACACACTTTACTATGCCACAATGTACATCTTATATCCACCCCTTGATTTCATATCAGCTTCATTCCCCTACATGCTAGTTATCTCCTATAACTGCATCATTAGAGCATCCTCTTATGCTTTCCTCCTCTCATGTATGTGTCAATGGACATTTTTCCCTCAACCTTATTGGGTGCTTTCCTCTTTCCTAAAAAATTGAGGGGGCATGGCCATTAGACATTTCCACACCCTCTTACTCTCTCACATCGCTATCTATCTCATTCATACATTTTAATGTCTTCACATATAAAACATTTTAATCATATATTATCACACCCTCGTTACCCAATGACACACCCTAGTGCTTCTGTTGACATTGGACTATTGAGGGGTTACTATTACACTAAACCCCACACACTACAGTATAGGACCTAGACATTTATATTCCATCATCCTACATTATATATCCATCATATACACTACACTAGTCATCATTATATATGATCCTAGTTTTGCATTTCATCCTCTCATTTTACAGTTATGTTAGGTCACATTGTATATGAGTCTAGCTTTCACCATCACATATTTTTCCTACACATATCATCATATCTCCTACACTAAATATAAATCCTACATACCCACATTACATCCATACACCTCACTTATCCTACATGCTACACTAGATTACATTACACATGGGTCTAGTTCTACCTATCATCATTCCATCCACCATTTTCTTAGATTACTATCAACGCATTCATACATCTTACCTATTCTATATCCTACACTAGATCTCCTTATACTTGGGTATATTTTTACCTAACATCATTACACATCATATTTCTACCTACCCATGTATTCCATTTCATTCCATATCCATTACATATTCTATACTAAATTTCCTACGCCACACATTCACATACCCTAGTTGTTTAGACTAGATTATCTTCTATGCACTGCACTCACCACCCTATAACGTACTCTAGTTCCTTTGTCTATACTCAACTACTAAGGGTTTTGAAATTAAATGGACCCTACCTACATGTGACATGTCATCATACCATAGTCATCGAACTAATGTTCAACACTCTAGTCTATATCATCACCCACACTCCTCATCACATACCATAATGGTATACACCTTAGGTTAAATCACCATTCCCTTCATCCATTATACATTATACATTATACTATCACATCTTATCATCACATAATCTGTTATCCTAATTTAAGTAATTCTCTTACATCATCAATTCTCCTACTCATCACTTAAAGTTCTATACTTTAGGGTAAATCACCACCACATTATTATTCATCACATAGTGATATACGCTTAGGGATAAATCATCACTCACACCTCCCACAATTCTTGGTATACACTTATGCTATAGGGTCCAAACACACCTTTCTATGTGAGGCATTCCCATCCATTCATCTTATAGTGATATATGTTTAGGGATAAATCATCACTCTTTCATTCAACAAGTCATGGTATACGCTTAGGTTATAGTGTCCATGCACATCTTTCCATTTATCTCACCATCATACACTCATTCTATAGTGTTATACCCTTAGGTATAAATCATCACTCCTTCATTCAATCAATCTTGGTGCATGCTTAGGTTGTAGAGTCCATACACACCTATCTACATGTCGTATTTCATCACCATTCCATACATGTACTCATCACAACATGGTAGACACAACCAAAACTACTTGACTGTTTCCCAATGACACACTCTCATTTACTATTCTTTCTTAACTGCTGAGGTGGAAAACAAAATGAAACCCATTGCATACACATTCCATATTTCATTCCATTCCATGTAACCACAAATTACTACATTGTCTTAGTAGCATTTACTCTTTCTTACAAGTGTTTTTCATGCTCATTCTACTACACATGTTAGATTTCTTTCATAAATGTCATTCTCATACACACATGCATGTTCAAGCATTTTTCTAGTGTGATCACAGATATAAGACTCTACATGAATCATAGATTCTTGTCTTCTACCCTTCCTATATCGGTTACTGGGGGCATGCACATTCATCCCCAGGTGTTATTGTTTCATTCTATACATAACATATTGTACTTTTTTCTTCTACATGCTTTCACATATTGGTTATCACTCTAACATGCCAATAGGTTTTCCATGTGCACCACTTGTTTTGCAACACTACATGTTTATTTTTACTTGTATATATTGTTTTCCATTGTATTCAAGAATTTCCCTTTGCTTGTCTACACACATGATTGTTGTTTGCAGCCATGATGGCCTTGCGTGATTTTTGAAATTATGGGTGATGTCCCATATTTGAAAACCACTATATGTGGTCTACTTGTTTTCTTGCATGTATACACTACTTTTTTTGGTGGTTTCTACATTGTTTGTGTATGTTACACTTGTCTTATTGCATGTATTTTTTTTATATTAACTCTTTTATTGACTAAATATCTCCTTTTGTGCATGTTGTGGTATCTACAAAATCTTTCCTTGTCCCCCTGCAGGGTAGATTTCTACTGGTCAAACTGGGGTTGGTCCTCTTTGGGACCACATTCTCCTTCCAGGGTCATCGTATGCACCCCCAAAGAGGGGGAGCATAATTGATGGTTTCTACTAACACAACATATCTACACCAGTTCACACATAGTGAGTGAGTTTACACCATTCTATGAACTCCATACATAGTGGCCTCAATAGGACATGGTGTTCTTCAGCAATTCTATAGAGCATTTATAGGCTAGGGGGTTACATTGGGTGTTCCCTTCTACACTTTTGTGTCTCGTGGCATTAGATCACCAATAAAAAAGGATAATACAGAGATATCTTCCAACATTTCAATAGAAGTAGATAAAGGTTGGAGGATACATCATGGTTCCTTTATATACTTCTTCAGCTAGGGCGGTTTGATATCGCCCAAAACAATTGTGACACTACATGATATCTTTCTACACCTTTTTTCTTGAATCAGGTACACATGTTCCATTTTTACATTTACACTTTTTATTATACTACATTTTACATAGCATTTTTACATACATACATATTTGACTACTTGATCGTTTTCTCCTTACAAGTCTGCCATATGAGAAACAAGTAGTAAACTTAGGGAAAACAACAACAACAATAACGATAATGACAAAAACCCACCACAATAGGCATATACCTTTACTAACTATACATGTACACTACACACATGTTCCACCCTAGGTTCACTCTCATCACTTTTTATACACATTTTACATCTTTTGAATCCACGCTCCTCCACAGTTTTCTTTTTTTTATTCCACACAGAGTATAGTCCATCAACATGAATTATTCTACACTCTACATGTTTATCAAATAGACATCTCTATCTACTTTATGTTACTGAGTTTTCCGCTCACCAACATAAAGTGGGGGAAAAATTAAACACAAATATTGCATATTAGAAAATATTTAGCCCAATCTTATACTAGTATTTAGAAGGTTGTCAAGTGTACAAAGTACTAATTAATCCCCACCTTTTGGCAACCTTTTTCTTATCTTTTATTTTGTCTTTCCCATGTATTTATTGATACCTATTATCCCATTTCACGACCTTTCTGACATTCTAGCCTGAAATCATTGCATCTCAGGATGTACTTGGGTGCCTCAAGGCGCCCTGCTCCCATTCAAGGTGCCCTAGTCTATACACAACCTCTTCTCCTTATTTTTGGGTCACTTTTAGTTGTTCTTCATCTTTATCTTCTTCTTAGTTGGCCTTATCGGGATTAATTACGGAATTAATCTTGATATCCCTATAGATATAAAGTTATAAGACCATAATAAGGGTCCTAGGTCATTACATCTTATCACAACTATCAATCCATCTAGGGTTGCATCTGTTAGGAAATAAGGGATAAAATATGTGGGACAATACCCATAGAATCACAATGGTAGAAACTAATATGAAAAAAATATTACATATATGAAATAAAAGTGTAGAATAAAAAGAACACAACAAGAAGAGATAATATTTAACGTGGTTTAGCTAATTTGGGATACGTTCACCAAGAATCGGTTGCTCAAATTTTATTACAAGCCACAAATCTCTCAATACAATAGCCAGATCTATTTGGAGTTATGCTCAACAAACTTTATAGAATTCACACCCGAATTCACACACATCTACAATGTTACATCAACCCTACCATATGGACAAAACCACATAAATAAGTAGCCACTTAAGCAAATTTCCAATACTGTGGGTACAAAAACCATGGGCCAAAACCGTCTCATAAACCTATGGGTAGAAAATATCACCCATATGAGAAGATCATGTTTCCCGATATATCGAGCAAACGTTTCCATGTCAAAAAAAAACTTCGGGGCTATGCCACTTGACTCTCGCTCGGGGCACAACTCATCCTACAACCTCGTTAAAAATAGATGAAGAGTGTATAGTACTCTTAGTGTACCATCTTCAACACTTCCACACATGAAAATAGGCTCCACAACATAACAATCTCCCACTCGCAGATTCTTTTTCCTCTCAGTAAGCTTCCCAACCCTTCACTAGTTTCTATGAATACCAACCAAAGTTGAACACAACTTTAGTTTTTCCCTTGTGACCACCTTTTTCATCATGTCTGTAAAAATCAAAATGAAATTAATCTTGTGCAGCTTCAACTTCTCTTCCTCAAAATTTTTCCTGATGAAATGGTACCTTAAATGTATATGCTTCATTCTATAGTGGAAAGAAGAGTTCTTAGCTAGGTGTATAACACTCTGACTATCGCGATAAATATTTTCTTCCTCCTGCTTATGCCCAAAATCCTTAAGAAATTTGTGTAAACAAATCATTTATTTTCTTACCTTTATAGTAGCAACATAATCAGCCTCTCTGGTTGACAAAGCCACAAGCTTTTGTAGTCATGAAATTCATATCACTATTTTCGCACCTACAATGAAAATATAACTTATCATGCTCTTCTTGATGTCTACATATCCATCCATATTTGAATCTAAATAATCACGCAAAGTGGTGTCTGATCCATTATAGCACAAACTTGTCCCAATGGTCCCTCTTAATTACTAAAGGATCTACTTTACTTCATGCCAGTGATTTTTACCTGGATCACTCGTAAATATACTCACAACTCTCACTTCATGGAAAATATTAGTCCTAGTACACACCATGACAAACATCAAACTATCAACCATTGATGTGTAAGGTACCTTGAACATCAGGTTACTCTCTTACTCTATCTTGGGACACATCTCCTTTGATTACTAGAAATGGCCTGCAATAAGGAATCCTAAGTCGTTTATCATCCTGCATGTTAAACCTTTCCAATACCTTCTTAATGTACTCTTCCTGAGATAAATTCATCTTTCGTTCCTTCCTATCCCAAGATATCCTCATACCAAGGATTTGTTTTGCTTCCCCCAAATCCTTCATAGCAAAGGATTCACTTAGTTACTTCTTGAGTACTTCTATCTCCTACATGTTTCTACTTGCAACCAACATGTCATCCACATACAGACACAAGATAATATAACTGCCATACTCAAATTTATTTGAATACATGAAATGGTTAGAATGACATATAATATAACATTTCTCCATTGTGAAGCTCTAAAATGTATTATACCATTGAGATGGAGCTTGTTTCAAGCCATAGAATCTCTTCTTCAGTTTTCACACCATCTCCTCTTTCCCTTTGACCTCATAACACTCTAGTTGCTGCATATATAGATCCTCCTCCAAATCACAATGGAGAAATGTAGTATTTACATCAATCTTCTCTAAGTACAAGTCTTTTTCTACCACTATTTGAAGAATATTTCTAATAGAAGTCATTTTTTACTACAGGAAAAAAATATCTTCAAAATCTATACCTTTTTTCTGTGCAAACCCCTTTACCACCAATCAGGCCTTATTCTTTTCTTGCATCCTTCTTCCTCTTTGAATTTTTAGACCCACTTGTTCTGTAATACTCTTTTTCCTTCTGTTAGCTTCACCAAATCCCATGTTTGGTTCTCCATGAGAGCCTAATGATCCTCATCCATGGCTTCCCCCCACTTCTTCCTTGAATTTACCTACATTGCTTCATAAAACATCTTTGTCTCTCCACTCTCAGTTAGTAATAAATACTAAGGAGAAGTAGAAAAAAAATCAAGTTCTCTTCTTATCCTATAAGACCTCCTCAATTTAGGAGTTTGGGGTTTCTATTATGGAGGTTGTTGAGCTGATAAATGTGTCACTTTCCCATCTAGAAGATCCTATACTACTACATATTCTTTCTTAGATTCTTTCTTTTTTTCTTGTAATTGTTGCTTATACATGAATTTCTCATTAAAGACCACATCCCTGGATTGAATGATTTTATTTTCCTTAATACTCCACCATTTAAAATCAAATTCATCACCGCCATAAAAAATGAAAGTACATTTTTTTAATTAAGCGTCTACCTTAGTCTTATCATCCTTGTCTATATGGATAAATAAATCAAATCCAAAGACTCTAAAAAATGAGTAATCAACTTTCTTACCATATCAAGCCTCCTCATGTACTATTATCTATGAAAAGTACACCCTAGTTTAGAGATGACAGTAAAGGTTCTAAGATTTCTTTGATCTCTCACTTTCATAGATACAATGGAAACATCTCAGGTCTGTAGGAATACCTATTATTGATGTGAGTCTCTAGTATCAAGGCCATTTTCTTATTGATGTATCATAAAATATTTTTTTTGGGTTTTGAGGGTAAAATATGACTGTAACTAAAATTGAAAAAGGGGTGATACACCCAACTTATTGAGGTATTTTTCTGAGTATATGCACAATAAATTTGAGAATGAACTTTAGATGCACAAACCAATGGCTTTTAGTAGAATATTAAGGGAAAACACTGATGTATTCAGGGATAAATCACAACAACACTACAAGATAAACATGCACAGTAATGATATGCAGAAAATACCGGATTTACAGTAAGGTAAGAATGATTAAATCATGGAATTTAAATTCATAAGAATTAATGGAAAATACACAACCATGTAAATAATTGGAAAGGCCAAAATATGCTTCGGTGCTCCTATGTTGAAAATTCCTCCTTTGTGCTTTATCAATGCACACAATATATAGCAAAATTATTCACCTAACCCTTCCTAAAAATAGGCTAAAATTTATACTCACCCATGCATGCTAATTTTATCCCTTTATCATGAATAAATAAAGGGATAAAAATAGATATACTGATTACAGTGAGGCATCAATAGCCTTACTCACAAAAATAAACTCAAGTCAAAGAAAAATAAACTCCAGTCAAAGTGCAGTTGACTGATCTATTTTTAATAAAACTTGCATGAATAATTTAGCTAATAATAGCTCTTTTTTTGTTCAAGTCCTCTCCTATGTGCATGAAACTTATTATTTTCTTCTTGTGCTACTTGCCATTTGATCCACTTGTAATGATAAATTTGGCACTTTGACAATTTTGGCCCCTTGGATGCACATGTAAAAATAATATCCCAGTGTGAGAAATATAATTCCTTTTTCTTCAATACTTAGTAAAACATTCACCCTCCAATGTGGGGACCACCTGTAGGAACGAGCAAGAAAGTAATACCCTTATTTTTTGAAAAATAAGGTAACTAGCATTTCAAAAAGGTCATCTTGATTTCTAATGTTGACATTTTTTTCACATGGGTTCCTTTATTCTTATTTCAGTAATGTGAAACTTTTGTGTCTTTATCTGCATGATAAGATAATCATATATGTCTTCTAGTGCATTTATGTGACAACTTTACAATGGTTGGTCCTTGTCTTTATTTACATGAATAATTATTTTTCATTGTTCTGTTCACATACAAATAAGTATCCTTGTGCATAAGCAAAAGATACATGTTCTCCTATAATATTTACAAAAATGTGATAATAAAAGGGGCCTCACGTGGTTTCAAACATGCAACCTCACTAACACCCTTAGTCACTTTAATCAAGTGCCTTCTCTTATAATCGTGAGCCCTTCCTTTGGTTGCACCATGCACATGAATTTGGAAATAGTAAGGTATTTTAACTTACACATTGGTCAACTTTTGATTTAATCAAGACATAAAACACATTAACAGTAATATTGAAAGTAACAACCCATAATATTAGTCTAACGCCAAAAATAATGATTTAATTGAAAGAGGGGTCCCCTCCCCATGAGGGATTGACCCTCATGATGTTTTTTGGTGGAATTAAATTCACCCTAATCGGGGTTTTATCATCATTTGACATGTAGCATTATCTTTAACCCTAGATGTATTGGGAGTTTGCATGGAAAATGTTGATTAATATATACAGAACGTGTATCTTCATATTATTTGATATCCATCATTGATTGTTCTTGATTCAGTAGAGTGGTAGGTGGATGGTGGATTTATCTGCACCATTTTATCTCTGGGTGGTTTCAATTCTGAACCGTTGATTTTCTCACCATGGTAGATAGGATAGTTGGCAGCGGTTAGCAATAGTGATCCTTTGATCTTACACTAGTAATATCTAACCGTTGATGTTCTATGATGAGTTGGTTCACCTAACCCCTAGGTTAAGCAAGAAAAATGGGAAATTGACCTATCATTTAGTCATTATTTATTTGAAATCCTTGGTGCTTGGTGAAGCCCTGGAAAAAAAAAATATTCATCATTTTTTTATTTCATCTGAGCTTGATTTAATCTCTATAGAGCTCCTGTGCATATTCGACATGAAGGGAAGTGAATAAATTCGGCCAGTTTTTCTTCTCTGTGACACATTTCGAAGACATTGGCCACCATTGATGAGATTCTATGATATTTTTAAGATCTTGTAGATGTTAGGAAATCTATCATTTAGCGCTCCATTAATATTTATGATTTAATATTTACTTAGAGGTAAATATATGTGTGTAATGTAAATGTTAATATGAGTTGTTTATTAAACAACTCATATAACAATATTAGTTTTGGTGAGTTTCAATAGCTCACGTATTTAGGTGTTGAGAAGAGAGATTTGTGGGAGTGTTGTTGAACAACCTCCTTGTTTTTAGGAATGCATATTCCTATATATATGCAATCCTGTGATATGAATTTTAAACTGAGCATTATTGGTTTTTCATTTGGTATCGGAGCTTTGGTTTATGTAATGGAACAATAAATTGTTTGCAAGGGTGGTGATATTGATCCTTATCATGTGCAATAAAGAATGCTTGATCAGATCTAAGGCATGTTTTCATTTGCGTGATGTCTACACCTGGTGATTTGTAAATATCTCCATCTACAATTTGACTGTAGATCTGCATGTGTTGCACCTTGGCGTGTTTGTAGTCCAAGCATGAGAGAGGAGATATATTGGCATAGCTGTTTGAGTAGATTAGTAGTTTTATAGCTATATTGAATATTGAAATAAAAACGTGGCTAAGTGTGATGTATTCACATTGTGTATTGCTAGATTTGTGCAATCTATCAAAGATCTGACACTTGTAGATTGGTGGAAAATCATACAAAGCTCGAATAAACTGACTGTGCCTGGCATCTAAGAAGCGCCCTAATTGGCTTGGGAGAAAATTACAGGACTGTGCGTATTATTTTGAGGCTTGTGTTTCTGACGCGACGCTCCCACTCTCTTTACGTCTACTCCACTACTGGTCAGATCCTATCGACCCTCAAACCCCACATTTCAATAAAGCTATCAAGGAGGAATTGTGTCAAATTTCCTTCATTACACTTGCATCAAGAACTGTAGCCTTCCACATATTATTCCAAGTTTTTTTTTGGTCTTAGCATTTCATGGTGTCTCTCTACTGCACCTCTTGGCATTCAAGCCTACACCAGTATCATAATCATGCATGTAGCTGTGTAAGTGGGATTCGGTGGTCAAATATCTGCTAACATTCTATATTGTATCCACATTCTCCCTATATCCATTTAGATCTGTACACTTTTCCTTGATATCCAAATTGCTCGGACTCAACAGTGTCAATCTCTGTACGCATCTTGACATTCTGCAGACCTGTCTCAGTGATCACTACATCTTCTATAACATCTAGTAAGAATATATACATCTTCAAAGCCATGGAAGTGCTCCACGTATATGCATAATCATGTTGGCAATAATCATTTCCATCCTCCGAGGGATGATAAATTGCATTAGATGTGATCTCCTCTTGTTAGATTGATCTACACTCAGAAAAACAGTCCTCTCCGGCTCCACCGGCATAATTTGCATTCTATAGTGAAATCAAACTGTTCGTTGCATGTACATCCATCTATTGAATTGCACTAGACAACTATTTAGGAATTCTACATTTGGATGCTTCACATCAAATCAAGATCGATGTTGCAGTCAATAGTAAGCATGTTGTTTCAAAAGGTGTATTGTTTGTCTTTATTTATTAAATAGTTGTTTTCATTTAAAAAAGTAATCTCAGTTTATTACTTTTTAAATTTTTAGTCCAGTTGTCATATTGTCTTCTAGACGCATTTTCGGTTGAAACCAACGTCCATTTTTTTTTACATTGCTAAGTTGAATCGAATTGAAAAATTCAAAGGCAAAGATTTTTACACATGGCAGGTAAAAACTCAGTTGTTATTAATCAACAACGATTTTTGGGAGATTGTGGATGGCAAAGCAAAGAAACCAAGAGATGTAGATGAAACGGTAATATGGGACATCCAAGATCAAAAATTCATAACAATAATTGGATTGGGATTATCTGATGCAAATTTGCATCATATAGATTTGTCAAAATCCTCAAATACAATTTGGACTACACTAAACAAACTATTTGGATCGCAAGCAAGAAGCGCAGTAGTATCACTAAAACAAAAGTTGTTCGGACTTAAAATGGAGGAAGGTGACAACATGGTGGAACACATAAGTAAGTTTTGTTCTATATTAAATCAATTAGCTGGAATCAAAGTAGATGTTCACGACGATGATGAAAAATTAGTTTTACTTAATAGCATGCCTCCTAGCTATTCTAATATGGTCTTCACTTTGAACAAAATCAATCCAAGTCTGGAAGACTTGATTTCTTCTTTGATAGAGGACGAAAATAGAACAAATAAAATTGAAACAGAAGAAAAAGCATTATATGGAACACATGGTAAAAAGAGATACAGTCATTCTTTCAAGCAAGGTTCAACCTCCCAGGATCCAAAGAAAAGGCTTATCTGTCACTATTGTAATGTGTTTGGACATGAATAATGTTTTGTAAACAACGAGCTAGGGATCTGTTGGATGGTAAATTGAATAATAAAGCTTTTATTTCTGAAAATAGAGAAGAAGAAAGTGATTGGGAAGCAGGATCCAACCATTCACATGACAGAGAAGTTGCTGCTCAAGATAGTGAAGAAGACTTTCTCTTCTAAAAATAATGCATCCACTGGAGGATGGAGGCACAGGAGGCTGGAGGTCATTCAGTGACCTCTCGTCAGTCACCAACGATAGGGCCACACAAAGCTGTGGTGATAGTGTGTGTGTGAGTTTGCTTTCTTTTCAGAGTTGCAGTTGATTTCAGTTGTGTGCAGCGTAATTCTTTCTCAGTGTTCTTGTTATGGCTTGAATAAGGGAAATTTTTACATTGAGGGGGGGAACATGGTCTCAATGTTCCATTTTCTCTTTTCATTTTTGTTATCAGTGATCAGTGTTTCCTACATAATTCCCTGAAGGAAAAGCATAGTGGACAGATGAAAGCACAAAAGAAGAGTAACATCATGATATTGAGGTTGTTGGTTGTCCTGTAAAACCATCCCTATTGAGGTTGTTGGTTGTCCTATAAAACCATCCATGTTGAGGTTGTTGGCTATCATATAAAACCATCCATGTTGAGGTTGTTGGATGTCCTGTAAAACCATCCATGTTGAGGTTGTTTTCTGTCCTGTAAAACCATCTAGATCATGAGCATGCATGGGCGGCATGCTGCAGAAGGAAGTGCAATTACTCTTCCCCATGTTTGCACTAAGGGGGGTAATGTTAGGAAATCTATCATTTAGTGCTCCATTAATATTTATGATTTATTATTTACTTAGAGGTAAATAAATGTGTGTAATGTAAATGTTAATATGAGTTGTTTATTAAACAACTCATATAACAATATTAGTTTTGGTGAGTTTCAATAGCTCACGTATTTAGGTGTTGAGAAGAGAGATTTGTGGGAGTGTTGTTGAACAACCTCCTTGTTTTTAGGAATGCATATTCCTATATATATGCAATCCTGTGATATGAATTTTAAACTGAGCATTATTGGTTTTTCAGTAGACATGTATTTCTCTTCCATGTCTTCTTCATTATGGCCACCATTGTTGAATGGGTGATTTCTCTGGTTATTTAACCTATAAATTTTTTTTCTTGAGATTTAACTCTAAATTTTCTTATAAATCATATACCCTTTATGGGTTCTATTAACATTTTTTACACTTGTGTAAAAATTGGCAACTCAAAACTTCATTACGATGGATGACATCAATGAAGTGGACGTTACTAGGGGGATACATTACAGTTTAATTACGTTTTTTGTTGCAAAAATTTATTAACTACATGTAATCTGTAGTTATGTATGTTGTTACAGAATGTATAACCTTACATAAACTTCCATTCCATGTTCATCTTCAACAAAGAAACAAAAAATCCCCGAAGGACCAATGCATTGCCTTGATGAAGGTGGGATTTGCAGTTTATGTGAGAGATTAAACTCAGTAACGGAAAGTAGAGTTACATTTTTCATGTAGAAGATTCATTTTAAGTTATAAGTATATTAAATCTCATTATTTATACATGTTAAATACATTTAATTATTTTATTGAGTTGTTTATTTCATTTTATAATTAATATCCATGTCATAAAGCTAAAAGTAGAAAGAAGTATACAACTCAAGTACATAAATTATAAGTTATTTATTCAAGAAAAAGTACAATGTTTCCCACACAAGCCATGGGATGTAACTCATAACTATTAAAGAAATAAGTACTTGTGCATGAAGTTAAAAGTAAAAGAGTATATAAAAAACCCATCATTTCCATGGGCTTTACTTCTAAGTCTTCTTAAGCTCCAGCTCCACCTTTCATCAAGCCCTCGCAAAAGTCATAGTTTACCTGAAAGATTAAAATAAAATGTATCATTATATAACTCAAGGTCATATCTGTACTCATGTACTATCTAACTACATGTAGAGATACATCAAATAGAGATACACAATTGATAAGAGCAATATTCTACAACAGTACATATGATTCCCATTATCATTATAGAATAAGAGAGAGAAAAGGAAAAACTAGACAACATAAGAGAAGTTAAAAATCCTAAATAATTTATAACTATTCTCCTAAGTGTGCAGGTACAGGTTATAACAAAGGAGAAAATAAAAGCATGTTGTACAGACCTCATTGTTAGATAAAGATTGCATAAAAATAGAGTTCAATGACTTACATTCTATGGTATATCAAATTGGAATAAATCAAAAGTACATAATGGTATGAAAGAAGAATGTAACTCAGATTTCAATAGCTATTCTAGAAATAGGAGTTATAGTGCATATAAGAATAGAAAATTTCATGATTAATTTCATTCAAAGAAGAAATAAGTCATTTCAAACATTTAGAGATAACAATACATGTTTCAAATTTTAAAAGAAGTGAAGTGGATGAATAAGAATATAATGTATAACATAGGAAATCTAAAGAGTGCATGTTTTAATCAATTCCAGAATAACTATGATAAAAGAAAAATAGTTTCCTAAAAGGAATGATAAAGCAACATTTAGGTAAGGTCCAACATATTAGTCATTAATTAATGTAAGGAGTTGTTGTTTCTAAACTTCTTCCATATAAAAGTAAATTACATTATTCAAATGTTACAAGTGCAAGTACAACAAAAGTAAATGAATAAGTATGCACTGATCAAAAGAAGTTAATTTTTCTCATATTAGAACACTTCATAACTTTGTAATTAGTTATTGATAAAGACACAAGTACAAATAATGGATATTAACTATCAAAATATGCAAGAATATAGAAATGGTATAGTTGATCAAGTGAAAAAAGGGCTAACTCTAGTTTCAAATTCCAACCAATCTATAAAGTACTATTAGAGTTGTAACAATCATGATTGCATTATGAGCATCAGGGTCCAAATAAATTACTTCATTAATAAAAGGAAGAGAAAGTACACTCTTCAAATTTTCAAAGTGAAAGTAAGAAAAATTTCATTTGTAAAAAAGAAATGCACATTTACAAAATCTTCAGTTTCAGCATGTATCTCATAATCATGATAGAAGAAAATCAAATAATTGTATCTACCAATCATGTAAGTACATGTCCAGTTGTAATCAAATAAAACTAGAGAGAAAAATATAACATTTACAGTAGGTACATTTTAACACTAAATTTGTTCAAAGTAAAGTGAAAGCTTTGAAATATGTTCCAGAAGAAGTACATTTGTATGTATATACCATCAAGTTAGTCATTGAAAAGGGTACAGTTATGTGAACAATGTAAGAAATGTAACATTCAAGTTTCCATTGCAAAGGAAGCAACACAGTAAAGCAAAGAGTCTTAGTAGTCATGCATCTAAATAAGATTCAAAAGTGCAAGATTATAGTATCAATAAAGCAACAGTTTGAGTTACAAAATGGGGTTCAATGTTACTTTGAATACTAAATTTATACTACATTCATTTCCATACATGCCAAAAGTTTCCAACTCAAATAGGAACAATCTTCTAGAAGCTATAAGAAAATTTCATCTTCTAGATAATGGATTCAATTTATGTGGACCAAATTTCAAATGAGGAACTTCCCATCAATATAATTTTGCAAGTATACAATTATCTAGAAATATATGTAACGAAACTAAGATAGAAATCACATATCCAAGGAACAACTTTAAAACAGAGATTCCTTGATAAAAAATACAAGCAAGGACAAAATAAATAAATGAATAACTTGTATTTTTTTTGTAAATAATGGAACATACAATACATGTTCATGTATTTAGAAATTTAAGGAGATAAATTTCCACGAATGAATCAAAATATCGAGAATAATCTTTTCAAAATATACAAAACAGAAAGAAACAAGTGACAGGACTAGAATTTTGTTGTTTTTAAAATGATAAAGAGAAGTAATCAATTTCATATTTCATCACGTTAAGCTCAACATTCAACCCTAAATTATAGTTCATTATATATGGAAAGGGTACATAAATTGATATGGTTTACAACTCAAACCATTAGCCTCAAAAAGATCAAAAGTACATACTTCATGAGACAAATTTAAGAACATCATTTAGATTACAATTGATACAAAGAGAAGTGAAGATGCATCATTTAAAGCAATAAGGTATAGCTATTCAAGCATCAAACAAATATAAAAGCTACTTTTTCAACCACAGTGATAATTTTTAGAAACTAGAAGAGTGAGTTTCAAAGCAAGACATGTTTCAGAGGAGATTTTGACTAGATTCTTGAAAATTCATATTCATATCATCAAATGGTTGTATGGAGAGGCAACAAACTACTAGGTAGAGTGCTCATAAATGAAATAGATGTAAAAGATCACAGTTAAGAAACCTACAACCAGTATGGATCAATCAAAGGTGGATGAATATATCCTTCATATTAACATTAAAATGTGAGGTCCGTAGTGAAATAGAATGGCTAAACTCGAGTGCATACAAGGCAAGGCTCTATCATGATGAGGAGCATTTTACAAAATAATTGAAAAATGTACAAAAAGACAACAAGGAGAGCTTTTGGTTTTTTAAATGAAGAATCAATAAACAACTCCATGTTTCTTCAATAATGGAGAGCTAGGTTAAAAAGATATCTTCTCTCAAAAAAATTGGACACTCTAAGATACAAATAATCAGAAAACAAAAGCACAAAGTAATGGAAAAATCACAAAGTATAAGACCCTTAATTTGATTCACAGAAATAACATATAAATCAGAGGTTTCTTCAATAATGTTGGCCATAAATTTAAAACAAAAAAATCTTGTGCTAGTTACCCATGGAATCTTATATTTAATGACCTTTCAGGTAAAATTGAACCCAATGGCAGAGGATCTAGTCAAAACAAAGAGCTCACAGAAAGAATAATGGTGTTAGATGATAATAGAAAGAAGTTTGAATGATATAAACCCAAATCAGGTTGTAACAGTATAAAGCTCATATGTTCAAATGAATTAAGAAATGAAAAACTTTAGAAAAACAAATAATGACCAAGTTGTATCCTTGAAATGTACTCAAAAGGAGAATTTTTTTTTTTCATGGTTTCCATTACCAAAATTTATGGGGAGAAAAAAAAATTGAACATAGAACAGTGAGCTGACTCACAAGATCCATGACAAAGTTAGAACCATGCCTTCAAAATCAACAGTATCAAAAATGGGCATAAAAATGAGCTGAACTCATGGAACCCATTTAAAAATAGAGTAGGGCATGAATATAATAATAGTCTGAGCAATATTATCAAAAACCCAAATCTTCAAATAGCAACACAGATGGTACAAAGATTGATATCACTCACGCACGTATAATCACAGAAATAGTAAAACAAAAGCTCATAACAAAAAATAGTAGTTTCATTCACACATTACCCTCTTGGTGGCCATAATAGGAAAACTGAGAGGTTAGGGTCAATGGTACACTCATAAATTAAAACATAATAGATTCTAACCTTCAGAAATGCCCGAATCAGGACCTCAAATGGCGTTCTTATATCTCACAGAGCTCGAACTAGAGAAAAAATGATGAAGAAGCTTATTTGCAACCCTCACATAAATATCAAAGCTTTGAATTGCAAAGAACCGAGCTCAAAATCATAATTCATGACATCGAGGAAATTTTTTTCCAGGGCTTCACCCCTTGTTCTTCAAAAAATGAAGAATGAATGGATAACAGGGTTTCAAGTTCTTTTAAACGACCCTAAAGTCAAAAAAAATTTCCATACTCATCAGGAGCTAAGAATCGACTGCAGATATTAAAAGGTATGAAAAATCAACAATGCAAAACAACAGCTTACAACTCACCACAAGATCACTTTGGTTCAACAATCAACGTTTCAGATCAATTCGTACAAGATTGATGGACACAATTCAACGAATTTAGTACAATCAACCTACCCCTCTGCCATGTATAGAGAAATCGACGAAAAATATAAATTGGCACATAGATTTACAATCTACATAGATCCATCATCCTATTTAATGCAAACTCCATAGGATCGTCTAACTCAACCAAGGTCAAAAGGAAGTGCATGTGTCCAGCTCTAAATAAGCCCTAACTTCAACTAAGTTAGCAATTCCACCGCCAAACATCATGATGGGTAGATTTTTTCGTTGGAGGGGGCCAACCTCAATTATTCATAATTATTATTTACATTAACCCTTAAAACGTCTAAAATCATATGCTACATATCAAAACCAACAACATGATTCACTATGATTATCTAAAATGAGTTATATCATATGTAAATCAAAAGGGGCCGAATACTATATGTTATATAATGCTATGGTAGAGGTGTAATATATGGTCAAACTATGCTAAATCTAATGATTACCTTAAATTCCTCAAATATACCTTAAAAATTGTAACAAAAATTTGTACAAGGAGGAAAGGGAGGTATTTATGCATACAATCATAAATGCATAAAGGAGTGTTATTCTTACATATGCACAGGTGGCCCCAATAGATTGTAAAAGGAAAAATTTGAACATGTACACATTAGAGCCTGCAGGTGGTCCCCATAGGGGATGAAATACATGGGTGAGTATTTTGCAAAGTAATTAAAGGAAAAGGAATTATTTTTCTCAGACAGGGAGATTAATTTTGAATGTGCATCAAATGGGAAAAAATTAAAAGGTGCCAACAAATATCATTCCATGTGGATCAAGTTATAAGTTTCACATCAGGAAGAAGAAGACATAGATTGTATGCACATTCAGAAAGACTTGCACAACAAGCAAGGGCTATTATTAGCCAAATTATTCATCTTATTTTATTAAAAATAGATTAGTCAGTTGTACTTGGACTGAATTTTATTTTTGTAACTAAGGCTATTAATGCCGCATTGTAATCAACATGTCTATTTTTATTCCTTTATTTAATCACGATAAAGGGGAAAAATTAAAATGCATGGGCGAGTTCAAATTTACTTTATTTTTAGGATGGTTTGGGTGAATAATATTAGTTTATATTGTGTACAATTGGAAGGCATAAGTGAGGAATTTTGAACATAAGAATGTTGAAGCAAATTTTTCAAGTTTTACCTCTTGAATGAGAATGTATTTCTTCCTTTCCAATTATTTTCAATGGTGTGTATATCTCATTAACTCTTGTGAATGTCAAATTACTTGATTAATCATCTTACCTTGTTTCAAATTTTGTAATTTCTCCATAATATTAGTGTACATATTTATCTTATTGTGTTGTTGTGACTCATTCCATCAATACATAAAGTGTTTTGCCTTAATATTTTGTTGAAAACTAATGGTTTGTGCATCCAAAATTCATTCTCAATTTGATTGTGTATGTACTCAATCAAATCCCACAACAAGTTTGGTGTATCACATCATTTTAAATTCATTTCTAGTAATCTTTTTACGCTCAAAACACCTTAAAATTAGTTTAGGATACATCAAAAATAAACTGGCCTTGATACCAAAAAATCACCTCAATAATAGTTATACCCACAGACCTGAGGTATTTCTACTATATCTACAGAAGTCAGAGATTCGGAGAAATCTTTGAACCCCTACAGTCATCTTTAAACAAGGGTGTACTTTTGAGAGATAATAATTTTTGGCATGCCCGGTGTGACCATGAATTATATTTGCAGTAGATTATAGCAATTTACAACATATTTATAATGAAAGAAACTCACTTTTAGAGCAAAAAGCTGCAGCAATTTATTTTAAAGATCAAAAGATTTATTTGGTGACTCCATAAGGCTGATTTCAGACTAGTTTTGTAGCATGTTCCATACCTAAAGTGACTACAAGATCATCAGTATGAGGAATTCCTGCCGAGTTTATTTCTTTATCCTTGAATTTTGGAAGAAGAAGAAGATTTGTCAATACCTTACATTATAATAGGGATGGTTTTGGAAACCCTCTTGCTAATCTTTCTTCACCATGTATTAATCTTGTTGTTCAAATCCCAGTTATTCCAATGGTTATTAAACCACCTAGGAATTTTGTGACCTTTACTAATGGTAGCACTTAAGTAATTCCAGTTTATCATGATATTCCCAATGCCACCATGAAAATTTTATCTTCATTCACTAGTGAAAATCAGAATACTCATATAGAGCACATTAAAGATGTTGCAACCCTTTGTGTTGTCCATAATATAACTCATGAATATGTAGCCTTAAGACTTCTAGCCGAATCATTTAAAGGACAAGCCTTGCAATGGTATAGAACCTTAGAGATTGGAAGCATAAGAACTTTAGATGACTTAGGATATAAATTACTTAAGCAATTTAAAGACCATTATGATCATTTATCTCTCATAGAGCATTTATCTACAATTAAAAGAGCCCCTCATGAATTTATGGCTAGTTTCAACATCCATTTTACTAGAAATTGTGAAAGAATTCTAGCTACTGTTAAGCCTCAAGTTGATCACGATTTTCTATACTACCTCAGAGACTTAAATAGATATATCTCAACCATGATTCAGTACATAGGAGGAGAGACTCTCCCAACAGCTTAAAACAGTTCCATTGGGGATGAAAATAGCCTTATTCAAGTTGGGAAATTGGAACCAAGGCCTTTAATGCCTCTTATAGTAGGTTTGTCACCTATTCCAGAGCCTATTACCATTATAGAGCCTATTTTTTTAGCTCCATCAGTTGATGTATTCAAGGATTTACAGACTATGGGTAGTAAATTCAATTCAATTGAGAACAAATTAGCTCATCCTAAAAGGATTTATCAGGCTCCTTATCAACAAAATCATCTAAATCAATGGAATAGGTAGCCTTATCAGTATAATCAGAACTATATATAGCTATATCAACCAAAGAAATTTGATTCAAAGGCTCGTAATTCATCTAGAGCTCTTATCCCATCTAACATGATTTTAGAAGAATGGTGTCAACCTTGTAATCAACCTCATTCAGCTGCCAATTGTCTAAATGCATATTCTTGCATATAATCCTTATTACACAACCTTAACCTAAATCATTATTCATGCAAAAAATGGAGGGTGGGAAACAAGAATCTCATAGTCAGAAACACCCAGAATATAATCTAGTTAGCCTTGGAGAGGATTTTTTTTTTTGTGATCACAACTAGGTATTAGGAAAAGGCTCAAGAGAGAGAAAAACAACAAAACAAACCTATTCTACCCACATTCACTGATAAAATAGAAAGTGCAGGTAAACAAACAACTAACAGTTCTATTGTTCCTAAAAAACAAGGATTTAAACTAAAAGGAGTAACAAAAACAATTGCAGCCTGATCCCAGAAAACTCTTCGTACCTCATATTTCAAAAGTTGTTGAAGGAAAGTCATTTTTTTGTTAAAGCTTATGTTAAAATGGTATAAATTGTTTCAAAAATGGTTTCTTATTTTAATATTGTTGAGGTAATGAAAAAGCATAATATTAATAATTCATTGTGGGATGCTCTAAGTATTCTAAGACAATAAGAGTTACTTTCTCATGAGCTTGCTAAGCTATAGATTTTATCAAAACCAGAAGAAAAGGAAGCTTAGAAAGCATACATGGTCCTTGGAACAATAGTGCAATACCGCATGAAAGAGGTTAAAAGGATGGTTCAAAAGGTCTTAAACACTCATGATAACAAGAATCCACCACCATTTTATCTATCTTTGATTATTGGACATCATTTAGTTCATAATTGCATGATTGACAGTGGTGCAAGTAGCACAGTTATGCCAAAAGCAATTACAGAAAAATTTGGTCTATAGTATGAGCCTACATAGAAAAACGTATTGCAGCTAGACAGTACAACAACCAACGCAGTTGGCATTATTCAAAATTTGGAGGTATCCTTACATGCTTACCCCAATGTTACTATTTTACAAGATGTCACTATTGTATATTTACCTCCCTACATTGCCTTATGTTTATCACGATATTTTACAACAAATATAGGAGGTTATCTTTCTTCGTATTGGTCGATTTTGTTCTTTACTACAAGGTATGGAACCAAGGTTACCATAAATTTATATCTTCATGTTAGATTTCATATTGAACCTCATGCTTCAAACGATGCAGAAAAATATACAGCTTTAGATCAATCTGATTTTGATGTTACAACACATGTTTTTGTACTAGACAATGTTTCTAATCTATTTATGGAGGAAAAGATTGAAGAAGAACATGCTTATGATACTTTTAAAGAAGCAGAAGAATATTTTTTTGGTTTTTATTGATTTCATAAAGAAAATGCACCAATCCCCCTTCTGTCCAAAATAGAAAAAGTAGCATAAGGGCTATGGAAGATTTCCTTCGATGGAGCTAAAAACATGAAAGGAAAAGGTGCAAGTTTGATGCTTACTTTCCCTTCAAATGAAAGGTATTTTTTAGCTTTAAGTATGTAGCTCTCTTGTACTTGTAATGTAGTTGAATACGAAACATTAGTTCATGGTTTTCAATGGGCCAAGACTATAGGTATCAATACTTTGCAAGTCTTTGGTGATTTAGAGTTAGTTATTAATCAAGTGAAAAACTTTATTATGTGTAAGAATTCATTGTTAAAATCTTACAAACATAGAGTTTCAAACTTAATGGATGATTATGATCCTATTAACATGCAATTTGTTCCAAGAAATGAAGAAAAACACATAGTATAAAATTATAAAGTACAACCACATATAAAGCTAGTTATCAGACCTTCACTACCTGATAATGAAGAAAATTGGCAAGTTTTCAAAGATGATGAGCAAATATGCTATTTTTGCAGTAATAAGCTAATTTTTTTGCATTAAATCAAGAAAAAAATAGAACACTTCTATGGTGACCACATTGTTCAATTGAAGAAAAACAAGTTTCCTCAAGGATTGGTCACACTAGAAGACATTTTAAGTTTTTATGTTAAGTTAAGAAAGGACAAAGGCAAGATTTCAACTCACGCAAATAACTATGAGGAGATCTAGGTGGATGATGAAAATAAACTATTTATTGGAAAGATATTTCCTTAGCTGAAAAAAAATCATTTATTAATTTATGTAAATAATAAAAAGATGTTTTTTCTTGGAAATACAAAAATCTAAGAGGATTTTATTCCAATTTAGCTCATCATACAATAGGGTTACATCCAAATTCCAAGCCAGTTAGGCAGAAGCAAAGGCCTATAAATCAAAAGAAAAGGCCTATAAATATGAAGATTGAATAAGGTATTATCTTTCCAATGAAGCATTCAATTTGGGTAGCAAATCGTGTTCCTATTTGAAAAAAAATGGAGAAATCAAGTTATGTGTGGATTGTAGAGATCTTAATAAAGCTTCATTAAAAGATCATTATCCGCATCACAATATGGATTAGATTTTAAGAATAGGTTCAGGTTCAGACAGAATTTGTCTTTTAGATGGTTACAGTGGATATAATCAGATCCTTATGCATGAAGAAAACAAACATTAAATAGCCTTCACCACAAAGTGGGGTACTTATGCTTATAAAAGAATGTGTTTTAGATTTTTAAATGTTGGTGCAATGTTTCAACGTGCAATGGACATGGATTTTCATAGCTTCTTAAATAAATGTATATTGGTTTACTTAGATGATGTCATTGTATCCTCAAATAAGTCTGATGAACATCTAATGCATTTGATGCAGACTTTTCAACTTTGCAGACATTTTAGAATATCATTGAATCCCAAAAAGTCTATTTTTTAGTACATTAAGGTAAATTGTTTCTAAACAATGTATAGCTATTGATACTTTTAGAATAAAAGCTATTTCTCAATTATCCTTTTCTCATCATAAGAAAACACTAGAAATTTTTCTCATAAAAGTAAATTTTGTTAGAAGATTTGTTCTATATTTTGCAACATTCTTCAAGCCATTAATAACCATGTTAAAGAAAGATAAGACCTTCTCTTGGACCAACTAAGAAAGAAAAGGATTTGAGGCCATCAAGTCAGCTATTTCACAAGCTCCTACTCTTGAAAATCCAAATTTTAATAAAGATTTTACAATGTATGCACTTGCAGGGGCTGAAACTATTTAAGCTATATTAACTCAGGTTAATGATGAAAACACTAAACAGCTAATTGCTTTCTTTGGATAGATTTTACATGACTACAAGACAAGGTACACATTTCTTGAGAAACAAGTAATTTAAGTAGTTAGAGGATTAAAAAACTTCAAGAACATGATTTTCAATAATAACATACATGTCTTACTTTCTTATCCAATTGTTAAAGCGTTCTTATTGAACAAAGAGCTGAATGAGAAGAGAGCAGGCTGTATTATGAAGTTCATGGAGTATGATGTTGACATCCTTGTTGCGAAAACATTTTAGGGAAAAGTTTTTTGTGAACATATAACTGATAATATGGAAAAAGAGTAGGCTGCAGAATTAGAAGATCCAGAACAACATGCTGAAATTATGTATCAGTAGTCAAATATCATGGTTCAAATATAATATCAATAACCTGAACTTAGTCAGGACATTTAGGAATCAATATGGATGACTGATTTGGTTAACTAGTTACAACACAAAAGTTATCCAAAAGGTATGGATAATAATAAATGAAGATACTTCAGGTTACAAGTTGTACCTTATATTTTCTTTGATGGTGTGTTGTTTAAAAGAGATAAATGGAATTTTTTTGTGATGTATTAATTATGATAGAATCCAAAAACTATTATCCGAATTTCATGAAGGACCTATAGGAGGCCACTTTTTAGCACGTATTACAATCTTAAAAATTATGAAATCAGGTGATTATTGGCGTAGCATATTCAAGGATTGCTTCGAATCCATCAGAAAGTGTACAAAATGTGCTTTCATTTTTGGAAAAGAACGATTAGCTTTTCTGCCCATATAGCCTATTTCAGTGGATCATCTATTCAAGCAGTGGAGTATTGACTTCATTAGTATGATAAATCCACCTTAGTCACAAGGAAACAAATGGATCTTGAATCCTACAGATTAGTTTACACGTTGGACTAAAGCAATAGCCTTGAAAGAAGCTAACAAGACTACAATCTTATCATTTTACAAAGGTATAGTTTGCATATTTAGTGTCCAACCAATTATCATTTTAGATAATGCCTTACCATTTCTTGGTACAAAGGTAATAGATTAGATTATTAATCATGGAATTCATTTAAGAACATCATCTAACTATTACCCATAGGTAATGGATTAGATGAAAGAACTGATAATAATCTCTTAAGGGTCATCAGAAGGACACTCAAATATAATTAGAGTGTTTGGCATCTGATGTTAAATTCAACACTTTGGGTTGACATAGTGACTCCTAAAATATCAGTTGACAATTCATTATACAAGCTTGTTTATGGAAGATAGGAAAGAATGCCAATCTCAGTTGAGCTGTCTGCATTGGATTTGATGCACCAGATGAAATTACTTAAGAAGGAACCATTGCAGGTTCGTTACGCAGAAGTAATGGAGATACAAGAGCTAAGAGATCAAGTTGATCTAAACATGGAAAAGAATAAAAAATAGATCAAGAAAACATTTAAGAAGAATGCTAAGTTCATAGTCTTCAATGAAGGAGACATTGTTCTAAAATGGGATGTTGATCATATAAATTGAAGAAACCACATGATGTTTGATACAATCTATAGTGGTTCATACATGATTCAGTTTGCAAAGAACAAAATACATTTAAGATTTCAAGGATGAATGGAGAGGAACTTCTCATTCTTCTGAATCGTATGTTTCTTAAACATTGTTATTAAAAATCATAAAGTGTTTAACTCAAGTAGGATTTCCCTTTCACTAAGTGCATTCATGCACATTGCAATGTTTTCAATTCAATAAGTATATTTATGCACATGATCTGGTTTCTATATCCTTTCCCAACTTTAGTTTGTTTTCAAAAGGAATTTTTGGTTATATGCTTTAACTCCATACCTATTTGACAAGAACAAAAAACTAGTGTACAAGCTAGCAGATAAATTTCCCCATAGGATCACCATAAATGTTGACAATTTTGAAACTTGTGCTCAAATGGGCAACTCAAAACTTCATTACGATGGATGGCATTGATGAAGTGGACCTGACTAGGGGGATGAATTACAATTTTATTATGTTTTTTAATTGTAGCAATTGATTAACTACATGTAATCTATAGATATGTATGGTGTTGCAAAATGTAACACCTTATAAAGATTGTACTTCCATGTTCGTCTTTAGCAAAGAAACACAAAATCCCTGAAGTACCAATGCATTTCCTTGATGAAGGTGGGAATTAAAGTTTATGTGAGAGGTTAAACTTATTAATGGAAAGTAGAGTTACAGTTTTCATGCAGCAGATTCATTTTAAGGTATAGGTACATTAAATCTCATTATTTATGCATGTTAAATACATTTAATTATGTGATTGAGTTTTTTTATTTCATTATACAATCAATATCCATGTCATAAACTTAAAAGCAGAAATAAGTATACAACTCAAGTACATAAATTAAATGTTATTTATTCATGAAGAAGTATAATCTTTCCCACACAAGCCATGGGATGTAACTCATAGCTAATGAATAAATAACTAAATGTGCATAAATTTAAAAGTAATACAATATAGAAGAAACCCATCATTTCGTTGGGTTTTTCTTCTAAGTCTTCTTTATCTCTAGCTCTACCTTTCATCCAGCTCTCCCGAAAGTCACATTTTACTTGAAAAATGAAAAGAAAAGGTGTCATTATTCAACTTAGGGTTTGATCTGTACTCATGTACTATCTAACTACATGTAGATGGATATATAAATAATAGATGCATACGGTACATCAGATACAAATACACAATTCATAAGATCAGTATTCTACAGTAGTACATATGATTCTTAAAATCATTAAAGAAGAAGCAATAGAAAAGGAAAAACTACAAAACATAAGAGAGGCCAAAAGGCCTAAATATTTTCCAACTATTCTCTTAAGTATGTAATTACATGTTGCAGAAAAGGAGAAAATAAAAGCATGTCTTAAAGTCCTCATTGTTAGATAAAGATTGCATAAAAATAGAGTTCAATGACTTTCATCCTATGGTACATCAAATTAGAATAACCCAAAACTACAAAATGGTATGAAAGAAGATTTTAACTCAGAGTTCAATAGCTATTCTAAAAATATAAGGAGTTATAGTGTATATCAGAAGAGAAACTTGCATGATTACTTCCATTCAAAGAAGAAATAAGTCAATTCAAAGAAGAAATAAGCCATTTCAAACTTTCAGAGATAACAATACATGTTTAAAATTTTCAAAGAAGTGAAGCGGAAGAATCAAAATATAAATGTAGGGATAGGAAATCTAAAGAGGGTAGGTTTTAATCAATTCCAGAACAACTATGATCAAAAAATAGTTGCCTAAAAGGAATGATAAAGAAACATTTAGGAAAGGTCCAACATATTAGTGATTAATTTATGTAAGGAAGGAGTTGTTGTTTCTAAACATATTTCATATAAAAGGAAATTGCATTCTTCAAATGTTACAAGTTCAAGTACAACAAAAGTAAATGAAGAAGTGTGCACTCATGAAAATAAGTCAAGTGTTCTCATATCATAACACTTCATGACTTGCAGTTAGGTATTTATAAATACACAAGTACAGATATTGGAGGTCAACTTTCAAAGTATTGAAGAATATAGAAATGGTACAGTCGATCTAGAGAAAAAAAGGATAAGTCTAGTTTCAACTTCCAAACAAGCTATAAAGTATTATTATAGTTCTAAAGAGCATGATTGCAATATGACCATTAGGGACCAACTAAAGTGCTTCATTAATGAAAGGAAAAGAAAGTACATTCTTCAAATTTTCAAAGTGAAAGTACAAAATTTTCCATTTGCTAAAAAGAAATGCAAATTTACAAAATCTTCAGTTTCATTATGTATCTCAGAAGCATGAAAGAATAAAATAAAATAATTACATCTACCAATCATGTAAGTACAAGTACAGTTGTAATCAAATCAAATTGAAGATTTAACAAATCTAGCATTTGCAGCAGATACATTTTAACACTAAATTTTTTTAATGTAAAGTGCAAGCTTTGAAACATGCTCCAAAGGAACTACATTTGTATGTATACACCATCAATTTATTCATTCAAAAGGGTTTAGTTGTGTCAACAGTGCAAGAAATACAACATTCAAGTTTCTATTGCAAAGGAAGAAGTACAGTAAAGTAAAGAGTCTTAGCAGTCACGCATCAGAATAAGATTCAAAAGTGCAAGATAACAGTATCAAGAAAACAACAATTTTAGTTACAAAATCGGGTTCAATGTTACTTTGAATAATGCACATTCATTTCCATACATGCCAAAAGTTTTGAACTCAAATAGGAACATTATTCTCGGATATATAAGAAAATGTCATCTTCAAGGTAAAGGAGTCAATTTACGAGGACCAACCTTCAAAGGAGGCATCGCCCATCAATATAATTTTTCAAGTATACATTTATCTAGAAAGAGATGTACTGAAACTGAGATATAAATCGCATATCTAAGGTAGAACTTTAAAATAGAGATTCCTTGATCATAAATACAAACAGTGCCAAGAATGCACAAAATAAAGAAATGAATAACTTGTATTGTTTTTGTTTTAAACAATGGAACATACAATACAGGTTTATGCATTTAACAATTTAAGGAGATAAATTGCCATGAATGAATCAAAATTTCAAGAATAATCTTTTCAAAATGTACAAAATAGGAAGAAACAAGTGAGAGGACAAACATTTTTTTGTTTTTAGATTGATAAAGAGAAGTAATCAATTTCATATTTCATCACCTTAAGGTAGGCATTTGACCCTAAATTATAGTTCATGATATATAAATATGGTACAAAAATTGATATGAGTTACAACTCAAAGCATCATTCTCATACAAGGTTACAAGTTATAGTAAGCATCAGCTTAGGAAATATCAAAAGTATAGAAATCATGAGAAAAATTTAAGAACATATTTTACAATAAAATAGATAAAAAGAGCAATGAAGATACATCCTTCAAAGTAATAAGGTATAGTTATTCGGGTTCAAACAAATATCAAAGCTACTTGTGCAACCACCATGATAATGTTTAGAATTTTTGGATGAATGAGTTTCAAAGAAAGAATTGTTTTAGAGGATATTTTGAATATAGTCTTGCATTCATAATCATATAATCAAATGGTTGTATGGAGAGGCAACAAATGAAAAGGTATAGGGCTCATAAATGAAACAAATGCAAAAGATCAAAATTAGGCAACCTAAAGCTAGTATGGATCAATCAAAGATGGATGAAGTTATCCTTCAGATTGACATTAACATGTGAGGTCCACAATGAATAATAATGGGTAAAATTCAGTGCATACAAGGTAAGGATCTATCACGATGAGGAGCATTTTACAAAATAAGTGAAAAATTTATAAAAAAAAACATGGAAAACTTCAGGTTTTGAAAATGAATAATCAATAAACAACTGGAGGTTTCCTCAATAATGGCAAGCCAGGTGAAAAAAAGCTCTCCTCTCATATAAATCACAGCTTATAAGATACAAATACTCAGAAAACCAAAGCATAAAGTAATGGAAAATTCACAAAGCAAAATACCCCTAATTCGAGTCATAGAAATAACATCAAAAGTAGAGGTTTCTTCAATAATGTCTATCATAAATGTAAATCCAGAGACTCTTGTGCTAGTTACTAGTCGAATCTCATATTTAATGACCGTCCAAGTAAAATATAACCTAATGGCAGAGGCTCTAGTAAAAACAAAGAGCTCATAGAAAAAATTATGTTGTTAGTTATGAATAAAAAGAAGATTGAATGATATAAACCCAAATTAGGTCGTAATAGTATGAAGCTCGGAAATTCAAATGAATTAACAAATGCAGAACTTCATAACAAAAAATAAGGACCGAGTTGCATTGTTGAAAGCTATTCAAAAGGAGGAAATTTTTTTTGTTATGGTTTCCATTACCCAAAATTTGGGGAAGAGGAAAAATATTCAAACCCAGAATGATGAGATGACTCACGGGATCCACGACAGAGTTAAAACCATGCCTTCAAAATAAAAAGTGTCAAATATGGGCGTAAAAATGAGTTAAACTCATAATAGCCATTTACAAATAGATTAGGGCTCGAATATAATAAGAGTCAGAGCAATATCATCAAAAACCAAAATCTTCAAATAGTAGTAAAGATTCTACGAAGATCGATATCACTAATGCAGGTATAATCGCAAAAATATTAAAACAAAAGCACAAAACCAAAAATAGATTTTTCATTCACATAAGACACTCTTGGTGACCATAATAGGAAAACAGAGAGCTTAGGGTTAATGGTACACTCAAAAAATAAAACAAAACAAATTCTTACCTTCAGAAATTCCAAAATTAAGACCTCCAATGGTGATCTTATATCTCACAAATCTCAAAACAGAGAAAAAATGATGGAGAAGTTGAGTTGCAACCCTCATAGAAATATCAAATCTTTGAAATGTAAAGAATTGAGCTCAAAATCATCATTCATGTGTTCGAGGAAACATTTTTCAAGGGCTTTGCCCCTTGTTCTTAAAAAAATGAAGAATGAATGGATAATAGGGTTTTGAGTTCTTTTACCCAACCCTAAACTCAACAAAAAATTTCCAACATATTAGGAGTTAATAATCCGTGGAAAATATTAAAAGGTACGAAAAATCAATTATGCAAAACAACAACTCACAACTCACCACAAGATCATCGTGGTTAAACGATCAATGTTTCAGATTAGTTAGTACGAGATCAATTGATGTAATTCAATGAATTTAATACAGTCCACCTATCCCTCTGTCGTGTACAAAGTGATCGCCAAAAAATATCAAACGGTCCATAGATCGATGGTATGCATCCATTATCCTATTCAATGCAAACTCTAGAGGTTCCTCTAACTCAACTAAGGTGAAAAGGAAGTGCACGTGTCTAGCTCCAAATAAACCCTAACTCCACCTAAGTTAGCGATTCCACCTTCAAACATCATGGTGGGTTGAGTTGTCATTGGAGTGCGCGAGCCTCAATTATTTAAAATTATTATTTACATTGACCCGTAAAAGGTCTAAAATCATATGCGACATATCAAAACCGACAACATGATTCATTATGATTATCTAAAAGGATTTAGTTCATATGTAAATCAAAAGGGTTTGAATACTATATGTTATATAATTTTGAGGTAAAAGTGTAATATATGGTCAAACTATGCTAAATGCCATGATTACATTAAATTCCTCAAAGATAACTTAAAAATTGTAAGGAAAATTCATAAAAGGAGGAAAGGTAGGTATTTGTGCATAAAATCATAAAGGGATAAAGGAGTAATATTCTTGCATATGCATAGATGGCCCCAACAGATTGTAAAAGGAAAAATTTGAACATGTACGCATCAGAGCCTACAGGTGGTCCCCAGAGGGGATGAAATGCATGGGTGAATTTTTTTCAAAGTAATTAAAGGAAAAGGAAATATTTTTCACACACAGGGAGATTAATTTTGAATGTGCATCTAAGGGGATTGAATTAAAATATGCCTACATGTAGCATTGCATATGGATCAAGTTGCAAGTGTCACATCAGGTAGAAGAAGGAAAAGATTGCATGCACATTGGAAAATACTTGCACAACAAGCAAGGGATATTATTAGCCAAATATTCGTCCTATTTTATTAAAAATAGATCAGTCAACTGCACTTGGACTAAATTTTATTTTTGTAACTAAGGCTATTAATGCCTCATTGTAATCAACATGTCTATTTTTATTCCTTTATTTATTCATGATAAAGGTGTAAAATTAACATGCATGGAAGAGTTAAAATTTAGTCTATTTTTAAGATGGTTTGGGTGAATAATCTAGCTATATGTTGATTAAAATTGCAAGGCACAGTGATGGAATTTTGGACAAAGGAGTGTTGAACCAAATTTTTCCATTTTTTCCCCTTGAATGAGAATTCATTTCTACATTTCTAATTATTTGTAGTGTTGTGTATATATCATTAATTCTTGTGAATGTCAAATTCCCTGATTAATCATCTTATCTTGCTGCAAATTTAGTAATTTCTGCATAATATTAATGTGTATGGCTATCTTATTGTGTTGTTGTGACTCATTCCCTCAATACACAAAGTGTTTTGGTTAATATTCTGCTGAAAACTATTTGTTTCTGAAACAAAAATTCATCCTCAATTTGATTACACATGTACTGAGTGAAAGACCACAACAAGTTTGGTGTATCACCTCATTTTCAATTCATTTACAGTCATCTTTTTACCATAAAAACCCTAAAAATTAGTTGTGGATACATCAAAAAGAAACCAGCCTTGATACCAAAGACCCACCTATAAAATAGGTATACCCATAGAACTAAGGTGTTTCCATTGTATCTACGAAAGTAAGAGATTCAGAGAAATATTAGAACCCCTGCAATCATCTCTAATCAAGGGTGCACTTTTGAGAGATAATAGGTTCTTGTTTTCTTGCGTTGTGATACTTATTACAAGCTAAAAATGAAGTCGTGGGTGCTTGCATATGTGTTTGTTTCATTGAATCTCCAATTCTTTTGATTTATTTTATCATAACGGTGAGTCTGTGTTACATTTCTCTGAGTTCCTCTAAAAAGTGTGAAAAGAACTTCATGGCCTTGAATTCTAAGGCATTTTTTTATCTGTACTTGCATATTTTTAATGTGGCTTTAAATGTCACTTTGTGGTAACCATTTTCCTATAACTCGAGCTGTATACCCTTTTCTTTAATATTAGTTTGTGTCATTTATTTTCCCTCCATGTCTATTTTATATAACACATAGTCACCATTTTGACGAGCCTGGATTTGTTTCTATATAATTCTATCTATATTTCTCTTCGAAATTCTAGATTATGCCCATGAATCAGTTTGGTATCTGACTGAGTTGGCTTTATCTAACATGTCATTCATGGCTCGCACCAGGGATCTTATTTCTTAGAAAAGTGGCTTGTACTATACATCTGAGATATTTTTTTCCTTTAGCGTTCATTGAGAGTTAGATTTACTTGGTGTACTTGTATTTGAATGTGGTTCTTTTTCGTGTTCTCTACTTTGTAATACCCATTCACGAGTCGATACTTTTAATCTAGATCTAGGCTCTGCATATTAAGTTTTGTGCTATGAGTTCATAATAATTCATTATTTGTGATATCCTAAAGCTATTTCGAGAATGTAAAATAGCCCAAGTTTATTGTATATAAATCTCGTCATTTTATTTCCTTTTTTGGTGGTTCAAGTATTTGACACCATTATTTTATTTGGGTTATCCTATTTTTCTCTAGTATAGCATTATTTGTTTTTCCATAATTTCCTAGGTAAAACAATCATTTTTTTGACCTCAAACTCGGGATTTGACAAATGTTTTATAAGTTTTTTTCTAATCGGCACAAATGGAAAATAAACAAGAGTTTGTAGTTTTTGGCTTTTAGGGACACCATTGTTTGTATTACCGAGATATATGTTTATTCTTGAAGTACATGGCTCAGAAATTAGTTTCTCGTGAAATATGTTTTCCATTCCATTTGGGTGGCAACCTAAATTACAACCTCCATTTCTAAATTAGGAGCTATAGTTTTTGGGATTTTCATGAAAAACTTCAAGAAATTTCCATTTTTTGGTGTGCCATATATGATATTTTTGTTTTGCAATTAATTTACCTATATTTTTCTTGATTGTGCAAATATGGGTCTTCTTGATCCATCTCGAATATTACAGAACCCTTGTTTCATTTCAATGTGCCACATATAGTGTTTTGGATTCTTTACTTTTCCATGGATGGTGGTTACTACTTTTCTTCTCTATGATATTTTGGACACGTAGTGTTGGGTATCTTGTAAGAGTTACCTGTGAAAACTTCTGCTTCATTTGTTCAATCTTCCCCTTTTGGTAACTTCAAACTCATTTATTGTATTTTAGAGCATGGAATATTGTTTCTTAACTTAAAACATAGCTCCCCAAAAGCTGAGTGAGGGTTTTGAATGAGATAAACTTTGAGGTGATGGATTAATCTAGTCCTATTAGCATTTGTATCCTTCATTGATGTTTGATCTCATATCATGATTCACATATGTGAAAATTGATACTTTTGTTGTAATTGTAATGAACATTGATTTGTATGGTTTATGAAATAGTAAAAGTGACTTCCTGTCCTTTGTATTTTGAAATGTATTCTACTACTATTACTAAAGCATTATGAAACATAGATGTGTATTACAATTGTATATGTAACCTTGAAAATATATAGAAATGTGTACTTTTAGTTCATGAATAGTTGTATCTTGTACCCTTTGAGTTGAGCTTCGAAGTACTTGCATTTTATGATAAATCAAATACCACATCAACATCTTACAAATATCAACTTATCTACTCTTTGTATTACTACATTTAGTCCATACCTTGAATGACCACTTTGTAGCTTGCTTTCGATCTGAAACTGAGTTCAGGTAGAAAGTCTCTTTTTGCATTTTATGATGTATCATGGAAGACTTGTGATTTTGATTCACTGTATCTTAGTTCTTACAGAATTGAAAAAATTTCTATTTTCAAATTTAATAGATAAAGGCAATTTTTTATGCTTCGAAGTGATCAAAAGTGTCGTTTGCAAATATGGATTTTGTATTTACTATTCTCTATATTATTTGCAAAGCTCCAATACTTTTATTTACTTGGTGGATCATAGGCTACGCTTGTAAGCCTATCTTGAACATCTGTTCTTAATCTATTTGAAATTGTCTATTATGAAAAAATTTATTGTTGATCTACAAAATTTTGAAAACTGTTTCTTTGGATTCTAGTAATTTTAAAGATAATCATAAACTCTGAAAATTTCCTTTGCAAAACTTTTATTTTGTACCTTATTAGAAGGTTGATCTCTTGATGTATATTTCCTTTTTCTAAAAACTCTACAATTTACTTACAGGGACTTTAGATGTAAAATTTAACTTGTTGCAAATTTGACTATAGATACTCTGATTTGATGGAAAAAAAGTAATTATATTTTGTTCCGAGTCTCCACTTTCAAGTTCTTTCCTGTATCATGTATTGTTTAAGATTCTTTCTTTTGCAAAAATGTGAACTTACATAAATATCCTTTTTGTTTTAGTTGAGTATAGTCTACTGACTTGATAGTAGTTGAAATTCAGTCAAAAACTACTACTCTTATTAGTTCATGACCACTTTTCCTTAATTCATTTTCCGTTTATTGATTTCTGCCACTTCAGGATATGTTTTGAGTTTATCAATGTGTTGTAAATTTGAAAACTGTACTCATCCTCCAGTTGATGAATGTAACACTCTTTGACTATTTTGTCATTGTTCTACAAACTAATCACCTTTTTTAGCCTTCTTTTTCTTGATATAAAATATTGATTGTTTGATAGCCACAATTTTTACAAAAAATTGTTTTTAGCTGAGTTAAGGTATTCTTTGTTTCTTTAAACTCTTTTCTTTGTAGCTGTTACTATTTGAGTTTTGTGCATTGATTGTAAGCTATACTTAATAGTATATAATTTTAAAACATACATTGATTTCTTCTGCCACAACCTATACCTGTACACTTAAAAATAATAGTTAGAAAATAAATATGATTTTTTTCCTCTCTTATGTTCCATAGTCGTTTTCTTTTCTCTTTCCTTTTCTGTCATGATTCTAGGAATTGTATGTGCTACTGTAGATATTTCTTTCTCAATTTTGTATCTATTACTTTGATGTACATTATGCTTGTTGATTTTGCAAGATTCATCTGCATGAAGTTAGAAAGTACATGAGTACAGATTAAACCCTGAGATATCGACTTATGTCATTTCTTTCTTTTTTAGTTACATTGTAGCTGTTGTGTGGAAAAGATGAAAGATGGAGCTGGAACTGGAAAAAATCTGGCTAGGAGAAAACCCAAGGAAATGATGGGTTTATTCTATACTCTTTTACTTTTAACTTTATGCACATGTACCTCCTAGTTTAGTAGTTATGAGTTACATCCCATGGCTTGTGTGGGAAAGATTAAATTTCTTCATGAATAAATGACAGTAATTTCTGTAACTAAGTTGTGTACTTCTTTTTGCATTCATCTTTATGACATGTATTGATTGTATAAAAAAATAAAAAAATAAATCACATAATTAAATGTATTTAAACATGAAGAAATAATGATATTTATAGTACTTGTAACTTAAAAATGAACTCTTCTGCATAAAAATTGTAAACTTGTTTGTTTGTATTGAGTTTAACTTCTCACATAAACTATGATTCCCACCTTCATCAATGAAATGCATTAGTTGTTTGGGGATTTTTTATCTCCTTTCCTAAGAAGAACATGGAAGGACATTCTATGTGAGGTGTTTCACTGTGTAACATCACACATAACTATAGATTACATGTAGTTAATCAATTCTTGCTACTAAAAATAAAATAAAAATGTATGAATACCCCTAGTTAAGTTCATTTCATCAATGCCTTCCATCGTAAAAAAAGTTTTGAGTTGCCAATTTTTGTAAAAGTGTAAAAATTATCAACAAATTTTGTGATACTATAGGGAAAGCTAACTACTACCTTGTAGGCTAGTACCTTGCTCTTGTACATTGGGTATGGAGTCAAAGCATATACCGAAAAATAGACCTTTTCAAAAAAATTGACCTTTCTTAAAACAAACTAAATCTCGGAAAGGATCTGGTAAACTAGATCAAGTGCACAAGTGCACTTATTGAATTGAAAGACAATGCAATGTGCATGAACTGCACTTATTAAAAGGTAAATCCTACTCTAACAAAACATTTTAGGATTTTTAATAACAATTTTTAAGAAACATACCATTCACAGGAATGGGAAGTTCCTCTCCATTCATCCTTGAAAGCTAAAATGCATTGTACTCTTTGTAAGATGAAATCATGTAAGGACCACTCCATATTGTATCAATTTTCATGTGGTTTCTTTGATTTGCAGGATCAACATCCCATTTTAAAATAATATCTCCATCATAGAAGACACTAAACTTATCCTTGTTATCAAATGTTTTCTTGATCTACCTTTGATTCTTTTCCATATTCAGATGTGGCTGATCTCTTAGCTCTTATAGCTGCATTAACGTTGTTTAACGAACCTTCATTAGTTTGTTCTCAAGTATTTCCATCTGATGCAGTAAATATAATGTGAGAAACTCAACTAAGTTTTAGGAAATAAGCGATAAACTATGCGGGTGAGTCCCTCGTAGAATCGCAATAGTAGCAACTAATATGTAGAAAATATTACAGAACTGAAATAAAAGTGTAGAATAAAAATAACACAACATAAGGATACAATATTTAACGTGGTTCACCCAATTTGGGCTATGTCCACCAAGAATCACTTGCTCATATTTTATTACAAGCCACCACTCTCTCAATACAAAACCTAGATCTGTTTGGAGCTACGCTAAAAAAATCTATAGAATTCACACCCGAATTCATACACATCTGCAATTTTACATCGTACCTATCATATGCACAAAACCACATAAGTAGACAAATACTTAAGTAGTTTTACAAAACCATGGGTATCAAAACCATGGGCCAAAACGGTCCCATAAACATATGGGTCAAAAATCGCACCTATATGATACAAATCATATTTCCTTGGTGAGACAATTGTGGAAAAGTGTATAGTACTCTTAGTTTACAGTCTTTAAGACTTTTAAACATGAAAACAAGATCCAAAACCTAAAAATATCCCATTTGGAGACTAGTTTTCCTCTGAGAAAGCTTCTCAACCCTTCACTAGTTTCTGTGAAGACCAACCAAATTTCAACACAATTTCATTTTTTCCCTTGTGACCATCTTGGTCATCATGTCTATAGGATTCTGACTGGTATGAATCTTCTCCATCTTGAACTTCTCTTCATCCAAAGTTGTCCTAATGAAATGGTACCTTAACTGTATATGCTTCATCTTAGAGTGGGAAGAAGAGTTATTAGCTAGGTGTATACCACTCTAACTATCACTATGCAGCTTTCCTTCCTCCTGCTTATGCCTTGAATCCTCAAGAAATTAATGTAACCAAATCATTTCTTTTCTTTCCTCTGTGGCAGTAACATACTCAGCCTCGGTGGTTGAAAAATCCACCAGCTTCTGTAGTCGTGAAATCCAACTTATTGATGTCCCACCTATAGTGTAAACATAACCTTTCGTGCTCCTCCTATTGTGTACATCTTTAGCCATATCTGGATCTACATAACCACACAAAGTTGTGTTTGATCCATTGTAGCACAAATTTTTCTCCATGGTCCCTCTCAAATACTGAAGGATCCACTTTCATGTCTGCCAGTGATCTCTACCTGGATAACTCATAAATCTACTCACCGCTCCCACTGCATGGGCCATATCAGGCCTAGTACACACCATGGCATACATAAAACTACCAACCACTGATAAGTAAGGTACCTTGGACATCTATTTTCTCTCTTGCTCTATCTTCAGACATTGGTCCTTTGATAACTTGAAATGTCCTACCAAAGGAGTCCCAACTAGTTTAGCATCTGGCATATTAAACCTTTTGAAGACCTTTTGAATGTACTCTTCCTAAGATAAAGTTATCTTTTGTTCCTTCCTATCCCAATAAATCCTCATACCAAGGATTTTCTTGGCTTCCCATAAATCCTTACTAGCAAAGGATTCACTTAGTTGATTCTTGAGTACTTTTAAATTTCTTGCATGTTTTTACCTATAACCAACATGTCACCCACATACAGACACAAGATAATATAACTAAAATCCTCAAATTTCTTTATATACACATAATGGTCAGAATGACATCTAATATAACCTTGTTCTATCATGAATATATCAAATTTCTTATACCATTGACATGGATCTTGTTTCAAGCCATAAAAGCTCTTCTTTAATTTACACACCATATCCTCTTTACCTTTGACCTCATAGCCCTCTGGCTGCTACATATATAGATCCTCCTCTAAATCACAATGGATAAATGCAGTCTTGACATCCAGCTTCTCTAATTTTAAGTCTTCTGTTGTAACTATTCCAAGAATAATTCTAATAGAAGTCATTTTTACAATAGGAGAAAAAATATCATCAAAATCTATACCTTTTTTTTGTGTAAACCCCTATACAACCAACCGGGCCTTATATTTTTTCTTGCCTCTTTCTTCCTCTTTGACTCTGAACCACCACTTGTTCTATAATGCTCTATTTCCTTCGAGTACCTTCATCAAATCCCATGTCTGGTTCTTTATAAGAGCTTGATGATCCTCATCCATGGCTTGCTCCCACTTCTTCCTGGCATCTACCTGCATTGTTTCATCAAAGCTCGATGGCTCTCCACTATCAATGAGTAATAAATAATAAAGAGATGGAGAAATACGTTCATTTTATCTTCTTACCCTAGAAGACCTCCTCAATATAGTAGTTTTTATTTCTTGTTGGGGAGGTTCTTGAATTCATTCATGTGTCACTTTCCCATCCAGAAGATGCTCCACCACTACATATTCTTTCTTGTATTCTTCCCTGTTTTCCTGCAATTGTTCCTTATACATGAATTTCTCATTAAAGATCACATTCTTAGATCAAATGATTTTCTTGTCCTTAATATTCCAACATTTATATCCAAAGTAATGACCACCTTAACAAATGAAATTACATTTTTCTGATTTATCCTCTAGCTTTGTCCTATCATCCTAGTCTATATGGAAAAACACCTCCCATTGAAAGACTCTAAGAAATGAATAATCAAATTTATTACCATACCAATCCTCCGTAGGTATGCCTCCATCCAAGGAACTTGAGAGTTCTCTTTTTATCAAGTACACAGCTGTGCTCACCGCTTCTTCCCAAAAAGAAAGAGGTAGTCCTACATGTAACCTCATGCTCCTAGCATGTTCCATTATTGTTTTTTTCATCCTTTCTAACACCCCTATCTGCTGCGGAGTTCATGGAACCGTCGTTTTCCTATGGATGCCATTCTTAGAATAGTAATCATCAAATTGAATACTACAATACTCCCCTCCATTATCTGACCTAAGACATTTTAGCTTAAGACCTCTTTTATTCTCTACCAAGGCTTTCCATTTAAAAAAAGTGTCAAATACATCAGATTTGTTTATAATTCAATAAACCTAAACTTTATTTGTTCAACATCAATAAAAGTAACATAATAACTTGAACCCCTAAGATATGATACCTGAGCCGATCCCCACACATCAAAATACACCAGCTCTAACTTACTTTGTTTCTTTGTAGGTCCAACCTTGAGAAATATTACTCGCTTCTGTCTCATATATATGCATTCCTCACATAACTCCAAACCTATTTTTTAATATCTAGGAAAATCCTTCTTTATGATCTCCATGCCCTTATGGCTCATATGATCGAGCCTATAGTGAAAAAATGATGCATCTACTTTTGAAGCCACAAGATTACAAACATTAGTACTATAAGTGGTTAAATACAAGGTTCTAATCTTCTTACTTCTGTCCACCATAAGACCACCCTTGGTAATCCTCCAAGAGTCTGTGGTAAACATCATAATAGAACCATCACTTCACATTTGCCCTTCCGATATCATATTTCATTTTCAAGTAGGAACATGTCTGACATCCTTCAATAGCCATGTATTCCTATTCTTCATATTAACCCAAACAGATCATTTTCCTACTGTATTGTAAGGATCATCATCACTAAGAAAAACATACCAAAAATCCCCTTGAATATAATCAGCAAAATAATGCCTATGTGGAGTAGCATGGAAAGAATCCACCGAATGTAAAACCCAAGATTTAGTAATATTGTCCAAAGAAAGAATCAAAACATCTTGACATACATTACATGTTTCCACATTTGCCTCCTTATTTTCTTCTTGTTATTTCTTCTTTACATGGTCAGACTATCCATAGTTCCAGTATACTATCTTTCTTTTGGATTTTGGCCTTTCTCGATCTTTTCATTTTCCACGGCTTCCTCTATTCTTCTATCTCCCATTTGTTTCCACTGTCAAATCATTTCCTGAAGTAGAATATTCCGCAGAGATTTTTCTTCACATTTCCTCGTTTAGAATCACCCAAGTTACAACATTCTCAAACTTCAAATTTGAGTTAGCTGAAATCAAGTCACTTACCACCATTACCAGGATATTCCAAATCTTAGGTAAAGAGCACAGAATTAATAAATCCCTAACTTCATCAAATTCTATTGTAACCAAATCTAGCATATTTACAACCGTATTAAAATCATTTAAATGATCTGTTACCGAACCATTCTCATACATCTTCATATTAAAAAAAAATTTCATTAAAAATATCTTGTTAGAGGCAGAGGTTTTCTCATACAACTTCCCTAATACATCCATCAGTTCTTTTGTAGTCTTTTCCTTTGAAAAATTAAATAATATTGAAGATGCAAGACACAGGTGGATTGTCTCAAGTACCTTCCTATCTAGGAAATCCCATTCTACATTTTTCATGCTCGAGGGTTTGTTCACCTTCTCAGACAATAGAATATAAAGATAATTTTGATAAAGGTAATATTTCATTTGCATCTTCCAACGACTAAAATTCTACCCATTGAATTTATCAACCCTTGATCTTCCATCATCTACCATAGCTCCCACTCAAGCTAAAAATTTTCTCTGCGATTCAAAACTTCAGCAAACCAAACCAGGATTTGATACCAATTCTTAGGAAATAAGGGATAAAATATGTGGATGAGTCCCTCACAGAATCGCAATAGTAGAAACTAATATGCAGAAAATATTATAGATCTAAAATAAAAGTGCAGAATAAAAACAACACAACACAAAGAGATAGTATTTAACATAGTTTGAAACACCTAATTTGGGCTACATCCACCAAGAATCACTTGCTTAGATTTTATTACAAGCCAACACTCTCTCAATAAAATACCCAGATCTATTGGTAGCTATGTTCAACAAACTCTACAGAATGCACACCCAAATTCATACACATCCGCAATGTTACATCATACATGCCATATGCACAAAACCACATAAGTAGAAAACTCATTAAGCAAATTTACAAAACCATGGGTATCACAAAAATGGGCCAAAACCATCCCATAAACATATGGGTCAAAAATACCTCCTATAAGAGAAAAAGAACATTTCTCGGTATATCGAGCACGTTTTGTTTCAAGGTTAGAAAAGGTGTAAAAGTGTACAGTACTCTTAGTGTATAGTCTTTAACACTTTCACACATGAAAATAGACTGCACAACCTAACACTGAGATGGGAATACTTACTTCTTTTCCACAAACAAGTTTGTATGCTGAATTACCAACTAATATTTTAGGAGTCACTCTATCAGTCCAAAGTGCTGAATTTAACAACAAATACCAATCTCTTTGGTTATTCTTGAGTGTTCTTCTGATGATCTTCAAAATATTTTTGTTATTGCTATCAGGTAACCCATTACTTAGTGGGTAATAATTAGATGAATTATTTAAATTAATTCAATTCTTGACAACCCAATATGTTACCTTTGTAATAATAAACACTAAAGAATTATCTGAAATGATAGTTGTTGGAACACCAAATCTGTAAACTATAACTTTGTAAAATGATAACATTGAAGTCTCGTTCACTTCTTTTAAAGATACTGCTTTAGTAAAACATGTAAAATAATCTATAGTAGTCAATATCCACTTGTTTCCTTGTGAAGAAGGTGGATTTATCATGCTAATGAAATCAAAACCCCATTGCATGAATGATTGATCCACTGAAATAGGTTGTAGGGGCAACAATGTTAAGCATTCTTTCCCAACAAAGAAAACACATTTATTACACTTTTTAATCCATTCAAAATAGAATTTGAATATGTTGAGCCAATAGTAACCATCTTTCATAACTTTCAAGGTTGTAGTACATGCTAAAAAGTGACCTCCTGCAGGTCCTTCATGAAACTTGGATAATAGTTGCTGAATTCTATCATAATTAATACATCACAGTAAAATTCTATTTATATCCCTTTTAGATAACACACCATCAATGAAGACATAAGGTAGATCTTTTAACATGAAAAATCTTCATTTATTATTTTCCATATCTTCCAGATAAGTATTGTGTTGTAAGTAATTAACAAAATCAGTCATCCATTTTGATTCTTGAAACTATGGATTGAGTTTTGGTTGCTGATTTTAAGTTCAAGATTTTTGACTGCTGATATGTGATTTCAGGTTGTTTTTCTGAATTTTCTAATCCTGCAACCTACTATTTTTCGATATCAGCAATCAGATGTTCACACAATCCTTTTCCTCAAACTATTTTTGCAACATGGATATCGACATCATACTCCATAACCTTTATAATCTAGGTTGCTCTCTTCTCATTCGTTTCTTTGTTCAAGGAGAATGTTTTAACACTTGGATGAGAGACTAATACATGTATCTTATTATTGGAAAGCATGTACTTAAAATTCTTTAATCCTCTAACGAATGAAAGTACTTATCTTTCAAGAAAAGTGTACCTTATCTCATAGTCATGTAAGATTTTTCAAAACGAAGCAATTGACTACTTAACATTTTCATTGTTAATCTTAGTTAATATGGTTGAAATGGTTTTAGCTCTTGTAAGTGCATACATTGTAAAATCCTTGTAAAAATTTAGATTTTCTAGGATAAGATCTTGTGAAATAGCTCACTTGATAGCTTTAAATCCTTTTCTCCCTTCATTGATCCAAGAGAAAGTTTTATCATTATTTAATATGTTTGTTAATGGCTTGACTAATGCTACAAAATATGGAACAAATCTTCTAACAAAGTTGATTTTTCCAAGAAAACTTTGGAGTGCTTTCATATGATGAGGTAAGAATAGGTGTGAATTGCTTTGATTCTCAAAGGATCAATAGCTAAACCTTGTCTCAAAATAATGTGTCCAAGTAATTTACCTTGATGAATGGAAAATATAGACATTTTGGGTTTCAATGATATTCTAAACTATCTACAAAGCTGAAATTTTTTCCTTAAATGCATAAGATGATCATTAGAACTCTTCAAAAACATAGTAACATCATCTAAATAAACTAATATGCATTTATTTAAAAGGATGCAAAAGGCCATGTACATTGCACATTGAAACGTTGCATCAACATTTCAAAGTCCAAAAGGCATTGTTTTGTAAGCATAAGTACCCCACTTTGTGGTGAAATCCGTTTTGTATCTGTCTTCTTCACACATAGAAATCTAATTGTATCTGTTGTAACCATAAAAAAGGGACAGTCTTTCTGAACCTGAAACTATTTTTAAGATCTAATCCATGTTGGGCAGTAGAAACTGATCTTTTAATGAAGCTTTATTAAGATATCTAAAATCCACACCCAACCAGATTTCTCCATTCTTTTTCTAAATAGGAACAAGATTAGCTACCTAACTCGAATGTTTGAATTGAAAGATAATATCTAATTGAATCATCTTGGATAACACTTTCCTCATTAAGGGTTCAATCTTAAGAATTTTAGGCCTTTGTTTTTTCCTAACTGGCTTGGAATTTGGCTGTAACTCTATGGTATGTTGAGCTAAACTGGGGTACAAAACTTTCATATTTTGGTATTTCCAAGCAAAAACATCTTAGAAATCCTTACACAAATTAAAAAAATATTGTTTTTCATCTTGGGAACATTCCTTTCCAATAAATAGTTTCTTTTCATCATCAACTAAGATCTCTTTGTAGTTATTTGCATGAGTTGAGATCTTCCCTTTATCCCTTTTTAACTGAGCATCAGAACTCAAAATATCTTCTAGTGGGACCAATCCTTGAGGTAGATTGTTTGTATTTAATTGATCAATTTGGTTACCATATAAATGTTGCAATTTTTCTTGATTTATTGCAAAAAATCAGCTTCTTACTATAGAAATCTACATATTTGCTTATTATCTTTAAAAACCTACCAATTTTCTTCATTATCAGGTACTTAAGATCTGATAATCAGCTTTATATGTGGTTTTACTTTGTTTTTTTCGATATGTTCTAGCACCTCAAAGTTAGCACCAACTGCTACAAGTCTTTCTGCATGTTTGTTTTCAGATCTTGGAACAGATTGGAAATTAATAGCACCAAAATCTTCCATTAAGTCTGAAACTCTATGTTTGTAAGATTTTAGTAATGAATAATTACACACATTGAATTTTTTTACTTGATTAATGACTAAATTTGAATCACTAAAAACTTACAAAGTGCTGAGACATCTTTTTCTGGCCCATTGCAAACCATGATTTAATGCTTTGTATTTAGCTACATTACAAATATATGGGAATTTCTGACTTAATGTTGAAAAACACCTTTCGTTTAAAGGGGGACTAAGCATCAAACCTGTACCTTGTCCCTTTTTATTCTTGGCTCCATCGAAATGAAGCTTCCATATCCCTTCTGTTATTTTTTCTTTTTTCGACAACAAGGGAATTGGTGCATTTTCATCATGTAAATAATAAATGCCAAAAAAACCTTCTTCCACTTCTTTAAAAGGGTGATAAACATGTTCCTCTTCATTATTTTCATCCATGTACACATTAGAAATGCCATCAAATGTTGAAATATGTGTTATAACATCAAAATCAAATTGATCTATGGTTGCATAATTTGCTGCAACATTTGAAATATGAGGTTCAATGTGAAATCTAGCTAGAGGCTCTAAATTAACGATAACTTTATTTCCATAACTTGTAGTAAAGAATAAGAATGAACAATCTGAAGAAATATAACCTCCTATCTTTGCTGGAAAATCTCTTTATAAACATAAGGAAAAGTAGGGAGGTAAATCTACAACAGTAACATCTTGTAAAATAGAAACATTTGAACAAGCAAGTAAAGTTACCTCCAAATTTCTAATGATGCCAAAAAATTTGTTGTTGTTTTTTCTAACTGCAACACGCTTGTATCTGTGGGATCATACTACAGGACTAATGTTTCTACAAACTGCTTTAGGCATTAGTGTGTTTTTGTACCATTGTCAACCATGCAATTATGACCTAAATGATCTCTACTGATCAAATATAGATAAAAGTGTGGTGGTTTTTTAATATAATGAGTATTTAAGACCTTTGTACCATCCATTTAACCTTCTTCATAAAATCTTGCTCCATTGTACTAAGAACCATATCTACCTTTTGAGCTTCCTTTTCTGTAGGTTTTGAAGAAATCTATAGCTTAGTAAGCTCGTGAGCAGGTAACTCATGTTTTCTTGGAATACTTGGAGCATCCCATAATGAAATATTAATATTATGCTTCTTCATTAACTCAATAATATTAAAAGAAGAAACCATATTTGAAATAGCTTTGAAAGTTTTAGCATAATCTTTAGCAGAAAATGATGGTGCTTCAATAACTTTTGAAATATAAGGTATGAATAGTCGTTGGGGATCAAGATACAATTGCTTTTTATGCTCTTTAGGAGATGAATTGCTTGTTTTTTTAAAGTAAAAGCAGAGTTATTTTTTTTTGTTACCTGAATTTGATGGTTTGTTGGTAACTGTATGCAGAACAGGTCTGTTTTCTTATTTTTCTTTATCTTGGGCCTTTTCTTGAAACCTAGTTGTGACCTCAATATAATCTTCCTCTCTAAAGATGACTAGATTATGTTCTAGTGGTTTTTGACTATGAGCATATTGCTGCCCACCCTCTATTTGAGGAATAAATTATGCTTTAGATTGAGATTGTGCAACAGCATTCAGATAATTAGCAACTAAATGAGGTTGATTACAAGGTGAACACCATTCTTCAGAAGCCATGTTAGCTAGAATGAGAGCACTAGATGAACTAGGATCTTTTGGGTCAAATTGCCTTGGCTAATATGGTTGTCTACAATTCTAATTTTACTGAAAAGGCTGCCTATTCTACTGGTTTTGCTGGTAGGAAGCTTTATAGGGACTGTTACGCTGAGCTAGTTTATTTTCAATTGACGTCAACTTATTCCCCATAGTATACAAAGCCTTAAATACATCTTCCGATTGAGGTGCAACAATAAGCTCTAAAATGGTAATAAGCCGAGGAAAAGGTGCAAAATCTTCTATAAGAGGCATTGAATGCCTTGGCGCTAATTTTCTAGCTTGAATAGCAATATCGTAAGTTGTTGGGAGAGTATCAAATCCCATAGACTGAATCATAGCTAAAATGTCACTATTTAAAGCTCTAAGATAATATAGAAATGCATGATTAGCTTGAGGCTTAACACTGGCTAGAATTATTCCCCAAGTTCTAGCGAATCTGATATTAAAATTAGCCATAAATTCATGAGGAGCTCTTTTGATTGTAGCCAACTATTCTATGAGAGATAAATGATCACAATGGTCTTGAAATTTCTTATGTAATTTCTCTCCTAACTCATCCCAAGTTGTTATACTCCCTATTGGTAATGTTCTGTACTGTTTCAAAGCTTGTCCTTTAAATGATACAGCTGAAATTCATAAGGTCACATCTTCATGAGTTATATTGTGAACTAAAAAAAGGGTTGCAATATCTTTAATATGCTCAGTAGGGGTGATCTTATTTTCACCAGTGAATGAAGTTAAACCTTTTAGGGAAGCAATAGGTATATCATGGTGAAGGAAGATGACGAGGGTTTCCAAAATCAAGCTTATTATAAGGTAAGGTATTGCCAACTCTTCTTCTTCTTACATAATTCAAAGGTAAAGAAACAAAACTAGCAAGAAATCCTCTTACCGATTATCTTGTAGTGACTTTAGGCATCGAACAAGATGCAAAAACGGACTGAAATCAGCCTTACGGAGTCGTAAAGTAAATATTTTCATATTTTACAATAAATTGTTGCAACTTGCCTTGATTCTAAAGTGAATTTTTGTTGTTGTAAATTGTTGTAATATGCTGAAATTTTTTGTAATTTTCTAGAGATCTTATCCAATCCCACTGGGCATGCCAAAAAATATTATCTCTCGAAATTGCACCCTATTTGAGAGATGACAACAAGGGTTTTATGCTTTTTTTGATCTCTCACTTTCATCGATATAATGGAAACACCTCAGGTCTGTGGGTATACCTATTATTGAGATGAGTCTCTTGTATCAAGGCCAGTTCCTTACTGATGTATCCTAAACTAAATTTTTGGGGTTTTTAGGGTAAAATGTGACTGTAAATGAAATTTAAAAAGGGGTGATACACCAAAATTATTCAGGGATTTGGTTGATTATATGCAAAATAAATTTTAGAATGAATTTTAGATGCACAAACAAATGGCTTTCAGTAGAATATTAAGAAAAAAAACTTATGTGCTGGATGATTCACAACAACACTACAAGATAAGCATGCACACTAATGCTATATAGAAAATACCAGATTTGCAGCAAAGGCAAGAATGATTAAATCAAGGTATTTACATTCACAAGAATTAATGGAAGATATAGACCAATATAAATAAATTGAAAGGCCAAAAATGACTCTCATTCAAGGGAAAAACTAGCTGAAATATGCTTCAGCACCCCTATGTTAAAAATTCCTCCTTTGTGATTTACCAATGCAAAAAATATTTAACCAATTGGGTCACACTCCCCTTGATCCCTTTTCCAATAGCCAACTTAAACACGCTCACCTAATCATGACCCTTTTACCCCACATTAATATTAGTTTAATTATTTACAATTAAAGTAATACCCATCCTCACAATATTCATTATTTAATTACCTTAATTAAAACTAATTTCAACCTCACCTAGACACATCATCCCATGACCTCACCTAGACATCTCATCACAAACCTATTCTTAGCATGTTTCCCTTTTTACTAGGACTCAATATTCACTCACCATAACTAACTAAGACTTAGTCCTACCAACTTTAATGAACTAAGACTTAGTGTAACCCTAAAATCACATGCCTATTCTCCCTCTAACCACATTCCCACTCATTAAAACATAACATTCCATTTTCATTGGAGAGAATAGAAACAGTTGGCCAAAAAGATTGCCAAGATCTAGCATTTTTAGTAAACATAGGATTTCCCACCTTAACTGATGTCGATCAACCATAAACTAACACCAGTCACCTAAAACCGACATCAGATACTATATGTCCACTTTGGTAACCTTGTTTGTAAGGTTGGACACATTCTCAATATTGTTTTTAAAATGAAGGAGATCTACATGCAAGTAAGAACCATAGCCCTTTCGCACATCTAGACAGCGATAACCCGCACCAAGACTGATCTGAAAGTATTTGTATCAACGGTAGCATTCTCATAGCCCTAAGCACAATTCCACATATCAACCATCACCATTGTCTAGCCATCAAATATGCAAATACCAGTAAGTGTATCTCTAACATGCATCATTTCATACTTGTCTAGATTATAAAGTTTCTTCATCTTTTTTTATCAGCATGCATTTTCATTTTTCATCCCACCCTTGTTACCTTAATGTGAACCCAACCATCCCATCACTAACAACCATTTAATCACCTACAATTGATTCTTAAATAACTATGAGTACCCCCAACACCTCAATAGACCTAATTATTCCACTTTCCATCTCTGTTCAATTTTAGACAAACCTCCAAAACCCATTTTATTGAATTTCTACCATCCCGACTTAACTTTTGGTGGTTTCCTCTTAACCATTGTTGGTCATACCTCACTATTGTCAGTCTTTCTTTGGTAATCTTGCCAATAAAAAAACCTAATAACCTACATCCAAGTGACCCAAGCTACCCAGAATATGATCCTAACTTGTTCTAGTACCTTGACTACCTACCCAACTCCCTGATCTGATCATAAACTAGCATGTTAGATTAGATTTTTTTATTGTACTCAGATGAGATACCTAAATCATATCAACTACAGTAGGATTTTATTTATCTATGCTATCTCTTGCATTAATTCGTATTAAAAATTGGGTAGACTGCCACCAAGGAAGTACCACACTTCCTGGATCTAGCACACGCTAGGCATCCCACTGACATAGATTGTTTAACTCTCTTCCCTGGTCTTGTTCTATATTTCAGGTAGTTCCTCCTAGCCAAAAGGAAGATCACACAATCAACATTGGATCAAGAATTCAGAATGTGTGCATAACCTCCAACTGAGCATCACAACAAGTATTCCTCCTTGGCCCATACCCTTATGTGTTTTGTCAAAACCCTATAGAAAATGGTGAAACATTTTGGCATGCCCGATGGGACCCATTAATGGTTCCTTTGTATTTTATTCATTCCTAGGTGAAAGTTGTGTGTTTTTTTCCCTTTATAAAAGCTTCCACATTAATTTTCTTCTCTAGAATATTCCCCTTTTTCTATTGTCTAAAAGTAATCGAGTTTTGGTGCTTTAAAAATAATATTTGTTTCTTTCATTAGTATTGCATTAGTGAAAGAACATCCCTCTTATTGTTCATTACATGTTACATCGAATACCACATTTCAATTTGGGTATAAAAACTTGCATGGAATTCTGATTTATTGCATTACATCTCACATTAAAATTGAGTGCAACGTATACGCTGGAATTCATGACCAGCAGATGGTTGACACAATTGAATCATAGAAAGCACATTCTTTCTTCTCTCTCTTTTCCAAACTACACAAATTGGAATATATAAATCTTCTTAAACAACATCCCACCTGCAAGAAGTTGTCAAAGATAATAAGATCAGAGGATTGAAAATGGGCACCCAATTGGTTATCATTGTCTAGTCATCACCTCAGAGAACAAACCACCCCCACAAAAACATAACCTAAAACTTGACCTTTAGAATTTCCTTCTTCGTAGGAAGCCTTCCTAACCAAAAACTCTATTCTAAATTCACAAGTCAGTCTTTAAATAGCATAAGCTAAACACACTAAATTCACTTGTAGGATTACGGGTTTTATTTTTGTAGCTTTGTGCTTGACTTATGTTTTAAGGTGTGAGGTTGTATTCTCCATTTTTCTTTCCTTTCACACTCCATAATCATAGTTGGTGTATTCCAACTGTGTTTTAGTGTGTTAGGACTCATTTTTACCATACTCAGACTTCTCGGTTGGTATCTCATTCAACCTTTATTCACAAAAATAAAAAATTTCTTCATTCTATAGATTTCACAGTAACCGGCATCGATTTACATCTAACCATCATTGGTTTACCTGATCGGTGTCGAGTCCTTATGCTTTTGTTCAGTTTACCCAAATAGCATTATATCATTTTATTCTCCATTTAAAATCTCTGGATGCCAAAATATCCTCTACATTATGATATTATTTACTAAATATATCTTCCCCAATTGACTTTCCCTAGTTTCTGCCTCACTTGTTCAAACTATCAATTTCCCACAGTAACTGGCATTGGTTACTGTGATCTTCATTGGTTAGCTAAATAGGCATCGGTCTATCTATTTTGATTTTTAAGAAAAACACCTACCAAATAAACTCTCATAATCAATTATTTTCCATACCTGATTTTTTGTATCATTTACAGAATACAGTCTTATCAGGTCAGCATTTAATCACCTAGTGCTAACTCGTACCCAAAATAACGCCCTCGTATTTCTTGCTAGCTACTAGCCACTCCCACATAGTCCATCATTTCCATCCATCCTATCACCTATGGATCTAACTCATCCTATTCCCATCACTACCAGAGACGAGGAGTTCGTGAAACTCCTTGAATAGAATCCCACTCCCCTCTAGTACTATCTTAATCATTCTTCCACCCAAGATTCCTCAGGATAGTTAATATATGGGATGCATGTATCTATCCCTCCTTCTCTCACACCCACTTTTGTGTCAGATAGAACGAACTCGGCACTACTGTTATCCTCTTTACCACCTGTGGTGTCTCACCTAGATCCCACATCCGGGATAATTGCAGTGTCTACGTCATCTATTCCACCGATGACATCAATTGTCCCTCCGACATCCACTTTGAGTATAGCCCCATCTATACCCACAACCTCACATATACCTATTGCATCATAACCACCTCCAGTGTTGGTAGCTTACACCCCTTTGCAAAATCTCATCCTTTCTATCCCAAAGTCCTTACCCCCCATCACCAGTAGATTTGTTATGACTACTCCACCTACTTACATGTACTACCAACAACCCTCAATCTCATATATCACTTATTTTGGCTATGTTCATCCTACATCTATTCCTCCATTGTAGTTCTCATACTCAGTGCCACCATAAACTAGCATACCACGCACTTCATACATTCAGCATCAACCCCCTTTCTCTTCAGGGGGCACCCATTCATCCTAGCCTACTAACGACCTCATTAAAATGATTATGAAAAAGATGCAAACCTTAGAATCATCTGTTTCTGAATCTCGTAACTTTAACTTATGATGAAATCTATAACAAGCCTATCCATAAATCTATTCCTATTCGTCCCTACCCTATACATTGGGAAATGCCTAAATTCAACCACTTCAATAGTAAAGAAGACCCAAAACAACACTTGTGGTCGTCCAAACATGGGTGCCACCTAACCACCCACGATGATGTTTTTCTCCTGTGAACCTTCCCAATGTCCTTGACAGGACCAGCACTAGATCGATATAGTGGACTACCTAGACATTCCATTTATTCCTTTAATCAAGTAGCCCAATCTTTCTTAGACCATTTTCAATCAATTTTACCAAGAAAATCACCATGACTGATCTCTATCCAACCCAACAGTATGAAGATGAATCTATTGCATATTTCGTTGCCCACTGGAGGAGTCTTATTAACCAATTAATGTTCCAGCTACCTTAGACTAAACTTATTCAGTTGTTTACTAGATCTTGTGCCAAACACATCTCAGTAACTCTACAAGTACAAACCTTTTAAAACTTTGATGAAGCATTCACCATGGAACGAAAACTAGAAATTCATGCCATTGAAGAAAAGAAAATCTAATTATGAAACAAGAACACCCAGTTCAAATCCAACAAATATTCTTAATCTTCAAAACCCCAAAGTAACTATTCAAATCTCAAAGGATCTTCCAATGTGGTAGTCCTCAAGATGGGAGCACCTTATCCTTCTAATCAAACCCAACCTTCTTCAAATGTTTCTCGTGTCTATGAATTTTAACTCCGATGGGAGCAGCAGAAGTAAACTTCGATTAGAGAGCCCTATTCTTCAATTTTGGAAAATTTTCTTAAAGCCGGAGCCATTACACTTCCTCCCATAAAACCTCGTATAGGTTTTGATCCTTCCCATCCTATGCCTACATGGTATAAAGAACACAACTACTATAATTAACATTGTGTTAAAGGCAATAGTGATAGTAACTACATAATGTTTAAGAACATTGATAGATAATGGAGACCTTGTTATGGAAAACCCAAACGTGATAGAAAATCAAAACTTGCACATATTTAAAAAAAAATTTCCTAATCATAAACCATCATCTAATCAGGATATTGAACCTTCATCTAGTGACAATAATGTTTGTGAAGTCAACCCAATTTTTGATATTGTACCAACCGTTCCTCAAAACCTACTTTCTTCATCTATTGAGAAAATTTTGGCACGATATCCTCTACCCAAAAATGAGCATACCACTTCTACTCCTTAACCCACAAAGGATTCCCCCTCATCTCCCCTACTATCATTAAAGAACCTACACCCTCTAACGATGACATTTCATTGTCTACCTCACAACTTACCAAACAGTCAACACTTTTAATTGTCCCATCCACAGGAGAATCATCATCACCTTCTCCTCCACAAAAACTAAACTCCACATCACCCCACCTATTATCTCTCCTACCCATGGGAGACTGATTAAACATGCCACTACATATTGGGGGCAGTTCGCCCTTAGCATCCTAGAACCCCATTGATAGGATATTGGCTATTTTGCCTACAGTATCTAAGGCTAGCCAATTCCTTCTCTCGCAGACATATTTTATAGGGATTTCCACCAAAAAAATTCCATCCTCTTCTTCAGTAGTCCCATTTTCATGGCTGGTTGATCGCTTGGATTAAGTTGATCATTCCATGCTCTAGGCACGTCTTCGGCTCCCCATTTCGAACCAAATGCAAATGTTTCATAAAGATACTTCCATGATCTACCCAAAGATATTTTGAGCAACCAAATCAACATTGACCATGCCTATTGAAATGGATTATTCTTCATCATCCCTACCTACATCATAACCACTACCCATAACTAAAACTATTCCCAAACCTCAAAACCTACACATGCCTATCTCCTCACCTGTATCTATACCCATCACTACTTTTGGTGTCATGCTGACATCAAGCCTTACTCACTCACCTATCCAATTAGACTTAGCCATGTCTTCCTAATCCTGCACAAAAATTATCCTCAGCCTAAAAGGAAAAACCAACCTTCTAGGCTGCATACACCGATCTTGCTTACCACACCTTTATCACCTTCCCCCCTTTTTTCCATCATAGGTCCTTATCCATCAACCTTGATCAAACATTATCCTACCCAAGGAAATTCAAAACATAAACAACCTATTGTTTCCTAACAATTCCTCGTTACACCTCATTCGCCCAAAAACCAAACACCCTCACCCTTACCCATGCACTTCTTGCCACCGATACCTCCACCAGTAACTATAACCCCAACCTTGTCTATACAACTTCAACCAATCCCGTCTACCTAACCTCTACCAACCACCTCCACTATAAATCAGTTTCCCACATGGGTAACCCATACTCTTCCACCATCTGCTTTCCCTTCTGCATCCTGTACCCCTATGTCTTCTTTACCCAAGAAGGTGCAACCCAAAGATAATAACCCACTAACCTCCAATAAGGTAGTCATAACCAACAAAATATTCTAGTGTTAGCTCTCTTACAAGGCCTCTTACCCAAGAAGATGATATCAAAACCAAAAATGATAACACTTACCAAAATCATGGGCCAACCCATTCATCCTCATATAAAACATCTTCCCTCACAATCATCCACACCTTTAACCAAACCCACACTCACTTCCCATTGTGATCCATTAGTGGGGTCCTATGCCAACAATTTAACCAATCTCTTCATGACTTCTGTCATCACAATAGTATCACTTCAACCTTATAACCCTCTCAAACCCAAACCAAAAGAGTTTGATGAAACCAATATTTGTGTCTATCATCATGTGTCAGGACATGATGTATAAAATTATAAGGCTCTAAAGACCATTCTTCTATAAATTTGTCCTCCTGAACAAAACTTTGATGATGATGACCTTCTTAATGAGGACCATGTTCCACTTTTAAATGTCACCACACATCATTGCTCTTTACCCATTGAGTGGTCAATATCTCCACCCCCACAACCATTTTTTCCACCTCCAAAATTTTAGATCAAAATGGTCTGTATTAGAAAATTGGCCAAATCACCACCCAATGTAAGTGTGCCCTATTCATTTCATAAGGCTCTTATCCACTGCTAGGATTTTTCCCCTCATGTCATTATACCTTTCATGACACACCCTCTCCATCCACCTCCCCTAAGATTAACATGGTTCACGTTGCTACCCGCACTCAGAAAGAAAAATTTAAAGAAAAATCAACTAGACCATCAACTATCCCTTTTCCCAATATACCATCTGCACCCGCACCCAAAATCACCATCCGTGGACCTACATACACTATCTCTTTCGGTGTCACCCATTGCATAATGATAAAACAATTACATCAATTTCCTTTAAATATGTCTTTGTATGATCTCAACAAAACTTCCAAATCCCACAGAGAAGCCCTTATCGAGGTTTTAAAATCCATCAAACTTTTACCCAATGACCCCACACCAATGGCCTCCATTATTACCCCTCACCATGTTGTCTTGCTAACAAAATAATATACTTATTCTACCCCCATCCCCACTCATCAAGTTGTTTCCCTCAGCTTCTCTGATGAGGAGATTTTACTTCTCCAGTCAGATGACCCTCTTCCTGCCCTATTCATTTTTGTCTATATCAATAACATATGCATACGACATGTCATGATGGATGGTGGTGATAGCATTAACATCATCTCCTCCCATGCATACAATAAAATGAGTATCCATTCTAATTGTCTGCAAAATAACCCCATCATGTTGCGCTCCTTCAACAACCCTATTACCTCCACCCTTGGCACCATTATCCTTCATGTCCACGTAGGCCCTCGCACTGTCCCAGAACTATTATAATTCTTAGAGGGGAAGTTCCAATATAACCTATTTCTCAGCAGACCTCAAATTGGCGTTATGGGTTGTGTCCCTTCAACTTTACACTGCTATGTAAAATTCAAACATGAAGGACATAATTATACCATCCCCACTCACTCGTCACTATTAAAAACTTGTAACATGTTATACTGGCCCAATGCTGTACTTGTACAGTTCAAGACATCTACCACTATCCCAATGATCCCATCCATCAATTTTTCCACAACCTCTCCCACATCTAACTCTTCTATTCTTACTGACACTATGGCCTTTGCAGCTGCGCTCTCTAATTCTCAACCAATTGCTACCCCTCCTACCTAATCATCTAGCGAATCATCCATCCCCACCACCCACATATCGACTACTAATCCCGTAAAAGGTGTTTTTCAATGCCTCACTCCCGGGGAGTACCACCTATACAATATAGACACATTCCTTACTCCCCAAGAGTATGAAAACCTACGTTAGAAACCTCATTATGAATACCACATAGGCAAGATTTTCCCTTATTGTCCTCCCCACCTTCGCACTAACCTAATGTATGGGGGACTTTATACTACCACTTATTCACATAAACCTCCATCCCAAACATGATCATTTTCATCTAACCTCAAATCCCTTACTAACCTCCGCTTCACCCACACTTTCCTTCACCGTTGTGATGGACAGGCTTTGGCTTTGGTTTTTACAAGCAAGTCTACCATATTATCATTTCTTTTACAACCTGTAAACACAATGATTGTAGTGGAATTGGCTTTACCGCATCACCTTCCAAGAAGGCCCACATCAACCTCATTGAGGAAGAAAAACCTTATCCACCCCATTCACTAATGCCACCATCTTCACTCATGGAGTCCATAGATCCTGAATCTATTCCTCCCAACTTTTTGTTTTTGTAAACATGATTTCCCTAGGACCTCTAGCCTATCAACATGATGGTGAGGTTACTTATTCTCTTCCCTTCAGGTATATCCTGACATGATTGATGATGATACACCTTCTATTAACATCATTCAATGTTAGGATGATGATTCTATCATCACCTATCTGGGTGCAGAAGATTCTTATATTCACCGGTCATTACCCTCTAAGACGATAACCATGTTGAATGAATCAACTATCGAAATCAACATTAGAACTTAGGATGACCCACACATTCTAAAGATAGGTCAGTCCTTAGATGTTTCTGAACAGGAAGCTTTTACCTCTTTCCTTTAAAACCATAGCAATTTTTTTAATTGTCATATGCCGATATGCCTAGTACTGACCCGAAAATCATGGTCCACAACATTGTAACCATTCCTAATGTAAAACCCATAAAACAAAAGCTACGGAAAATTCATCCTCACATTTCTCTTTTGGTCAAATAAGAAAGTCAGTGCCTTCTCTCAGTTTCCTTCATCCTATCCATTGACTATCCCTAATGGATTTATAACATTGTTCCTATAACAAAAGCAACAGGGGACTCCACATTTTCATAGACTTATGTGATGTCAACCTAGCTTATCCCAAAGATGATTTTCCCCTACCAGGAATTGACCAACTACTTGATCTTAATGCCGCTCATGAGATGCTATCACTCATGGATGGATTCTTGGGTTATAATCAAATATTACTCACTCCATAAGATCAACAAAAAACTTCCTTCATGACTCCTTGGGGGACCTTCTGCTATCGAGTCATGCCTTTTGGCCTTTAAAAACACTGGTGCTACATATCTATGAGTCATAACTTATATATTCTATGATATCATGCATTGCATATTGGAAGGTTATGTAGATGACCTTCTTTCGAAATCTAAACATTGGTTTGAACACCTGATAGTCCTTAAGGTTATCTTTGAGCTCCTCATCAAGTGTTTTGTTCACCTTCAACCTAAAAAGTGTGTCTTTGCGGTAATTTCAGGAAAACTCTTTGCTTTCATAGTTTCTTTGTGTGGCATAAAAGTAAAGGATATTCAAGAAATAAGTCCACTTACTAATCTCTGGGAACTTTTAAGCTTGTAAGGTAACCTGCAATGAATTCCTCATTTTATCTCACAGCTTTGCAACCATTGTCAACCATTTCATTATCTCCTTGAGAAGGATGTCTCATTCAAATGGGATGATGAATGCCATAAATACTTTGATGCCTTAAAACAATACCTTCTTCAACCCCCATTTCTTATTCCCCCTAAGGATGACCAACCCTTTTACCTATACATTTCTGCCACTGACCATTCCTTAGGTTCCATGCTCGCTCACCATGATGAGCAACACAGAGAGTAAGTGGTTTATTACTTAAGCCATACCCTTTTAGACTATGAAACTAGATACAACCACGCTAAAAAACTTTGCTTAGCCTTAGTTTTTTGCCACCAAGCTTCGTCAGTACTTATCAACCAAAAAACCTTTTTCGTCACCAATACTAACCCCTTACATTACATGTATGCCAAACCCTACCAACATCAATGTGTTGCACGTTAGCTCATGATTCTTGCTGACCTTGAACTCGAATTCATCCATCAAAAGTCTATCAAAGGAAAAACCATCACTAACCAACTAGCAGATGCACCTCTTTCCAGAAATCAACCCTCTAACTTTTATTTCCTAGACGAATCCATTACTACCCTCTCCTTGGATGATACCACTTACCAAATGACCCTATTCTTTGATGGTTCCAAATGTTAGTGTGGGGGTGGCACTAGTGTTATCCTTATTCCTCTTGGAGGTGAACTCATTCCTTTATCTTTCAAACTGGATTTTTATTATACAAAAAATATCACCGAATATGAAGAACAAGTATTGGATCTCTAGGATGTTTATGTCTTATATGTTAAGTCAATAAATATATTTGGTGATTCCCAGCTAGTTGTAAATCGAGTCAATGGTATATACCAATGTCTTAATGAAATAATACAAAAGTAAAAGTATCATGTAGACATACTTTTGACTACCTTTGACCGTGATGAGCTTCAAACTACCCCACATTCTACCAATAAATTTGTAGATACCATGACCTGCATGGCTTCTCACATACCCACTTCGCCTGTTGACTCTAAAATATTTGTCACAATACAAAGGTTACAATCACCCTCTTATTTACCTCGTGAGGTCCACTCCATCAGAAACGTTGCACCTAACCCACGTGACTTTTGGTATAAGTAGTTTACAGACTATATTTCCCTTTCCATTCTACCTCCCAATCTCAATGTTATCCAAAATTCACTCCTTGAGGTAATTTTCATAACTTGCACAATTTCCTCATGCTAGAGCAAGCAGAAATGATGGAAGGATAAAAAATGGATTTTTTGGGGTCCCTTTGGCTCTTCTCTATCTTCCTAGTCCAAGAAAAATCCAAGGAGTTAGTAAAAATTACAAAAATATGAAAAAATGAGGTCACAAGCCTATTTTAATGCAAATCAAGTCTAAGAGCTTTAGGTGGAACCAAGGCAGATCGTATCAGGGTTCATTGTACCCAATTCAGGCCTAAAATTCTAAAGAGGCAGTTGAAATCGGTAAAATCAGATATCTCTATCCTAGATGGTCTTCGGGACGTCAGGACAACAAGGACCTATGAATCCGAAATGGCTGATTTATAAAGAAATTTTTTAAGTCAGGTCTAAATGTCCCATGCCGCACATGGGACACCAACATAGCCGGGACCCGCATCACCAAAAAAGATGCATGCAGAAGGAATCAACAAAGTCAGATAAATTTGCCACAACCAGTCCACGGGATGTTGGGACATTCGGGACCCAAAAATTTGAAATTACCACACCAAGAGAAAATTGGTTAAGTCAAATATTTTTGGTCCAAGCTGAACAGGTTCACATAGGACATTCAAGACCTACAAAGGCAAAAAACCTGATCGTAAGGGAGATGCAGCAAAGGTGGAAGTCAACGGCCCTCATGGACTTGTCAATGTCAGGACACCAAAATACGAAGTAGCTGAATAGGGAGGAGGCTTGCGGGTGGAGTGGAGATTTTTTTCTTAGACACAAGGACCCGAAATAGTTGACATGTCTACATGTAAAGGAAAATAGTGCAAATCAGATACCGAACTTCAAATGGCCATAACTTTTGACTCAGAGCTCTGATTTTCCTAAAATTTAACTTTTTGGAATGAGCACGATGTTCTCTACACCACATGAGGGTAGGTATATGAAAATAAAATAAACACCTTAAATTCCATAAATTTAAACACTCATTCTCGTTAAATGATAGAAATGCCTGGTAGACCCAAAATAGCTGTCTACACTTAGAAGGCCATAACGTTTGTATTTCTCAACAAAAAATACACAAAATTTGTACCGTTTGAATCATGGTTATGATAAAAATGCACAGAAATCAAGAAATACAAAAGTTGATGAGGAATCTATTGTGATTTTGTAGAAAATGTGCCCAGTTCAAAACAATGATTCGAGTGGTGGTTGGGACGCATTTAATGAAGCATTTGGCTGACATTTCTCATTATTGCAAGTTATGGGACAGTATGCGGGACCTTTTACAAGAAACATACCATCATGTCACTTCATTTATGACATCTTGCAAGTGGTGGGAAATCATATTTCAGGATTTTCATTTCCCTCTCTCTCTCCTTTAAGAATGTTATAAATAAGAGTTTTGGGCTCATTGTAAAGGGGGGTAGTTTTGAGTAGGAAAGCTCTGTCAAATTTAATTTGTGAAGACAATGCGTTATAGGCCCTTGTAGTGGACTCCTTGCATGGTGATCCATTCCCCTATTTTGTAATTGATTGATTTGTGTATATCATGAAGAAATAAATACGAATTTGTGGATGTATCTTCCCCTGATGTTTTTGTTTGCATTCATGTTGCCCCTTCAATCTCATTACAAATATATTGTCTCTATTTTATGCACTTTCAAGGATTTATTATCATTTTACATGTATGGAATATTGATGTGAATGCATTTTCTAGACTGTGGATAAATTTTATCACCCCTTCTAGTATACAAGTTTTGCTTCTACTTTTCATGCATTAGAAGACTAGTCTCACACTCTCCTTTTCTGTTGTATCACCTCTTTAGTGTAGGATTTGTTTTCATGCACTCTCTCTCCATGGTCCCTTAGAAAGATAGATTAGAACAAGATAGTTCTTACTGTGTTAGATTAGATTGTGACAGGTAGTCTAGGAGAAAGAACCAACTTTCTCTAGAGGTCTATCTCAAGTAGCAAGTCCCACAACTTAGAGATAATACCCATGTTATCCAATCACACTATGAGCTCAAGCACACACACTTGTGAAAACCATAGGGTGTTGTGATTTAGTGATAATACTCACTCATAATGAATAACGTTCCTTTCTTAACAGTTTCTCTCACTATGTCATCCTAGGTGGTATCCTTTATAAGCGCGGCTTCAACAGTATTCTCTTATGATGCCTTACAAGCTAAAAAATTCCCTACACCATCAAAAGTTCATGACGGAATTTGTGGAGGTCACTTTAGTGATTTAGCTATCACTAAATGCATTCTTCACCTTGTCTATTATAGGCTAACCCAGAACCGCGACTATTGTAACTATGTCAAATGTTATGTGAAATTCCAGTAACATGCTAATATTGATCACACATCTAGTCATGCCTTACAGGTTTCATGATACGTTTGGCCTTTCTCTCAATTGGGCCTGGATCTTGTCAGAGAGATCAATCCTCATTCCTCACAATGACATCAATGGATTATAACCACTATTAAATATTACGCTAAATGGGTAGAATTCATTCCCCTCATTTAAGCTGAGAAAATATGTGAATTCATCAACAACCATATTATTTGTTGATTTGTTGTTCCTCACCGTCCCCTCACTGATAATGGAAAGCAATTAAAAAATAAAACCCTATGAAAGATTTGTGATTCTTTTGACATTCAACTTAGTTTCTCTTCATCCTATTACCCACAAACCAATGGAAAAGCAAAATCAACCAATAAAACCTTGAAAAAAATTCTTATGAAAGTAGTTGACAGTACTAGTAAGGATTGTCATACTCACATTCCTTTCACCTTGTAGGCTTATCACACTCATATTCAAACTTCAACTGCTGCAACACCTTTTTCTCTGGTCTATGGTAGCAAGGCTATCTTGCCTCTCAAAATCTAGATTCCATCTCTCTATATCTCACCACAAGACATGCTCAATGATGATGATTTTCACCAGGACCATTTAGCTCAACTTGAGTTATTAGATGAATGCCATTTCAATGCTCTTGACCATCTCTAAATCTATCAAAAATGTATCAAGCGTGCCTATGAAAAATGTGTCAATGAATGAACCTTTCAGGTTAGTGACCTCATCCTGAAGGAAAATCAACATGTAACCAAAGAAGAGAAAAGTAAATGGGGAAAATTTACTCCTAATTGGCTTAGACCCTATATCATTACCCATGCCTATTATTAGGGTGCTTATCTTTTTTCTTCACTTGAAGGTAAACCAAAACCTAAGCCCCTCAATGCCTTGCATCTTCAACCATTTTATTGTTAACATCAAGTCCTATATCAATTTATGTCAATTGACCGCTCGTCTCTTGAGTATTGTTCACCTTCCATATTACCCGTTTTTTAGGATCAACAACTAAACAAGAATCATGTGATTACTGTTACCTTTCAGTCTTATCTTAAATATGAGTATGACGACTCTACTCATAGTATTATTCTCAGGGAGACTTTTCATATTTTTAAAGATAGAATCCCATGTTAGTTCATCACTTTAAACCACCTCTTTCATAATTAACCTCTGTGTGCTATGGTTTTTTCATCTAAATAAGAACCTAATACTCTTCTATAGTCTTGTCCATGACTTAAACATTCAAAAAAAATGGGATTCAACTCCTTGATTCAAACTTCCAGCAAAACATGACTCCCTCAAAAAGGGACATCTCTTCTCTCTATCTCAGCACTATAAATAGAATTCTCCCTTGAAGGACAACTATATAAACTCATGTTAACAATACAATAAAATATTCAAAAGCTTCTAGAATTTATAAGCTTCAAGAATACCTCAAGGAGATAATATACTCATCCCATATAGACTTCCTGCATTGATCAGTATATCCAAAAAAATTAAAAAACAAATAAACAAATAATGAAAATGAGAACTTTTTTGTCATGGACTTGCCTATTTTTGATCCTGGGTTTATTGCTAGGTAAACATGTTGTCGTACACTAAGTTACGCTAAACCAGCTATTTTCATCTCATTTGAATTTCTACCCAACTGTTCTATCTGCTCAAGGTATTTTCCTCAAGTGTGACATTTCGTGATCATGTGACTTTCTTCACCCTTAAGAATAGTCGATTATACAACGCCTTTAGGGTCTTACGTTCATAAGCCCATCTTGGATATGGTAGACTCATTAGGGTTCTTATCAATTAAGTGGTTGTTTTACTATGTCTTACCATTCACATTCCTCATTACTTATTGATTATCCTATATAAGACCAGACCACTGACACCTTCATTTAAATGAATCAACCATGTCAATTACCTACACTCAATCATACCTAAAACCTTCCAACTCATTCCTTTACCTCATCACATTCTTCCCTAGGTTATGGGATAACTACATCGGCTTGAGACTGATTTTATCTGGGGCTATGTAGGAAACACTCCTAGGGAATGGGGCCCTTAGATGTTAGCTTGTCCAATCTTTACCCTAACCTACTTTCCCCCATTTTCCTATTCATATTCTATCTTAGTTTCTAGTTTCTATAACACTTGGAAATGAATACAAACACTCATATCTACCATGTTATCAAATAATAAAAACATCCAATCAATCATTTCACATTTCCATAATATCAAATATTTTGGAAATCTACACCATAACATATATATAACTCATCATTTATTTTCCATGTTACCAATAACTTGGACATTAAATAAAAATTAAGAAACAAGACTCCATCATGCCTATACCTAACTCCACCATGCCTAACTCACCTAACTCAGTCATGCCTATGTAGCCTTGATTTCCTAACGGACCTAACTCAACCACACCTAACTGGCCTGTCTCCAGCATGCCTAAATGACCTAACTCCATCATGCCTAATCCACCTAGTTTCCATCACATAAATAATAACACTAGAAATTACACACATAACTCCAACATCATACCACAAATATCATCATCTCTATATAAAAATCATCAGAATTTGTGTGTCCATACATATGTGCACAAAAGTAAAATCAATACATATGTACACCAATACAAATACATACATGTATATCAATATCTCATATACAACCTCACCATCTTCGGCACGCAAGCTGGTATAATAATCAAAAATCTCAAAAACTCTCATGTACATCCTTGTTGTTTTCAACAAGCAGGCTGGTACAAATAAAAATATACCAAAATCTATATCCTAAACATATATGGTGACTAATCATCACCCCACCTGATGTTTATACAAGTGTTATCTGTCTCCTCCTCCTCGACCCTAGTGTGGCATCGTGTCGCCATCTCTCCGACTTGTACAGGTATATACCTCACCGCACCCTGGCATGCAGCTAGGTCTAACCTCTGTGAGCTAGTCACCACTCCCTGACCCTATCTGTGGGCTCTCCAGCCCCCTGTACTCTCTGTACTACGCATGTAAGATATGGTCCTCTAACTAGAGGCCTGTTGTGCTCTGTACTCTGCATAAAATGGGACATCTATCCTTCTAATATTGTGCCTCACTCAGGGAATCCCTAAACCTAGCCATCGATACTATCTACGGTGGTGCCATCAGTCTTGGAACCTATACCTATACCATGGAATCCTATCCCGTTGCTGCTTGTACCATGGGACCCTATCTTTGACCTATTCTTGAGCATGTACTAGTGTCTATGTTGCACCTTGAGCCTATAGGACTGCAATCTGGGACTGTGTAGTGGCAAACTAACCCTGTAACCCTTGTACATGTTCCTGAAGGGTGGCAACCTGTCCCCTATCTCTATCTCCACCCTGTGTGGATACTTGTCCCTAAGTAATCTAGGCTTGTAAAGCTACCACCTATGCCTATAATGTGGCCACCTATGCCTCAGACCCTGTCAACTACCACTGTAAACATGTAATCTAGGCCTATATGGTGGCAACCTTCCTCTGCAATGTGTCTCTCTGAACTATAAGGGTAGCCAAGTTTGGCTACCCTGGCTTAGGTGGTGTTTCTCGTAGCTGGACTAACCACCACTTCCTATACGTATCTATAACCTTGACATCATCAATCCATTAGTCCACTACCTACTCCTCCTCCCTAGTCGGCACTGCCAGTTGTGGTATAGGCATAGGCCTCTCCATGTCATCCCTCTTGTACTGAGGGAATGGTTATGGCACATCTTGGGGCAGCCAAAACTAATGCTCAACCCTATCTAAGGGCATCATCACATGCTCACTGACATGACATCCCTGTAACCACCTAAGTAGGTAAAACTAGTCCAGCTCCACCGCCATCTGCCTATATGAAGGGAAGTCAACATATGGCCTCCAAATGATGTCATTACTAGATAATCCCTCTAACACCCACCTATAATATGCCACGTCGTGAGTATCCCTGAAAACCCTATACTCTCTAACAATAGGCACTCAATGCCTGTAGACAACTCAAACAAATACTGCCTCGAAGGAATCTAGTCAGGGCATAACAACTAGATGCACACATATGATGTGCTCATATTCCTAGCAGTGTAAGAGAAAGGTGCAACACAAGTTGAACCTGCACAACCACCCGTAGGCCCATATCTCCCTGTATAGTTATAGCAAGTATGTTGGTGCCTAAGAAAACTACTTCATATCCTCCATCATATCATGGAGAACCCCCATCAGTGCCCATGGCAATCCCCCACCCTACTGCCTCCATAATCAAGACCACTATCCTCATCTCCTCAGGATGGGCCGCATACATCTCTCTATAGCTTAGGCTCACAATATGGAACTTCATCTCTATCATCCCATCTCCAAACACTATCAACATTAGCTCCTCTAATGCCTCTGAAGAAATAGAATACACCTATCTCCCCATTATATGTAACCATTGTAACCTATACACGTCCTCTAAGGTGACTGTGATCTTACATGTTGCAGATGAAATGTGTTGGTTTCCGAATTCCATCTATCAGTGAGTGAGACAATCAAGCTCAGCTCCCAAACTATGTGCCTATACCGTCTGACCCTAATAAGGCTGACATCTATAACATGATGCCACTTCTCTTCCATCATGATCCCTCGTATCGATAGTAATAGAGGTAGTAATCTATCTCTCATCCACAACTGATACCTATCCTACACCTAAAAAACCACACCATCATTAAAATTTGACCATACCTACCATATCACTTATCCGACTAACCTATTCCTGAAGTTCTTCTTATTTATTTCCCCATAACCCTAACGACTTACCCCTTTTTCCCATCCCACTTTCCCACCCCTCAAATCATATCATATATACATTTTACCCTACCCATGCTCAACACACTTATATTTATACCTTACTTCCTCTCTTTCTCTTTCCCTCCCACCATAACCCTTTCCCGTCCTTATTTTTTTCCTCAAAATCCAACTAACCTCGGTCAGTGGTGACTGGCATCGATCGGTCATGACCAGCATTGTTCATCTGTTATTTTAATGATGTCAGATATAGCTTACTAATGCCAGCTACCATTGACCGACGTCAGTCACTTTCACACCAACCAAACTTGTCAAACCCTACACCACTTTTTTCCACAATTTGACCATTCTAACCTATCAACCTACCCTATCCTACCCAAACCTCTCCTAGCTTTCCCCCTACCCATATTTAACCCACATTGGACTTCCTACCCTTCCCCTTTCATCTATTTTACTGCAAAATTCATAATTAATTTCTACCCAAACCTGTTTCTATCCAAACCAATTTATACAAATATTCCAGCTAACAAGTGCAAATCGAGATCAAATCTTACCTCATCATAGCACTGTTAATGTGGTGTTACGTCTGGCCACTAAATTGGTGGCCCACCAAAACCCTCTCCTTCCTCTTCCATGCCCAAATCACCAAAACCCAATCCTCTAATCCAACCAATAAAATCGATCCCCCTGAACTTGTAGACCCATCTCCCTAACTCCTCTCACCAACTCATACTCTCCACCTCAGCTGGGTACAATATCATGTCCTTTTCTCTCAGAAAAATTAGCAAGAAGTCAAACGTATCTTTCATTTCCTCCAAAGTCACCACATAAAAATGATTCCATAAAATACAAAAATTTTGTTTTATAAACCCAACCTGATCTGACAGATGTCAGTCCTATGTTTTCCATAGCCAACCGACGTTGGTCACCTTATAACCAACATCAATTAACCCTTATAACTCTTTGGCCTTGCTAAGCTTCCTTTTACATGTAATCATTAGTGCCAACTCACCTTTTATCCTTTGGGCCACCCATTGAACTATACCTACAAGCTCAACCTACTCCTACATCTCCTTTGTTGCATCTTAGGAGTTGTTATTTTACCTATACCTTGGCCTTACTCGTGCCACCATCTATTTACTTGTACTTGAACTACTTGGTGTGACCATTGACCTTATGTACTTCTTATACCTTATGATATTGTTACCTATGTTGTTTAATCCTAACAACCATACCTTGTATATTACTGTGCCATTTATCATGACCAAACCTTTGGTGTATCGGAACATACCTAAACGTTCCTATACCTAACCTACATTGCGTTTTTTGACCATATCCTATACCTTGGATACCTGAATCACTTCACCCTTGTTTGGATAAACTGATGGACCTTGGACAATGTATAGTTTGCAAGCTCTTCAACCTGGTACCTTGTTGCAATCTATATGTGTGCATGCATTTTATTACCATTACCCATCACCCGATTTTTACCCTGACCTACTACCTATTACCCAAGTTAACTATCACCCTTTCCCTTGATACTAATACCCTTCCCCACATATCTTCACCACCTATACATTTATCAAACCACCCATTGATTTTGTATTACACCTCATCCGTGCCTAGTTTGAGGGGGATCACCTTCACCTAGACATGGCGCAATCACTTCCTATTTTTTTAAGTGTCCCTTACCACTATAAGCTATGCAAAAAAAATGAGAAAAATTTAGACACAAAAATTTAGTCACACTCCCCTTGATCCATTTTCGAATAACCAACTTAAACATGCTCACCTAATCATGAACCTTTTACTCACCTAATCAATATTTACTCACCATAACTAACTAAGACTTAGGCCTACCTACATTAATGAACTAACACTCACTACAACCCTAAAATCACATGTCTATTCTCCCTCTAACCACATTCCCACTCATTAAAAAGTAACATTCCATTTGATTTGAAAGAATAGACAAACTTGGCTTAAAATATTGCCAAGATCAGGCATTTTTAGTAAACCTAGGATTTCCCTCCTTAATCAATTTTGGCCAACCCTAAAACAACTCTGGTCACCGAAAACTATCATCAATTACCATATGACCACTTTGGTAACCTTCTTTATGAGGTTGGCCACATTCTTGAGTTGTTTTTGGAATGAAGGAGATCTGCATGCAAGCAAGAACTAGAGCCCTTTCACACATCCAAACAACCATAGCCAACACCAAGACTGATCTGAAGGTATTTGCATTCACGGTAGCATTCCGGAAAACATTTTTGTAGCACTGAGAACCATTCCATAGATCAACAATAACCATTTTCCATCCATCAAATTCACAAATACCAGTAAGTGTGTCTCGAACCTGCATCATTTCATACTTACCTAGATTATAAAGTTTCTTCATCTTTGTTTATTAGCATCCATTTGCATTTTTCATGCCACCCTTGTTACCTTACTGTGAACCCAACCATCCCATCTCCCACAATCATTTAATCACCTATACTTGATTCCTGAATAACTTTGTGTACCCCCAATACCTCCACAGACCTAACTATTCCTCTTTCCATCTCTATTCAATTTCAAAAAAACCCTCAAAGCCCAATTTATTGAATTTCTACCATTGTGACTTAACCGTCATCGATTTCCTCTTAATCATCATTGGTCATACCTCACTGATGTCGATCTCTTTCTTTGGTAATCCTGCTAATAACATAAACCTATTAACCTGTATCCAAGTGGCCTAAGCTACCCATAATTTTATCCTGACCTGTTATAGTACCTTGACTTCCTACCTAGCTCCAAGATTTGACCATAACTTAGCATGTTAGATTAGATTTGTTTATTTTATTTAGATGAGATACCTAAATCATATCAACTACAGTAGGATTTTATTTATCTACGCTATCTATGGTATTAATTTGTATTAAAAAGTGGGTTGACGTCCACCAAGGAAGTACCACACTTCCTGGATCTAGCACACACTAGGCATCCCACTAGCATATATTGTTCAACTCTCTTTCATGGTCTTGTTGTGTATATCAGGTAGTTCTTGCTAGCCAAAAGGAAGATCAAACAATCAACAATGGATCAAGACTTCATAATGCACGCATAACCTCCAATTGACCATCACAACAAGTATTCCTCCTTGGCCAATACCCTTATCTGTTTCATCAAATCCATAAAGAAAATGGTGAAACACTCAGAAATTGTTTTCTCTTAAAAGATGTTTTCCTTTCCATCTAGGTGGCTGCCTATAGAGAATCCAAGAATACGACCATCATTTATAAATCAGGATCTCTTGTTAGTTTTTTCATGAAAAACTTCAAGAAATTTCCATTTTTTTGTGTGCCATGATCTGTTTTACTCAACAATTAAGTTACATATATTTTTATTGACTGTGAAAATATGTGTCTTCATGATCCAGGTCGAATATTATAGAACCCTTGGTTCATTTCAATGTGCTAAATATAGTGTTTTAGATTATTTTCTTTTCCATGGATGGTAGTTACTACTTTTCTTCTCTTTGATATTTTTTATCAATAGTGTTGGGTATCTGGTAAGTGTTACGTGTGAAAATTTCCAATTCATTTTTTGAATCTTCCCCTTTTGGTAACTTCAAACTCATGTATTGTCTTGTAGAGCATGGAAAATATTTTCTTAACTTAAAATATAGCTCCCCAAAATTTGAGTAGGGTTTTTGAATGTGATAAAATTTGAGGTGATGAATGCATCTAGTCATGTTAGAATTTATAGCCTTCATTGATGCTTGATCTCAAATCGTGATTCACATATCTGAAAATTTATACTTTTGTTGTAACTGTAATGAACATTCATTTATATGTTTTATGAAATAGTAAAAGTGACTTCCTGTTCTTGGTATTTTGAAATGTTTTTTGCTACAGTGACTAAAGCATTATGAAACATAGCTTTGTATTAAAACTATAGATGCAACCTTTAAAATCTGTAGAAATCTATACTTTTGGTTCATGAATAGTTGTATCTTGTATCCTTTGAGTTGATCTTTGAAGTACTTGCATTTTCTGATAAATCAAACACCATATCAACTTCTTGCAAAGATCAACTCATCTAATCTTTGTATTAATACATTTATTCCATACCTTGAATGACCACTTTGTAGCTTACTTTGGATCTGAAAATGAGTTGAGGTACAAAGTCTTAATTCACATTTGCTGATATATCAATGAACACTTGTGATTTTAATTCTTTATAGCTTGGTTCTTGCAGAATTGAAATACTTTCTCTTTTAGAACTTAATAGAGAATGGAATTTTTTTTATGCTTCGAAGTGATCAAAAGTGTTGTTTACAAACATAGAGCTTGTATTTACTATTCTCTATCTTAATTGAAAATCTCCAATACTTTTATCTACTTGATGGATCATAAGCTATACTTGCAATCCTGTCTTGAGCATCTATACTTAATCTATTTCACATTTTCCATTATGTGAAAATTCATAGTTGATCTACAAAAGGCTGAAAACTAGTTTCTTTGGATTCCAACATTTTAAAAGATAATCATAAAGTCTGAAAATTTCCTTTGAAAAACTTGTAAAATTGGTGACTTAATGTTTGGAAGGTTGATCTCTTGATGCATATTCCCTTATTCTGAAATCTCTGCAATTTACTTACAAGGATTGTAGATGTGAAATGTTACTTTTTGCACATTTGACTATAGATACTCTGATTTGATGGAAAAATATATTCTGAAATGAAATAACTATATTTTTTTCTGAGTCTCCACTTATAAGTTCTTTCGTGTATCATGTATGTTTTAAGATTCTTTATTTTGCAGAACTTAAACCTTTTATAAATCTCCTTTTTTTTAGTTGAGTATAGTCTATTGACTTGATAGTGGTTGAAGTTAAGTCAAGAACTACTACTTTTGATAGTCCATCACCACTTTTCATCAATTCATTTTCCATCTATTTATATATGCCACTTAAGGATATGTTTTGAGTTTATCAATGATGTTGTAAATTTCAAAATTGTACTCATCCTCCAGTTGATGAATGTAACACTCTTTGATTATCTTATCATTTTTCTCCAACCTACTCATTGTTTTGAGCCTTCTTTTGCTTGCTATTAAATATTGACTATTTGATAGCCACAATTGTTAAAAAAATATGTTTTTAGTTGAGTTGAGGTATGCCTTGCTTCTTAAAAATCTTGCCTCTGTAGTTGTTATTATTTGAGTTTCATGCACTTATTGCAAACTATACTTGATAAAACATAATTTTGAAACATAAATTGATTTCTTCTACTACAACTTGTACCTGTATAATTAAAAAAATATTTAGAAAATAATAGGCCTTCTTGGCCTCTCTTATGTTCCATAGTATTTTTCTTTTCTCTTTCCTTTTCTATCATGATTTTGGGAATCATATGTGATACTGTAGATACTGCTTTCTCAATTTTTCATGTGTTAATTTGATGTACCTTATGTATGATGATGTCAAGATATTCATTTGCATGAAGTTATACATTGCATAAGTACATATTAAACCCTGAGGTCTCGAGTGATGTTGTTTCTTTCAATTTTTAGGTACATTGTAGTTGTTGGGTGGCAAAGATGAAAGATGGAGCTAGAAATGGAACAAATCCAGCTAGGAGAAAACCCAAGGTAATGATGGGTTTCTTCTATACTCTTTTATTTATAACTTTATGCACATGTACCTCCTACTTTAGTAGTTATGAGTTACATCCCACGGATTGTGTGGGAAACATTAAATTTCTTCATGAATAAATGACATTAATTTATGTAATTGAGTTGTGTAATTATTTTTGTATTAATATTTATGACATGTATTTATTGTATAACAAAATAAAAAAATCAATCACATAATTAAATGTATTAAACATGTGAAGAAATAATGATATTTAATGTACCTGTAACTTAAAAATTAACTCTTCTACATGAAAACTGCAACCTTGTTTGTTGTTATCGAGTTTAACTTCTCACATAAACTGTGATTCCCACCTTCATCAAGGCAATGCATTATTACTTTGGGTATTTTTTGTCTCCTTGCCGAAGGTGAACATGGAATGACATTATATTTGAGGTGATACATTCTGTAAAAACACACATAGTTGTAGATTATATCTAGTTAATCAATTGATGCAACTGAAAACACAATAAAAATGCTTTCATCCAAAGAACTCTCGGGTCCTCTATTTATCAAGTACATATTTGTGCTCACCACTTCTGCCTAAAAAGAAAGAGGTAATCTTGCATGTAACCTCATTCTCCTAGCACATTTCATTATTGTTAGATATTCATCCTTTTTGACAGCCCATTCTATTGCAGAGTTCTAACAATCATCTTTTACCCATGAATTTCATTCTTTGAACAGTAATAATAAAATTCATAGCTACAATACTCCCCTCCATTGTCTGACCTGAGACATTTTAGCTTAAGACCTTTTTCATTCTCTACTAAGAATTTCCATTTAACAAAAGTGTCAAATACATCATGTTTTTTTCTAATATAATAAACCCAAACTTTACTTATTGCATTATCAATAAAAAAACGTAATAACTTGAACCCCTAAGAGATGATACCTAAGTTGATCCCCACCCATCAGAATGTACCAATGCCAACTTACTTTATTTCTTTATAGGTCCAACCTTGAGAAACCTTACTCACTTTTGTTTCCCATATATGCATTCCTCAAAGAACTCCAAACCTATTTTTATATATCCAGAAAAATCCTTAATTATGATCTACATGCCCTTATGGCCCATATGACTGAGCATATAGTGCCACAATGTTGTATCTACTTCTAAGGCCACAATATTACAAACATTAGTTTTACCAATGGTTAAATACAAGGTTCCAACCTTCTTACCTCTTGCCACCATAAGAGAACCCTTAGTAACCTTCTAAGAGTCTTTTGTAAATATCACAATAGAGTTATCACTTCACAACTGTATTGCTGATATCAAATTTCATCTTAATGTAGGCACATGTATGACATCCTTCAATAGCCATATATTCCCATTCTGCATCTTAACCTAAACATAACCTTTTCCAGCTATGTTGGAAGGCTCGTCATCAACAAGAAAACAAATATGCTGAAAATCCCCTTGAACATAATCAAATAAATAATTCCTATGTGGAGTAGCATGGAAAGAAGCCCCCAAATATAAAACCCAAGATTCAAAAATATTGTGCAAAGAAAGAATCAAAGAATCCTGACATACGTTACCCGTTGCCACATTTATCTCCTTGTTTTATTCCCGTTGTTTCTTATTTTCTTGAAGCTCCCAACAGTCCTTATTTTCATGCCCAAATTTTCCATAGTTCCAACATACTATCTTTCTTTTAGATTTTCACCATTCCCGATCTTTCGATTTTGCATGGCTTCCTCTATTATTTTGTATCCCTCTAGTTTCCACTATCAAATAATTCCCTAAAGTAGAATATTCCCCAAAGTTTTTTTTTTCTCATTTCCTCACTTAGAATTACCCCTACAACATCCTCAAACTTCAACTTTGAGTTAGCTAGAACTGAGTTACTTACCGCCATTACAAGGCCATTCCAACTCTCATGTAAAGAGCAAAAAATTAATAAAGCACTAACTTCTTAATAAAATTCTATTGTAACTGAAGCTATCATATTAAAAACCATTTTAAAATCATGCATATGGTTTGCTACTGAAACATTCTCAGACAACTTCATATTAAAAAAATATCATTTAAAAATATATTCCTAGAAGCAGAGGGTTTTTCATACAACTTCCCGAATGCATCCATCGGTTCTTTTGTAGTCTTTTCCTTTGAAACATTAAATAATTCCAAAGATGCAAGACATAGTCGGATTGTTCCAAGTGCCTTCATATCCATCAAATCCCATTCCACATCCATCATGCTTGAGGGTTTGTTTACTTTATTAGATAACATAATATAAAGATCCATCTGATAAAGGAAATCTTCCATATGCATCTCCAAATAAAATGAACTATAACCAAATCATACCAAGCCAAAAACTAGTATGCTAATCAAACACCATGATCAATAAGATGAAAGAAGTTTGCCAAAATAACTTTGAATAAACCTTTATGAAAATATGAGATACAATATCATATATTATTATGGAACTCAAAGAAATATAATGAAAATGGGTATTGATTATATAGGGAAGGAATAACAGTCTAAGAACTAGACAAGGTCAAAGATAAAGCCATAAATCAAAGAAATAACTAGTTATCAAAGAACTTGTCAAGTCCATAGATATAGGAAAGAAGTATTCATCAAGGATCTAGTCAATACCATAGATCAAGGAAATAACTATACCTGACAACTAGATAATATTCCTTAATATCTAAATAAGATAAAAGAAATATCCACACACATAAGTGGGTGAGGATAAATACAATAAAGGTAAATAAATTACCTAGGTGAACATGAGCTAACGTAAATACCTACTCTAACACCCCCCCTCAAGTGAAGCTAGGGGCCAAAATAGAATTTCCATGTCCACGGTATGATTCGTGGAAACTAGGCCTGATGAGGTACCCATGTATAATATATCCATGAAGAAATCTCAAACCAAAATAATGAAAGAATACTACTAAAAGAAAAGAGAAAGAAGAATAAGAAGGAATATGTCTCACGAACACCCCTGAAGAACAACTTCTGTAACTCCAAGAATTCCAAGCAACTCAAGGTAGTAAGGTGATGTAAAAGGCTTCGTAAATTTAATTCCACCTTCATCAGGCAATTGCATTATTACTTTGGGTATTTTTTGTCTCCTTGCCGAAGGTGAACATGGAATGACATTATATTTGAGGTGATACATTCTGTAAAAACACACATAGTTGTAGATTATATCTAGTTAATCAATTGATGCAACTGAAAACACAATAAAAATGCTTTCATCCAAAGAACTCTCGGGTCCTCTATTTATCAAGTACATATTTGTGCTCACCACTTCTGCCTAAAAAGAAAGAGGTAATCTTGCATGTAACCTCATTCTCCTAGCACATTTCATTATTGTTAGATATTCATCCTTTTTGACAGCCCATTCTATTGCAGAGTTCTAACAATCATCTTTTACCCATGAATTTCATTCTTTGAACAGTAATAATAAAATTCATAGCTACAATACTCCCCTCCATTTTCTGACCTAAGACATTTTAGCTTAAGACCTTTTTCATTCTCTACTAAGAATTTCCATTTAACAAAAGTGTCAAATACATCATGTTTTTTTCTAATATAATAAACCCAAACTTTACTTATTGCATTATCAATAAAAAAACGTAATAACTTGAACCCCTAAGAGATGATACCTAAGTTGATTCCCACCCATCAGAATGTACCAATGCCAACTTACTTTATTTCTTTATAGGTCCAACCTTGAGAAACCTTACTCACTTTTGTTTCCCATATATGCATTCCTCAAAGAACTCCAAACCTATTTTTATATATCCAGAAAAATCCTTAATTATGATCTACATGCCCTTATGGCCCATATGACTGAGCATATAGTGCCACAATGTTGTATCTACTTCTAAGGCCACAATATTACAAACATTAGTTTTACCAATGGTTAAATACAAGGTTCCAACCTTCTTACCTCTTGCCACCATAAGAGAACCCTTAGTAACTGTCTAAGAGTCTTTTGTAAATATCACAATAGAGTTTATCAATTCGCAACTGTATTGCCAATATAAAAATTTCATCTTAATGTAGGCACATGTATGACATCCTTCAATAGCCATATATTCCCATTCTGCATCTTAACCTAAACATAACCTTTTCCAGCTATGTTGGAAGGCTCGTCATCAACAAGAAAACAAATATGCTGAAAATCCCCTTGAACATAATCAAATAAATAATTCCTATGTGGAGTAGCATGGAAAGAAGCCCCCAAATATAAAACCCAAGATTCAAAAATATTGTGCAAAGAAAGAATCAAAGAATCCTGACATACGTTACCCGTTGCCACATTTATCTCCTTGTTTTATTCCCGTTGTTTCTTATTTTCTTGAAGCTCCCAACAGTCCTTATTTTCATGCCCAAATTTTCCATAGTTCCAACATACTATCTTTCTTTTAGATTTTCACCATTCCCGATCTTTCGATTTTGCATGGCTTCCTCTATTATTTTGTATCCCTCTAGTTTCCACTATCAAATAATTCCCTAAAGTAGAATATTCCCCAAAGATTGTTTTTCTCATTTCCTCACTTAGAATTACCCCTACAACATCCTCAAACTTCAACTTTGAGTTAGCTAGAACTGAGTTACTTACCGCCATTACAAGGCCATTCCAACTCTCATGTAAAGAGCAAAAAATTAATAAAGCACTAACTTCTTAATAAAATTCTATTGTAACTGAAGCTATCATATTAAAAACCATATTAAAATCATGCATATGGTTTGCTACTGAAACATTCTCAGACAACTTCATATTAAAAAAAAATCATTTAAAAATCTATTGCTAGAAGCAGAGGGTTTTTCATACAACTTCCCTAATGCATCCATCGGTTCTTTTGTAGTCTTTTCCTTTGAAACATTAAATAATTCCAAAGATGCAAGACATAGTCGGATTGTTCCAAGTGCCTTCATATCCATCAAATCCCATTCCACATCCATCATGCTTGAGGGTTTGTTTACTTTATTAGATAACATAATATAAAGATCCATCTGATAAAGGAAATCTTCCATCTGCATCTTCCAAATAAAATGAACTATAACCAGATCATACCAAGCCAAAAACTAGTATGCTAATCAAACACCATGATCAATAAGATGAAAGAAATTTTCCAAAATAACTTTGAATAAACCTTTGTGAAAAAATGAAAAACAATATCATATATTATTATGGAACTCAAAGAAATATAATGAGAATGGGTATTGATTATATAGGCAAGGAATAACAGTCTAAGAACTAGACAAGGTCAAAGATAAAGCCATAAATCAAAGAAATAACTAGTTATCAAAGAACTTGTCAAGTCCATAGATATAGGAAAGAAGTATTCATCAAGGATCTAGTCAATACCATAGATCAAGGAAATAACTATACCTGACAACTAGATAATATTCCTTAATATCTAAATAAGATAAAAGAAATATCCACACACATAAGTGGGTGAGGATAAATACAATAAAGGTAAATAAATTACCTAGGTGAACATGAGCTAACGTAAATACCTACTCTAACACCCCCCTCAAGTGAAGCTAGGGGCCAAAATAGAATTTCCATGTCCACGGTATGATTCATGGAAACTAGGCCTGATGAGGTACTCATGTACAATATATCCATGAAGAAATCTCAAACTAAAATAATGAAAGAATACTACTAAAAGAAAAGAGAAAGAAGAATAAGAAGGAATATGTCTCACGAACACCCCTGAAGAACAACTTCTGTAACTCCAAGAATTCCAAGCAACTCAAGGTAGTAAGGTGATGTAAAAGGCTTCGTAAATATTTCCACAACCTGTTGCTAAGTCAGAATATACTCAAAGAAAATAACTCCATCCTGAATGTACTAATGAATAAATTGGATGTGTATCTCAATATTCTTGGTCCGATTGCGAAAAATGTGAATTTCACTTAGTTTTCACACGAATGTACAGTCGATGAATTCTATGGGAATCCAAAATCTATCAATAACTATTGAAGCCAAAGAATATACTAAATCGTTGTAACTGTTACCCTGTACTCTTCCTATGAAGATGAAAGTGCAATAACCTATTGCATTTTGCACACCCAAGAAAATTAAGAAAAAAATATAGCCAGAAGGGGAATACCTGTCACCAAGAGAACTTACCCAATCTGATTTTTTATATCCAACCAACTCAGTAGAACCCCTAGTGTAGTATAGGCCAAAGTGGAAAGTTCCCTGTAAATAACAAAAAAATATTTTAGTAGCCTATCTATGACTACTATGAGGAGAGTGTGTAGACCGAGATACAAGCCCTAATACAAATTAAATATTAGGGCGAGTATCGGTCAAGTACATGAGATTTCCAACAAAATTCCTATACAAAGTAAGATCAAAATGTGGTGTGGTACTTGTGGAATTGAGAGTAACCCTAGCACAAAAAGGAGATGGACTTTGATTGCAATCAGCCATATCAAATCACTGAAAAATATCATAGGTGTACTTTTTCTAACTCAATTGAATCCCTGAATTTCTCAAAGAATTATGCAAACCAAGGAGATAATGTAGTAACCCAAGATCTTTCATGTCAAAATTTGTAGAAAGAGACCTCTAAATAGTCTTAATGTGTGAACAAGAACTTCCAGTAAGTAACAGATCGTCAACATACAAGACAAGTATCACAATATCCTCACCAACATGTTATAGATATACTGTATAATCGGAGTGGAAATGAACAAAACCAATAGATATAAGAAAATAATCCATCTTCTCATACCAATCCCAAAGGGCTTGTTTGAGACCGTAGAGAGACCTGTAGAGTCTACAAACAAGAGAAGAATCCTCAAAAAAATTCAGTCGGTTGCTCCATGTAAATTTCCTCTTGTAAATATCCATGTCAAAAGTTACTCTTCATGTCCATCTGGTATACAGGCCGCCCTTGTGATATATCAATAATAAGTACAAGGAGTACAAAATCCATATTGGCAATGGGTGTGAAAGTATCAGAGTAATCAATTCTTTCAACTTGTGAAAAACCCTTTGCAACAAGACAACCCTTATACTTTTTAATGGACCCATTAGCTGCATATTTGGTTGGGTATACCCACTTACACCTAACCATATGTATTCCTTTAGGAATAGATACCAAATCCCAAGTTTGATTCTTTAGTAAAAAAGAATACTCAGATGCCATCGCATTATCCCACTCATGTATCCCATGAGCCTTTGAAAAATATTGGATCCTCAAAAACTACCTGACATAAAATTATAGAACCTGTATAATGTGCATCATGATGCCTGGGGGTGGAATATCCTATATTAAAGGTGTTACCTTAGAAACTATAGTATGGGCCCGCTTAGGAATAATGAAAATATCAGTGGGAATAGGATCCTCAATAACATCTATAACCTCCCCATCAAACTCCTAAAAAAAATTATCATCAAGATTAGATGAAGAAGAAGGAGTCATGGAAGAAGATGAAGAATCATGAGGAGTGAAGCACTCATCAAAATGAACATGTTTTCCAAAAATAACATCATGAGTATTAACATTTAAAATTCAGTAAGCTCTCATGTCCCCACAATACCCTACAAATATCAATGGTTTTCTCTTCTTATCCAAATATTTCCTTTTCTTCTTTGGCACAAAGGCCCAAGCATGGCTCCTAAATACTAAAAAAAATGAAACATATGGCTTAGTGTTGGACCAAGATTTCTCTCAAGTCAAATTATCAAGTGCTCTCTGTGGCATGCGATTCTGAATGTATTTAGCACAATTAATTACTTCTGCCAGGTAGATAGGAGGTAAATTTCTAAAATGCATCATATAATTAGCCATTTACTTCAAATTTATATTCTTCCGTTCTTCTAATAAATTCTATTGCGGAGTATGAGGGAAAAAATGTTGGTGAATAATGCCTTGAATTGCCAAAAAAATTAGAAAACTCATTTCTAACGTACTCCACCCATTATTGGTATGAAGGTTCTTTATGAAACTAGAAGATTGTTTCTCAACCAAAGCCTTGAATAATTTTAAGTGTAAAAAAACATTACTTTCTTACTTGAGAATATAAACCCAAGTACGCCTCGAGAAATTATCAATAAAGGTAAGTGCATACTTAGCTCCATTAAAAGAGGGGGTAGGAAAAATCATTAATTCACTATGCACAAGCTTAAGTGGTGAAGAATATCTCTTTGACAAATTCTTAGGAAATGGATCTTGATGTTGTTTACCTAATGCAAAGAAAGAGAAAACTCCTTCAAGACATGAAACTCTAGGAAGACCATCTACTATATGATGAGTGCTAAACTCCTTCAAATATCTATAATTGAGATGTCCAAAATTTTCATGCTAAATATTACTCTCTGAATCTATAGGAGAAACTAATCCTTTCCCTATAGAGGAAGTGTCATCAAAAAAATCAAAGTGATATAGTTTAGATCTATGATCAATAATACCTTGAGCAACAAGTGAATGAGGCTTCCAAAAACTTTGTACTTCTACCCTATATGGTGTAAAAGTCAATATTTTTCCTTTACCAAAATGAAATATTTGATATACAAAAAGAAATTTTTTTGGTAATGTTACGAACATATAATGCATCTGGGATACTGCCACCATCAATGTATATATCACCTTTTCCCTCAACAGAAATAAAGGAAGAATCTCCAACCTCAATTTTAGAAGTAGAACTCAAACCTAGAGAAACAAAATAATCCTTCAAAGAAGTCATGTATAGAGAAGCACCAGAATATATAACCCAATTGTTTGCAAGTGGTGACTCAGATATCCCATCAACATTAAGTGTTTTTCCATGTTGAGTAGAAGGAGGTGGAGTGGAGATAGAATTTTTTGGTTTCTTGACTGCATCCTCTAAGGCTTGCATTTTCTTATAACACATATGGTATTGTTGACTGCTACCCCCACAAAAATATCACGAAAGGGTGGACTTATTCTTGGATTTTGAAGAATCCTTGGGTTTAGATTTATTTTCTTTGGTTTTAGGAGAACTTTGAGATGGAGAAGGGGTGTATTTGGTTTTAATTTTTGGTTTTCCCTTGCCCTTAGGATTCAATGCAATTAATTCCTTTTGAGAGGTGGAAGACTCAAGGCGAGATAATTTTTATTCTTCCCTAGTAAGTCTTTCACAAAATGTTTCTAAGTCAGGAATTTTGAATGTGTCACCTAAGGCATGCATGCTAGAGAAAAAGGTAGAATAAAATATTTTAAATGTTCTTCTCAACTTTTATATAATGAAGTAAACACACTCTTCATCTTTCTTATTTCTTCCACTGCCATTTAACTGAGTCAAAAAATACTTTAAATTGGTAAGATAGTCTATAATATTCGAAAAATCTTCATGATTAAGAGACGCAATTTCAATTTCAATTTGCATAGATCTCATATGATTTAACTTACTAAAAAAATCCTCTAATTTCTTCCATATTTTTAAAGGAAAGTCATTTTTTCCCAAATGAAACAAAAGACTATCACCTACACAAGTTCCTATAAAACCCATACTCTCTAGTGAATATTGGTTGTATTAAGCAAGTTAAAGCCCATAATCCTTTCCGCTTAATTATTGTTTCCATTCTTGGTTTCCACATATGGAAATTATGTGTTGTTAATGGCTCAACTTGATCTAATGCAAAAGTAGATAAAGATGTCATCCTAAAAAAATCATCAAAATAAATGCAAGAACCAAGAAATGCAACAAGACCCCCACCTAAATTTTGGCACTTTATAATGAGTGTGTGTTATAATATGTCACTTTATACTTAAAGTGAAATTCTCAAAATAAATATTTCCAATGGAAATATCATGAAAAAATAAACACTTTTGCAAAAAAGCAACACTCAAAACTGAGTTACCAATCAAAAGGTAAAAGATTTTCAATATTATGCTCTACTATTTATTTTAGTTACCTCTAAAACATAATAAAATGCTCTTTCCTTCACCACAAAAATAAAATGAGAGGGGCCTAGAATTAAGCACCTATAAGTAGGAATCACAAGTTTAAGCCCTCATATGACCATACCATATGACTAAGGGCTAAGAATTTCAATATGATTTGCACAAAACCACATAAATAGGAAACTGCTGAAGCAGTTTTACCATATGCAAAAAACCACATAAATATGCAACTCCTTAAGTACTATTAAAATATGATGCATACCAAAACTATGGGCCAAAATCATCCCATAAACCTATCTGTTAAAAATCTGGCCCATATGCGAAGAGAAAATTTCTCGATATATTGGGCATATTTTTCGAGGGTAAAAAATTCTCAAGGAATATGCCTTCAAACCCCCACTACCGAGGGTTAACACCCCCAAACTCCTACTCAGGGCCCATCTTAGGCCCAAACTCTAGTGGTAATACATGAAGAGTGTACAATAATTTTATCTTAGAATCTTCAACACTTTCACACATGAAAATAGGCTCTACAACATAACAACATCCATTCCATCCAAACAATGCCATACATTCAAGCTAGGATATTTGCATCACACACAATTCATAGCGGGGGGATTCCATTCTATTCCATGCACACATGCTACTTACATTTCTATAGCTACTATTTCTCACTACTTCACGAAGTGCGACTGACACCAGAGAACCTAGGGCACGACATGCACACAAACACACACTAGAACTACATTCGGGTCTAAAATTTAGTACAACACTCATAAATAACACCACTAGTTTTGTGGTTGAGGTCAGTCCAACCCATTCATATGCATCTGTCATTTTCTAGGGTTTGATACTTTTTCTTTCATGATAGATGCAAAGCACTCGAAGATACTTAGAAAACATACTAGATTTAGGATCTAAGGATTTGCAGTGTTTCGAGGGCCCAGATTATATACCAAGGTGCCTCGGGTTGCCCTTGTACATTCCTAGGCATCTGTGTCATCTCAAATATTCTATATCTACCATTCACAAAGTCCCTAAGGGTTTTTCTGCACTTCTAAATGTTATTTTCAGATACATGACACTGCAAAAATATTCTATTATCGGTTGATTATTTTCCTTACTCTCTTCTCTTACACATTAGGGTTTCATTTCATCTAGAGTATTTTATTTACATTTATTTCATACTCTTTTAGTTCATTTACATCATTTTAGTCCTCGTAACTAGATTAACATTAATAGCCTAGATATCGCCTTAGGTCCTCTAGGAAAACTTTATTTTTGTTAATTAGTAGGTGAAAGGGATGTAAATGAAGGGTAGGTGAAAATAGACCATGCCTATGGTCTAATAACAAGTAGTATGATGTAAATTTTTAGGTGGGCCATGTAGGTGAAAACTATTAGTTGACTATAGTCAGAATGATTCGGGAAGAATTGTCTTCCTAAATAATGCATACATATTCATCATTCTGCTAGCCATTATGTACCATTTGTGATATGTTCATGTTTGTTCAGAGGAAAGAAAGAGTTGTGTCGGTGACAACTCTTCATTCACAGGCTGGGTATCTAGATTTTGAATGCACCGTGGTGAGTTGCATCATTTCTTACTAATTTTTGTGATTCCACATAATTTTTGTATCATATTTTTTTTGGTTGTACATCTTACAAAATTTACTTATATAGTTTGTTATTTTTTTAATGTTGACTGTTTCAAACATCAGTTTTTTTCCTACTTGGCACATCCCATTCCACATTGTTTTGACATAGTTAATCATGTTACATCCATTTATGGTTCTTACTTAACTCTACTTGTTGCTATAAGACTTTCTTTAATAATTTTTTCTGTACAATGTGTAATCATCAGTGACATGTTACTTTCCACTACATCCCATGTCCTTCATGGCTTACAACTACATATTTGAATTGTAATTAGTTTATAGCTGCAATTTACCTTTATTGAAAGCATATACGACATTTATTTTGCATTTGTATGTTGATGTAGATATTTTCTAGAGGATTATATAGCTAGTCTAAGCTCCGTTTTGGCATGTGTATTTTGGATTTAATATATAAATTGAAAGGATTGTCATGTACGTCTTATTCTCTTTGATAATGCCACTTTAGTTTTAATTTTAATTTCTTTTATTATTTTGTAAGAAACGAGTATTAATTTAATCATGAATTACTCTTCCTATCCCTTTTTTATAGTCCATATCTGTTAAAAAAATAACATTCCTATTTGTATTGGTCATACATGTATACTAGAATTTAAATGTTAGTATTTCTCATTGATTATATTCTTGTATATCCTCGATTTCCCATTTTACCCAATCCAATATTATTTTTATAATTGTGTGTACAATACAGCTCTTAGCTTCATTTCATACCAACTAGCAACTAATTGTTGGAGCAATACAACTTGGTCATACAACAAGCATTAGTAAATTGCATCCATACCATATGTCATGGGTTCTTCAAGCAAGGGTTATTTGCAAAGGACAAATACGTGCGTAAATCAATGAAGTATGTGAGGCCATTGTACAAAGACTCTAGCATCCCATGGGAGGTGATTCTTAGTATGGATTATATTTTGCAAATATGTTCACATCCTACACCTCCTATACTAAACTATTCTTTCTGTTTTACTAGTATCAATGTAATATAATAGGTGCCTCTTAGGGATATAATAGATGTTGTTGGTGTGGTTATATCTTCATTTGTTACTTCTATGATAACCAGTAAAGATGGCAGCGTTTCTCAGTGGTCTACTATCACAATAAATGACTAAAGAGGGCTTTCTATAATTATTACCTTGTGGGGAGAACTATGCAATGAAGCTATACAACTACTACAACGACAACCATATATAACCATAGTTCAAATGCAAATTGTAGATATCAGGAAAGCCAAAGAGACAACATTTAGAGAACAATTATCGATCATAGGACCTAATAGAAAATTGTTCCTTTTCCCTGCAATACGAGAGGTGGAAGCATTTTAAATTTTGTGAACCACTATAGTTGCAAGAACTAACCTAGCTACACTCACTGTGGAACTAAAGGTGGAAAATACTATTAGTGAGATCCGTACATGTGCCATCGCTAACCCCACTCACCAAGTGGAAACTATTGGTACCATTATACACCTCAATATGGATAACTATTGTTACCTTGATTACTCTGGTATGGTAAATGGTAAGCAATGACATGATAAAACTACAACCAATGTAGCCTCTTCCTGGCATTGTAGAAAATACAACTTGGATTCAACGGTAGTTAAGTATAAGGATGCATTGCACATGATGATTAAAGACCTTAGTGGCACTATATAAGTAACATATTTTAATGATGTGGTAAAAAATATTCTTGACTTATATGTAAATGCCTTCAAAGAAAAACACAAAACCACTACTGATGTGTGGCCCATTATCAAACAGGTGTATTTCAACATGTACATGTTTATCTTTTCTATTGTACGAGCTACCTATAATGGCAAGGACCAACTATTTTGTACTATACACACCACAACACCCGCCAAGGAAGATTTTAGCGACATAGAACTTGTTACATCTTTTATTGAAACCACTATATAGGACACCATGTTGTAATTATGATATCTATGTACATGTTAAAGAGAGGCCCCTTATAATATGTTTTACGCATGATATGAAATGTTGCATTTCCTTGTAATACATTGTACAAATTTATTTCAATTCTTTGTCACTAATAAACTATGTGCCATCTAGGGGAAATATTAAAAACCTTAATATTTGTGTGGATCCTCTTTCATATTTGTCACTTTTTAAAAATATCATAAAACATGGTCACCAAATATTTCCATCCACCAACTGCCACCGTAACATCTTACTTCTCAGACTTAATACTGCCGTCAGGAATTTATTGGGGTAATAATGAAAACCATGCAACGATGATTAGCTTATAGCCAGAAAACATACACACTATATGCCAAATGCCTTATCATTTCTGATGAATTTTGTTCTTTGCATTAAACATATTTGTTGGGATAGAATTGTAGTCTCACTAGTAGTCAACGATGGTAAAATCCTTCCACTCTAATCTCCAATAGTTGATTTCAATACATGGTCTTTATGTACACCACCTTTTCTAGAATCTAGTTCTGACTATCATACAAACAGAAAGTGACACGATTTTACTTTTTATATGTTAGGATACTCTATCACTAAGCTATTGGTCCCTTTACGGTCCCATGTATTAAAAAAATTCTTGGTCATTAAAAAAATTCTAGGTCTTTAAGAAAATTCAATGCCATTACATAAATTCTACACACAAAGCAAACAAATTCTAAACAAATTAAAGAGCTCATGCTCTTAAGCTCTAAAAACAAAATTCCCACCTCAAACTAGGATAAACATATTCAAAAAATTTGAACATTTTGCATATTTAAGGACTGAATAAAATTAATGCAAGTTAGAACACAAAAAAATTCATATAAACTCAATAATCCCACCTCACAAATCATTATCAATAGTAGTACATACCATATACATATTAGACCTATTGTGAAAAAAAATCCACTATTTTCCTCACTAATAAGCACCAATAAAGTGTACCCATACCATATGCCATGCGTCCTTGATAGAAGGTTCATTCACAAAGGAAAAAAACATGGTTATATGAATGAAAAAAGTGAGGGATTGGTTCTTAATATTAAAGTGCGTGACCCTCTATCCGATGACATGAATGTAACATGCTTCGATAGCATTGTTAATTACTACCATAGAAAAGTATAGGTAGTTACAAATTATTCAATATCCAAGGGTACCGTGAAGTACATGCTCTGTTTGAATCTTCCATTTATTTTAGTTCTATGAAAAATGGAGATATTTGAATCCCAACTTAATGATTTATTAAAAACCTTTTTATTTTATTTTTTGTTATGTTAACTTTCTTTTGAATTATAGAAAATCATTTATCTAATTTTTTAATTGAAAATTTCCATTGTGATTATGAAATGAATGCATGATGACTGTTTCTATATATTATAAGATTAAAAACTACCTATGGACTCTTTAACTTATTTTGAGTAGCATTTTTTGATTTGATAATGTACTTGGTCTTGAATGAAGATATTTAAAAAAAATTGCGATGCTATAAAATTACACCTGAATAATGCCTACATTCAACAAGCTAAAACTTCTGAAATCTACCATTACTCTACTATAAACTCTAAAATTTAGCACTCCTATTGTTGAATTCCTAATTTTCCTTGCTTGTTCTCAGTTAAAAATTTTACTTTAAAGAAAGTGTCTTTCCTCCCAACCCTGTACGCCTCTTATACAAATTCTTTCTAATCCCCATGCAGGTACTCTAAAGATGGCAAGAAAATTTGACAACATAACAGTAGGTATTAACAATGAATGTAACCGCATACAACACCTATTATCAGAATGTGTAGAAGATTAGTACAAATGAGGCACACATGTAGACAAAGAGACAATTTATGCAATGCTACACATGAAGAAAAATCTTGCACATGCACAAATCCATAGGGAACAAGGCTACCATTATAAACAACCATTATACACAAGGATACCATACAAATCCTCAAGGAACAAGGATACCATACAAATCCTTAGGGAACAAGGCTATACACAATACTATAATGTCAGGCCCGAAAATAGTATCTGTAGTAACGTACATGCCTACAAGCTTTAACCTATCCATACCAACATATTTTAGACAAGATAATATGTGTACACATCGTAACAACTGATGTGAAACAAAGTTTAGTTCTTAAATAACACTCTTATGGCTTTGTTCACAAACCATATATAAAATGAATATATTTCTGAATAATAGAGAAACAAAGAGAAGTGTTCAACCTATATTGCTTATAATGGAAAACTTGAAAAAAACTGAAAATGTTTTACCTAACAAATACCAACGTTAATTTAATTGGAAACCATAATTTAGTGGGTTTCAAAAAAACTAGATACATTTTCCTATCATTGGCCACCTACATTTTTTGAATAATCACATACCTTGATGTCTAACTACCCCTTCTACATTACACTACAAAACTCTCCCAACTACCTTTCTAGGATCAATATACTTGCACCTTATTACTATTTCTAATGCATTTATGTGGTCAAACATATGCACTCAAGGTTCAGAGCATAATAATATAAAAAATTATACCAAATCTTATTTTAACCCTTTACCAATTATAAAAATTAGGAACATGCAAACTCCAAGACAGGAAAACACAAAAATTTTCAAAAAAAACACTTCATTTATGACATTATACTTGCATGCCTATATTTGGAAGAATTCACTTTCCCTTTATAGATGATTCTATTACCCTAGGTCTATCAATAATAATAGGAAACCAGATTTGACCAAAATCAAAGTCTTTCGAAAAAAGGTATCAGTTGGACCACATTTACGTCCTCTGCATGCTTCCATTTACACATTTCACATTACTATTATTCTTTATTTAAAAAATCCACCTGCCTTGTCAGAGGAATTCAACATACATCATATTACGTAATACATAAGTATGGTAGCGTTACAACTAAATAAGGAACCCAACAAGCACCAGTGTACACTTGCTTCTTCCAAGAACAAGACAAACAAAAACCACCACTCCAAACCCCAATATAGGTGAATCTCCTCATTATAACATACCCATCACCTAACTTACCAATTTCAATCCTTCTCGCACCAACACAACCCCACTTGACCTAACTTACAACACATAAAAAAAATGAATCTCCAAGATATCAACCCGCACCATACACAACCGCACACCTAGACTAACAAAACTATCCCCACCTCTACCACACCCGGTTTAGACTTGAATATTGTTTCTTGAAAAGATATTTTTACAACATAATCATTGTCAAAAAAATCAAACTACAATATTTCTTGCAACTACCAGTTACGTACCTTACCTAAGCCATTTCCATTGAACCACATACACAATCACAAAGCCCAAACTACAATCCTACCCCCAACTATGCCACTACTAGCATAGATTTTCTCTCCTAGGAGTAACCACTAGTATTTAATCCTCTGGCCTCATAACTATCATGTAATTTTTACATGTGGAGTGCATCACTATACTTTGGAAAATCATTCCCGAGATATATGCCTAAGATAGATGATTACTAATTAATTATTAATGGATGCGAGTTGATTACAAACATTTTATTGCTACAAAATTTATTTTTCAAGGATCTTTAATATCTTATTGGCTTCCCTAGTCATTGAATATCGAATGGGGAGTATTTATGGTATGTAGAAGATTTATAAGTGTGCAGCTTGAGATTAATTCTTTAGAGATTGAAAGTATTCATTTGGTTTTCGAAGGGATTTTTATAAGGTATTTTTTATGATTATTCTAATCTATTTCTTTGCGTATGCAAGTATCTTTCTATAGGTAATCTATGACATGATGATTAAAAAAAGAATTTAATAATTTGTTTAGAATAGTGAGGATATTATATTCTACTTGTGATACTTGATTTTCTACTAGGGAATCCTTTATCCACTCATAATTTATCTCAGAATACAAACGTAACAATCTTTCCTACATTGTCACTTTTGCTTCATGCACCTGTTATTTTTTCTTGTTGATTTCTCTACGTCAAAATCACAGGATTCAGTGTAGCCACTACCTATAAAAATATCAACTTTGTCATATCACTTATTTTCTATTTGTGTTTATCTATTGTTAATTAAAAATATATTGAAATCCCAAGTATTTTCACTGAGTAATTTAAAGCATTAACACAATTTTTGAAAAATTTTATAACGAGCGGCATGTTAATATCCATGTTGCTAATACTTGTTAGGTCTAGTTGCATGTCGGTGTGCTTGGATTGGTGGTAGTTTTCAATCACTTGTTAATAATCCTAAAATACATGGTAGCTTCCACGATAATTCCAATATGGAAAACATCTATATTTTTCATGTTTCCTCTCTCTCAGTGTGGGAGTTTCCACAAGGATGAGAAACGAGCTCAGGAAAAAAATCCTTTAAAAACACGCAAAACCTGTGTGGGGCCTACGGTATAAGCCAATGATAGATTTTTAAAAAGTGAACTTTAATTTATTTCGATTTTATCTTTTACTTATATCGTGGGCCACATACGGTTTTTGTTTAATCTCATTGGGGAAAACATGATAGTAATCCTTCACTACTTTGATTTCTGGCCATGAAATTTACAAATGGCATATGCATGAATAATTTATATGTTTAAAATGAAATTCTCATCTCTACCATTCATAGACTTCACATCAATGACTCTATTTGTCATAGGTCTCTACGAACCAAGAAAAAGTCCTCAAGATAAAAGGTGTGTTGTTATGAGAGGATTTTTTTACCACATCTTGGGTGAAAACATCAATATAAGATTCTTTTATTAGATAAACATGCCATCTACCATGAAAAGTTAAGAAGATGAATTTCCATTCAGCTTTGGACAACATAACAGATTCATCTTGTTGGAAAATGTCATGTCCAGGTTCATATTTCGATGTAATTAGTAGCCACATAGTTAGGTGTGCATTGCATCTTTCTTTTCTATTATTGTATTTTTCAATTCTATTAATGGAGGAAGTTTATAAATTTCTATTGTGTAGCTTATCATTTTTAATTTCTATATTATAATTGTTTTTTTAGTATCTTCTCAATTACAATTTCTATGTTTATCATTCCATGATCTTTTTAATAGATATATGTTTTTTTTTCTCTGATTGCAGTGAAGAGATATTGGGTCTAGAAAACATTATCAATTATCTACTTAGAAATATTGTTCCATTGATAAAAATGGACATACATAGTTTCTCCCCATTCATATTAAAGATGCAAAAAAAAATCCATTACATCCTCATGAAAGGGTTTAAAAAGACAGAAGGTTTATATCATGCAATAGTTCTTGTCAAAGGATAGCCTATTATACCTAGTGAACCCTTCATACTAATTGAATTTCTAAAAGGTGCTAAAAATCATTTCCATCATCCTATGGTTGGAGAATCTAGTCATTGTATAACAATTGGTGCTATAAACAATGCCAAAGATGATGTAACAACAAATGAACACAATTCTTTCATTTTGATAACAATAGTTATTCGAACAGTTTATTAAAGTGTTGTAAGGATTTTTCAAAGACAATAATTATAAGGAATTATATAAATGTTAGATTTATTTGACAATATTAATAAGGAAAGTTTTAAAATATAATGTTTACACTTTCTATAATAAAAACAACATAGTTTCTCTCCACATATGATCTTTTTCAAGTACTTAATTTATTAGTTTTTTAAATTGTAGGTTTTTATTTTTATTTTTAGTTAGAGATTTCTTTGAAATTAAAAATGACAGAATACATAAGAGGATAAATATTATTTAGATTATTAAATAGTGTTTTCAGATCATATAATCTGATTAGTATGATGGTACAGTAGCCAATTTACACACAAAATAATTCTATATTCTTTGTATATATCAATATGAAATACATTAGCTATAATATAGGCAGTATAAGAGCTTAAAATACTTCTTATTCAATAGGAAGCACAATTAACAAATAACTTGTTTAATCATTTTATGGGTGTAACTAACATAATAATACGAATTGTTTTAACAACTCGTCTAACAATATTTATCTATATTATATTATTATTAATGAGTTACTAAACTCTTATAATAATATAATGAATTAATAATTTTTATAACAATTAATTCCTAACATTCACCCCCTTGGTGTGCACATTATTAATTCCCAATATTCACCCCCTTAATGTGAACATAGAAAAAATGCACCATAGAACTGGACCCAGATTTGTATGCTTCCGCATACTTTTAGGTATGCATATACTATTGGATTGGATCTTGATGTCTGGATCTTTCTCCACATGACCAATCCACTTCACCATAGTCAACCCCATACCAGATGATCACACTTCCACCGATTCACCCTCATACGTGAACTCAACAGTTCCCGCTTTCACTTCCAGTGAACGATAGATTTCACCAGCCAATCGATGTTAGAAGTAAGATAGTAGAAGGATCTCTGTAGTCAGAGGATCACTCAAGTTTAGATACCCTCCTATAAAATTGTTCTCAGCGTCCAAAATTCACATATTCCTCATTTGAATCAAAACAAGGGAAGGAAACCACACACCAGTTTATTTTTCAAACACCACACAATTGAAATAATATAAAATATTACCACCAAATTTGAATGTGACCCCATCATTGGTGAATAACGAGAGCTTTTGATCACCCTCCATCCTCTGTTGCCTCTGACCTCCAATGACATGCTGCTAGTTCATCCAGATGTGATCATGAAGCTCAAAATACCTTCAATAATTTGGACGTCACATACATGTGAAAATGCATCCAAAGCTGAAATGCGGGAAAAAAAATTATTTTTCAAATTTTGGAAGACAACACTTTTTACAATGGCATTGACCCACAATGAACTTTTGATGACTAAATAAAAATCATCTCTTGACAATTCAATGATACTTTAGACTCAAAATGATAGTATAAATAATCTTAAAATCACGTATTTAACACTTTTACAAACAAATGACAATAGAATCAACTAAAGAATAGATTATAAAATACCCATAATGACTTATATAGCTTACAAGAAACAAAATGACAATGGAAACATGGGAAAATTTTCTCTTCCTTAACTGTAACAAAATAATACTCGACTCTAACTCTTTTAAGATATCTACGACCACCTAAACAATGCAAAAAAACAAGAAAAGAAAGAAAAACTATAATATACCTAAACGCTTAAAACTTCCTTATCAAAACCGTAGGATTTATTGCAAAGTGGTTTTGAAGTGTATTGAAACTATGACTATTGATACTGCATGGGAAGAAATTTTTCTCTGCAAAAACAAATATTTCCAGTAGCCTAACACTGTCAAATATCCACACGAAACTGACTACAACCAATCAATTTCCAAGGCGGAAGATAGAATACAAAAGGACCAACGTGTTTATTGTGATGTCTGACTAGTTTTTCCGATCAAAATGATCCAATAACAATTGTAATGCAATACCTATGTGGCTGAGGATTATTGTGAAGAAAACTAAGCACATGAAGATTTTTTTGATGCAACCGCCTCTAATTAGAGGAGACTGTGGACAAGTCTGAGTAGTATGGAATGCTATGTGCCCAGTCCGCCAAGAGGAAGCACACATTTGTTGGTGCAAATGGAGAGGAGAAGGGATCTTGACAAAAATGCAAGTACAGATTGAATCTGTAGATGTGTATACATGGTATACAACACACTGAGCTCGAAAGATTCTAGATCCAATCAGCTGTAGAAATATATAGTTGACTCCAACCTTCCAACGTGGCACTGATAAGATGCACTTTGAGAAGATTGTATAAGAAACTACACATCACAGTGAAGATCGATGCAAAACCACAGTACGAGCCCAAATTAAACTCCGCAACTGAGTCTCTTCAAAAAAAACAAAGCTGAGATGAAGATCAAAAGCATTGATCCAATAATGCACAAGAGAATTATTTTTCTGTTGACGTCTCCTCTTCACTGAATTCTTCTGGTAAATCCGTGCACTTCTACAATACCTAATAACAAATATTCAATCCTACACTCAAAAGGAATATATCAAACTTCCATGAATTGGGGCAGTAATGAAATTGATTGTTAGTTTTAATTTTTCTACATTTTTTATAAGATATTTTCACATATTAATTATTGTGGTAATTAAATTGTAACTTCCACTTTCAAGTTTTATGTTGTAAGGAAAATTGTATAAAATAATTGTCAAACTTTTAAGAAATATAACATTGACAAAAGATACGAAATTATAAATTGTGGAATTTTTACAAAGATCAAATCCATATAAAAAACTATTTTTTCGTGAAAATTGTGGAATAATAACAAAAATTTTTTTTATAGAAATGTTACAAACATCACAAAATGTGGAAAATGTATAAATAAAAAAATGGATGTTAGTTATTAGTTTTATGAATTGTGCAAAAAATACAATAATATATCAAAATGTTGATTACCTACCATTCCAATGTGACAATTTTAGTTTTTGGAATACCATATTACCACAAAAACATTGTTGAAAATTTGTGGCAAGAGGCCTACTTTATTATAGTGAATTTATGTAATTAAACTATATCTACAACCAAATTCTATAAGATAATTTGTCGATGCACCCATTTCAAGAAACATTCTCTTTTATACAACATTTTTTCTTTCAAATTGTAGTAAATCATATTTTATGAAGTGAATTAATTTTCAGATTTTTATAGATGATTATTTAAGGAGCAATATGTATATGGAAATCTTACTTGAGTGAAAATATTAAACATGCACTCACATGAATAATAAAATATTACATACTTTTCCTTCACCAAACAATTGTCAGAAACATTTAACATGAATGTATAAACATAATATTCAAGGATTTGAATTCATGCGAGAGAAATGCATTCCCTAAAAATAAAATTACATGTGTTTCCTATAACATATGAGGTATATTCAATATGTAATTATCATTGATAAGATGAGATTGATAGGTATGACAATTCTTGGTCATATAAATCGCCATTAGAATATAGTATTGTATCAACATAATAATAAATATATTGGATATTTCTCAATTATAGTTTCTAGTACCTACCTAGGCCATCCTCCACCCACTAATAGCATACGGATGTATACATGTAATATTTTTGGTGACACAATTATAACATTGATTATAAGTTTCTAAATTATGTTTGCTACATAGGGAAATCTTAAAAAATACTACTTAATATGGTATGAGTGTTAGACATACATATACATAAATCACAAGACATAACATTACAATTTTAAGGAATAAATGTATATCTAAACAACATGTTTGCATTGTAAATTGTTGTAAATCATATTGTATGAAATGGACAAGTTCCACCACTATATAATTGACCATTCAAGGAAACATTTGTACATAGAAATAATACTTTATTGAAACTATTAGCAATGCATTCGAAGGATAAAATATGTATTGTAAGATTACTTCTCCTTGACCAAACATCTGTCACAACATTCAACATGAATGTATCAACTATAAATTAAAGGATTTGAATTCATATTGAAGGAATTCCTTCTTTAGAAGGAAAATAATAAACTATACTCCTACAACATATGGATTATATTCAATATATAATCATTCTAAGGATAAGATTCACAACAACAAAAAATGATTGGTCAAATAAATAACTAGCTATTATATGGATCATTCTCTTAGCATAATAATAAAGTTTTTATATGTCAAGAGTATAATCACTTTGTGACTTCAATATCACCCTTATATTTTCATTTAATTGTTATGCAAAAATGAAAAAAAAATAAAAATTAAATATTAGAAAAAGAAAGAAGCTTTGTTCAATGCATCTCCCAATATATATTTCAATTAAATACAAAATTTGTAAAAAAGAATTACATATTCTTATCATCAACTATATTCTCTTCTAATTCTTCCTGACATATTGTAACACCCATGTTTTGACACACCAAAACCACCACATAACCATATTGTAACACTTAGAAATTTACGGATGTTTTTTATGTTTAACAACATATATGAGTTGTGTTTGATATGGTAATTGCATAATTATATAATTTCCTAATCCCATTATGGTTTCAAACTTTCCTGAGTCTCTCATTTAATTTATTTAATTATTCCTTAATTGAAATTAGTCCTTGAGTGTATAATACCCATATATATTTTAAATTTATTAATCCAAAGTTAAATGGGGTCACAACTAAGTCTAACCCTCTATTAAATTTGAAATACCCTAGGCGGCTCTATAAAAATATCAATCACTTAAAATGTGTAGGGTCAAATCTCTAACCTAGGATTAAGTAATTTAGAGCCATTGGATCAATATATTCCTAAAAAACCCTAATAATCCTTATGGAGTTTGTATGATTCACTTTTCGTTCAGTAATCTCCTCATTTGCACATTTTGAGTTTTGCATGTTGGAAGAAAGAGGCCATGGATGGATATGGACGCTATGGAGTCCAAACCTTTTGACTCAAGATCTGGAAATTGTTAGCATACATAGCATAGCTTATATTTTAGGTGTGTTTGGTTTATATTACCACTTATTTCTCTCTTCCTTGTTATATTACATTCTTCTCATCTATTTACTTCCTACATTTTGGTATCAGAGCACCATATTTTCTTGCCCGTGCATGTACAAATTCTAGAGGAGATCATTCACATGCATGGAGTTCCTTCTCTTCTATTGTGTGGAGTAAAATAACAAGAAACCAATGTGGAAGGAAGAGCTTGCGTGTTGGATTGGTGTGAAGAGTGACCTAGAGGAGACAACGAAGGAGATCTTTTTGTGGTGGAAGACAAAGAAGAATTCCTGAATGGAAAAGCACTCCTACTAAGACCTGCATACGTGGAAAGGAGAAGCTTCTAGTCTCTTGTGTGGTAATTGGGAGATAGAGTTTGCTGCGTGAAGAAGCTTTCTCTATCAGCTATGTTGAGTCCTTCTCTTATTGTTGTGTGGGGGATTATACTAGAACCTGTGTGAAATTCAATATCTCCTACCTCTATATGAAAGCCGGCATGAAAATAATTAGGTAGTGTGGTACATAAACACGAGATTCAGAAGAAAAGTGGCTTGTGTAAAAACCCACATGTTCATTGCCTATGATGTTTCTACGGTTAGGGGGTCGATTTTGTTTGGGAGTGCCGCTCCAAATATCAAAGTTTTTCCACATTTTGGAAGCAATCATTTGAAGTAATTGGAATTAGCGTGGGAGAGAGTCTGCATGGTAGATTATTTGTTGAAAGCAATTAAAATATGCTACAAATACCTATGTGAAGGAATAGCCTGCCAACAAAAAGTGGAGATTTCAGCGGTTTGAGTGGGAGATTCAAAGCATGATCAAATTTGGAATAATTTCTTCCTGACTGTTTGCGTGGAGAGGCTGGGGAAGCTGCATGCAAAGAGACAAAGCAACGATGTAAAAAAAATTTGCCATGCATGCAACTGTTATTCTTGCATGTAACTATGTGGAAGTTTGATACTAATACTCCACCAAGACAAAGAAGAAAAAGAAGTTGATCCTACAACACTTCGCTGAATGGCGAGTGTAGACAACTTGATTGAGAGCATAAATAACACGGTTGCCATTGCCAAAATATGGAACATCAACTCGCCAGCCAGAGAACACTATGAAGAAGCTCCTGAGCGCTGTGGGTTCTACTTTTCTTTGCTAAACGAGCGTCAGAATACTGGAAATTTAGCCTTCGACGAGCTAGTTTGACAAGGACTTCTTGAATATTTCTTTTTTTACGTCAACTACCAAGAAAAGTGAGTTTGGGAAGAGTTAGAAAACAGGTATGACACCGACTGTGAAGAATAAGAAGAACACCCCACCAAGCGTTGTCATCTCTCATCATGTGAGTATTGAGAGAATCTCCGAGGTCGTACTTCACATCAGTGAGTTAAAAATTTTTGTAATATCTCTTGAAATAAATAAATAAATAATGATTATTTATTATATATATATATATATATATAAAGATATGTCTGATCTGAAGTTGCCCCTCTCTGAGGTTCAATTGCTTAAGGGGCCCAATTTTGTGGCCTTGAAAACCAAGATGAGTGCAATCCTTCAGTTTGAAGGATTATGGGGCACAATGACTGGATCTGTGCCTATTCCAACTGATCCTTACGAATTGATGAAGTATGAAATGGATAGTGCCAAAGCACTAATGTTGATAATGGTCAGTATCAGTGATGATGTGCAACCACATGTTTGGAATGCAGAGAAACCAAAGGAAGCCTAGGACAAGTTGGAAACCATTTATGAGGCCAAAAATCAGACTAAGATTCTTCATATTTAGTCCAAGCTGGACACCCTCTCTATGGGTTCAGATGAGAAAGTTGAGGAAATCTTACTTCATGTGGCTAAGTTGTGATTGGAGTTATTAGCACTCAGTGAAATGGTTGATGAAAAAATCCTCGTACCAATCACCTTGAGAGCTTTCCCTTCTCAACTTTGAGTGTTCGTTACGACACTGAATGTATCTAAAAAATTAGTGGCATTCGAAGAGCTTGCAAATTTGCTGCAGCAGGAAGAGGCTATCAATTCATCCCAAGAAGAGTCTCACGATAAAGCCCTGTTCTCAAAGCCATACCGTGGATAGAAGAATTGGAAGGGTCCCTCAGAGAATTGAAATCAAGCATAACCAAAACAACAATAGAAAGATCAAAATTCAAAGATGTGTTGTCACATTTACAAAACCAACACTCACGACACTGATCACTACTGGCACAATAACTTGAAACAAGGGTCTTCAAGTTAGACAAGCACATCAAGGCACGAAGATTTTGAGAAGACCAAACAACGTCCTCGTTGGAGAAAGCACAAGGGACATATCGCAGCCCAACAAGATAATGAATCTGATGAAGACACATCAGAAGGAGCACATTCTGGTAATAATATTGTACTTGTCTCTCAAAATTCACAACCCACGAAGAGAGTCTAGCTGATAGACTCAGGTGCCAGTAAGCACATGTCAGGTGAAAAGGAGCTATTTGATTCACTTAATGAAGAACCCACTGGAGATCGGGTTCAGATAGCTGATGGAAAAGAGTATGTTGTAGAAGGAATTGGAAATTTCACCATTCCTCTAGGACCATAAAAATGTACACTTACAAAGGTACTATATGTTCCTGGCTTGAATAGCAACCTTCTGTCATTAACTCATCTATTGAATCATCACTTTAAGGTATAATTTATTTTCCAAAATGGCATCAAATCATGTTTGATCTCATTGCGATGAGGTACAATTATTGCTAGAACATTTCTAAAAGATAAGTTATTTGCTTTAGATATTGTTCCATCTTCTACAATTGCTTTATCTACATCAACAGTTCAATCTACTACACTCTGGAATTTTAGATATAGACACTTTTTACCTATCTCATTGCATCAGATGAGTTCAAAAGTAATGGTTCATGGAATTCCCAAATTTTCCAGTTCCTTGCCTATTTTCCCTGGGTGTCTTGTAGGAAAACAACATAGGGATCAATTTTAGTCAAGTACGTTTCATGCCAAGAAACATATGGAAGTATTTCATACTGATCTGAACAACCCTCTAACTACTTCATTTTTAGGATACAAGTACTTTCAACTGTTCATGGATGACGAATCCCACAAGATGTGGGTGTTTTACCTAAAGAAGAAAAGTGAGGCTCTTCAACACTTTCAGAACTTCTGTCATCATGTTATGAAAGAAACGGGACAACCACTTCTTCTACTTCACTTAGATCAAGGGGGGAATTCACATCAAACAAGTTCTTGGCATTTTTGAACCAACACGGCATAAAGCAGCACCTGACTGCTCCCTACATGACCTAGCAAAATGGCATTGTTAAGCATTGCAATCACACAGTGATGGAGATGGCTCACTACATGCTATCAACTGCAAAGATGGAAGAATGTTATTGGGTTGAAGTAGTACAAACATCTGTATATCTTCTCAATAGGGCACTGAAAAAGATTCTATAGAAAAAAATGCCAGAAGAGGTATGGCGTGGTAGAAATCCATCAATTTCTCATTTGCGAGTATTTGGTTGTACAACATTCATGAATGTCCCAGCTCAAAAGAGAAAGAAGGTTGAGCCAAAGACACTCTCGTGTATTCTAATTTGCTAGAGTACTACCTGAAAGGCATACTGTCTCATGGATCCTGAGACAAAGAAAATATACGAGAGTCATGATGTGGTTTGTGACAAGTAATCTTTTGACTCAATAGTATCGACAGAAGATCTAATTCCAACCACCTCTCACCGACTAGTCTCCGAATCAAATAATGAATCTGAGGAGACTAATCAAGGAAAAGAAATGCTGTAAGGAGAGATCTTTGTTGACCTTGGAGAACTGGAGAATATAACTCCACATCAATCCACACAGGAACATCACAATTATTCTCAAAAGTATCCAAGTTCTCGTCCAAAGTGGGTACAAAGCACCATCAAAGACTCACATTTACAACAACTCCTAGATACATCATCTGGAGTCAAAACAAGGAGTCAAACAAGAAATGAAGTAAACTTTGCACTCATGAGTTCATTTATTGATAGCTCTGAGCTTGATAATGTTTGTGAAGCACTCAGTCAACCTCAATGGAAGGAAGCCATGGATACATAAATCGACTCACTTAAGAAAAATCAGACATGGGAACTTGTCGATCTGCCTACAGGTAAAAAACCCATAGGTTGGAAATGGGTTTTCAAAACAAAATATAAGGCAAATGGATCCATTGAAAAATATAAAGCACATCTTGTAACAAAAGGATATAATCAGAAAGAAGGCATCGACTATGAAGAAACCTTTACACCCACTGTGAAGATCAAGACCATCAGAGTTGTTTGTGCACTGGCAGCAAAGAAAGGATGGAGACTTTAGAATATGGATGTCAAGAGTGATTTCCTAAATGGTGATCTGAAAGAAGAAGTCTTCATGACCAAACCTGAAGGATTTGTTGATGAAGAGCTAATGAGGCCAGAATATGTCCGATTAATGTATAATATATTATCTCATCGTACTCTCCTTTTTATTAAGTTTTATTGCATTATGTGAATTTTAGTTAATCTAATATGAGTTAGGATGTAATTTTCTATATTTTGATTGATTGTTATTCTAATATTTAAAAGCTCTAAAATTCCTGACATAATGTGTGTTTAAATTTAGTTTTGTAATAAAGTAGGTCTAATTAGTCAAGGAAATGAAGCAGGTGGTGTTCCGTATGTTTTTGATATAATTTGTTCCTACACATCTTAGTTCCAGAACTTCCAAGCTAGTTTCAGAACTCCACATAGTCATCGTTTAGTCCCGGAACTCCAGTATTGAGTTCCGAAATTTTTAGACTTAGTTCTGGAACTCCTGGGGATAGCTCCAGAACTCTCACAAGTTTTGGTCCTTAATAATTTCCTATGATTCTAGAACTTCTTTAAAGTTCCAGAACTGATGGGAGATATCTATTTTAAACCACATCTAGAGAGTTTACATCTATGACCCTTTCAATTCGGAAGGATGGGAATATTTCTAAATGTTGATCCGGGGAGAGTTATCCTACATCTATTTAATCGACCACAATTTGACTCAGTATCTATTATGGGCATGATTAGATTTCATGAAAATCATTGAGACAGTTGTGATTGTAAAATGTATATATAGGCAGACGTGTAGTAGATAGATAATAATAATAGAAGATATAGAATGAGATAGATATAGAACAGAGAAGAGAAATATAGATTAAGTACTCAGATCTAGTACATTTTGTAATATTGAATGCTTTATACATAAAATAGCCATTCTAATTTGAGAGAATTCTGAATTGTTAAATCTTGATTTGAGGAGGAGCAAGGGCCCACTCCCCCAAAAACTAGGATATTCATTTATTTGATATTTATATTTCTTCAGCAAATAGCTTAGATCTTTTAATTATGTATTGTTTTAATTCTTTCAGTTAAACTCTGTTGTATACTTGTTTCTGTAGGTTTTTAGATAGATTCTTATATTTATTGCAATTATTTTCAAGCATTCTAAATTGAGTATGTTTATTTCCAAAAGCAAGTGGGTTTATTTTCCAACAACAAGTGTGTTTCCATTCTGCACAGTGTGTTTCCTTTCAGCAAAGCTTTCAATGTGTTTACTTTCAGCAACTTTTCATAGTTTGATTTAAATAAGGTTTTACTAAGAAATCCTTAAGACATTAAAAAGATCCCCCAGAAAATACAAAAATAACTATAGTCAATTACTAGATCAATGAAATTACTCTTGTTCCATATAGCTTTAGACACACCCCTAGTTTGATATGACATCAACAAGAAGTTGATTAAATGAAGGGAATAATGACACCCATCATTTTAAGCGCCGTTACTAGGGAACACTAGTTGGAACTTTCTAATTAAGTGTTAGCAAGAGCAACATATCATACATATAGTAGTTGAATGATGTTCCCTGCTATATCACAAAATATATGAGTAGACCAAGAGACTCATAAGGCGAATTCCTCCCAAAACCATCTTCACAATAATTCATAACATTGTCTAGTCAAAGTAAGGAAATTGATCAAGAATTGGAGGCACCATCATCCCCTGTTAGACAAGAAACAGAATTTCCACCTTTGGAATTATTAGATCAGTCACCTGAAGAAAGTGGAACTTCTAGGAGAAGGCTTATTACTCAAGATCCATCCAGGACGAGTTTTGATTCTCAATTGAGTAGTCAACCTCCTACTCCTGATTTTTCACCTTCCCCAAGGCATACCGCTTACCACATTGATTGGGAGGAAAATTCAGAAAATATTTTTAAAATGGAACGAGAAGCTGAGAGAGAACCTGACAGGACCTTTACCTATCCAATCCAATTAGGAGATGATGATACATCAATGAAAAATATCTCACCTACACATTTACCCACATTTAGAGGGATGTCATCTGAAGATCCTGACCAATTTTTGTTTGAGTTCAAGGTACTATATCAGACCCATGATTATAAGATAGATAATCAAAAACTCAAGTCATTTCCATCCACTTTAAAGGATGGAGCAATGAGGTGGTTCATGGGATTACCATCCAACTCTATTAGCACTTGGGCACAAATGGAGACTTCCTTCCTAGATAAATACTAGGATTATTGTAGAGGAAGAAATAGGAAGGAAAATTCTTCAAAATCAAGTAGGAGGATGATGAAAACATAGAAGAATATTTAGACAGATTCCTCTTTGTTAGAAAAAGATGTGGATTTGTGCTTACAGAGGAGTTAAGTAAAACCGTTTTTCTTAAAGTTTTGGATGACGAATCTAGAGAAGCCCTTAACTTGATAGGAGGTGGAGACATTGATCAGATAAGAATGAATGGAATTAAACAGATTTGTAGAAGCTATTCCAGAATGAGAGGTGGACCTAGAAAAGGAAAATCAGTGAAAAGTCTGAATCCAGATATGAACAAACTAATGGATGAGTTAACAAACTTTAAAACAGACATTTTAGTGCAATTAACCTCTACTATGGATGGATTACAAGCTAACGTAAATTCCAAAACTGAACCATTTTCTATGTATTATCCTCGATGCAGGAAGAAGCATGCATTAAGAGACTTTCCTTTGGATAAAATACAAATGTGTCTTATCTATGAATATAAAGAACATGATAATGGTGTTTGTTCTTTACTTCTCATTATTAAGAACCAGTTTAAACATACCAGTGCCTCATCTACAACAAAAGAATTGAATTTTGTTCAGAGACAACCTAACCAAGAGCATTTTATGCTAAGATCATTCCTTAATCCATGGACGATGCCATGGGCTACTCAGGTAGTACCAAAAAATTGGGGACAACCTCCTTGGGTACCTCAACCAACTTAGAACCCTCAAGATTGGGAAAATCAAGCTTGGTATGCTCAGGGACATCAACAACCATGGGCTGGTAAAAGAAATCCTTATGCTTGGTCACAACCTAGATGGAACCCTAGTAATTATGCTCAAGGAAGAACATATCCAAATCATAATCAACAGGCCATCATGGGATCCCCTACATAAAATTAACAAAATGAAAATCTAGTCCAAACATAAATGCCAACACATCGAGTAACAAATCCCATAAGCAAACAAACAACACCTATTTATGGAATAGAAACAAAAAAATTAGTTGATTTACATGCTATGGATTGTAAGGATATTCAAACTAGATCAGGGAAAATCATTAGCAGTCCACCCCTTGTAATCACTGAAATGATAGAAGAAAATGAAATTCCTAGTACTGTTGTTCCAAAAGAGGATATAGAAAGAAAAGAAAAGGAGCTAGATAGCAACACTATTGAGACTCCATTTCCAGAAAGATTCAAAGAATCTAAAGAAATCAAACAATCTGAATTGGTACAGGAATTAAGGAAATTGAATATTGAAATACCACTGTTACAAGAAAATAAGGACATTCCAGAATTGAACAAATTAATCAAAATATTATGTCTGAAAAATCTTGGAAGGAAGAAACAGTACCCCAAGACTATCAAAGTAGATGGGAAACTTGTTGATTTATTAGCAAGAAAACTTTTACTTCACAAATATGGAGATCCTAGAAGTCCTGTTATTTCTGTCTCTATAGGAAAGAAGGATTTACATAATGTTTTGGTAGATTTGGGAGCTGCTATCAATGTAATGATAGTGAATACTCTGAAAACATTACCATTAATGGGTATAAAACCTACTAATACCATATTACAAATGGCAAACCAGTCTATAGCAAAACCAAAAGGAATTATTGAAGATGTGGTGGTTATGGTGGAGTGATGGGAATATCCAATTGACTTCCTTATACTGCAGCCAAAAGGTAAAACATTGGGTTATCACATTATTTTGGGTAGACCATGGTTAGCTACAGTTGATGCTTTGATAGATTACAGGTCAAGTGATATGATAATCTCAAATGGTAAGAAATCTAAACAAATTTCCATATATCCTACTGCATGACCTTTTACGAACAATCATGAACAATTGTAGGTTGATTCTCCTTAAACTGATAAACAAAAGTTGTCTTCTTTAGCTATGATCACACTGCAGGATCATGTAAGAGAAGTAGAAGAAATTATTAATCCACCATTAGATGAGAACCTGCTATCCTCGAAGGAATCAAAAATAGTTTCAGAACCCACAAATTTAGTTCCAGAACCCGTGAACTTAGTTCCAGAATCTGCGGCTATAGTTTTGGAACAATCACATTTAATTTCAGAACCAAGACAACAACAGTTCTCTTTGATTGAAAATGATTTCGCTTTGGAGGAACGAGATTTCCCGTGGGGAGAGGATGAATCAGTAGCTTTAGTTTCAATTACATCAAGAAGTGGTGAAGAATTTTTGGAAAGTAGCAGTGACGTGGAATTTGGCCTACAAAGAGATAAGTATCATAATTCTCATTACTGTCCTTTTTCTAGTATTCTGTCTCAAGGAACTTTTGGAGATGTTACTACATACCATATGTTGTTACCACATGCATGTCCATTAAATACTTTAATGAAACCCTTTCCACAAATCAATTCATCACATATTGGAACCAAGCATGTTGAAATTCAACCGGGTGAAACTTTAAACATTAACAGTTGGTTGAAAGAGGATAAAGAAGCTAAATTGTTTGATGTTCTAAAAAATCATACTAGATATTTTTCTTTGGATTACAAATACATGAAGGGGATTCATCCAAGTATCTGCACTCATCACATCTATACTAAAAACATTAAACCAATTATCCAGCCTCAAAGAATAATTAACCCAACTTTAAGGGATATAGTCAAACAAGAAATTGAAAAACTATTACAAGTAGGTTTCATCTTCCCTATCTCAGATATCGAGTGGGTATCTCCTCTTGTAATTGTTCCCAAAAAGAATGAAAAATGGAGAATATGTCTTGACTATAGGGAATTAAACAAGCCACAATGAGAGATTATTTCCCCTTACCATTCATAGATTAATTCCTAGATAGCCTTTCAAGTACACAATACTTTTATTTCTTGGATATCTTTAGTGGGTACAATCAGATCAGGGTTGCTCCTGAAGATCAGGACAAAACTACATTTACATGTCCATGGGGAACCATTTCCTATAGGGTATTACCATTTGGTTAATGCAATGGTCCTGCAACTTTCCATAGATTTGTACTTGCAATTTTTCCTGATCTAACAAATGATTGTGTTGAGGTATATATGGATGACTTCACTAAAAATGAAGATACATTTGAAGATTATTTGAGAAATATGGACAAAGTGTTAACAAGATGTGAACAACACAACCTATCTCTTAGTGATGAAAAATGTTTGATGATGGTGGATGAGGGGATTGTATTAGGACACCATATTTCAAAACAATGAATTCAGGTGGATAAAAAAAAATTAGGATCATTTTAGATTTACCTGTTCCTCAGAGCCCCACAAATGCAAATATCAAATAATTTTAGGGCATGTTGGGTACTATATGTGTTTTATAAAAGATTTCAATAAAATTGCTTCCCCCGTGTTTAATTTGCTAACCAAGGACTATGATTTTCTTTGGGATTAAAAGTGTCAGAGTGATTTTGAAGAAATTAAAGAAAAATTAATCAGTGCCCAAATATTGAGAGGACCTAATTGGGAAAATCCATTTCATATCCAAACAGATGCCTCAAATTATTCCATTGGTGCATTATTGGAACAGAAAGATGAGGAAGGAAAGATGTATGCCATTTACTATCTTAGAAAGAATCTTACTCCAACTGAAAATAATTACACTACCACTAAAAAGGAATTTCTTGTTGTGATTTATGCAATCAATAAATTCAGACAATACATTACAGGGTACAAGATATTTGTACACACAGATCATTTAGTAATAGTATTTAATGAAAAAACTAATGGTTGGAGGAAGAATCATTAGATGGTTATTACTTTTGCAAGAATTTGATATTACCATTGTGGCCAATCCAGGTAAATCTAATGTGGTAGCTGATTTTTTGTCAAGACTAGCCACCACTGGGGAGCAAGATCCTGTCAAGGATAACTTTCTAGATGAACAACTATTTGCAATCTCAGCAAGTATACCATGGTTTCCTGATATGGAAAATTATCTTGTAATAGGGAAGTTTCCTCCTTTCACTAAGAAACAAATAAAGAAGTTAATTAAAACCAATGCACAATTCAAATGGTTAAATAGAATGTTATTTAAGTGTGGTCCTGATTTTGTCTTATGCAGGTGTGTAAGAGAGTATGAAATCTTTGACATCCTTAGAGCATGTCATAATGAACCAAGTGGAGGACAATATTCAGTGAAAACAAAAACTTATAAGATACTTGGCACTGGTTACTATTCTCCATCTCTGTACAAGGATGTGAAGAGATATATCCAGAGGTGTGATCCTTGTCAAAGGATGGGACAGCCAACTTTCACCAATGAAATGCATCTTCAACCTTAACTTGTGGTTAAATCATTTGAGAGATGGGGATTGGATTTTTTTGGTCCCTTTAATCCTCCTTCACAAGGGAAGGAATATATTCTTGTGTGTATTGACTATGTGACAAAAATAGGTAGAAGTGCAGGCATTGACAAATGCCACTGAAGAAGCAGTTGTTGATTTCCTTTAGAACAGAATTATGATAAAGTTTGGAGCACCAAAGAGCATAATTTCATATCAGGGACCACAATTCATGTCTAATATGATCCAAACTATCACAATGTATTACCAAATCAATCATAGGAAGTCATCTCCTTACCACCCATAGTCAAATGGACAAGTTAAAGTAACAAACAGAGAATTGGAGAACATCTTTACCAAAACAGTTGAAGCTGGGAGAAAATATTGGGTAAAGAGACTACCTGAAGCTGTCTGGGCTTATAATACAACATGGAAAACTAAAACAGGGTTTTCACTATATGAATTAGTTTTTGGAGAAAATCTCTTTTTGCCTACAGAGTTTGAACTTTAGATATTGAGGATAGCAGTAAAGGTGGGAATTGAATTGAATGCATCTCAGAAAGAAAGAATCCTTCAACTCAATGAGTTGGATGAATTAAGATTGGAAGCACTTCAGCAGACAAAAATAATTCAAGAGAAAAGGAAGAAATGACATAACACACATATCAAGAAAATGGAATTCAAATTAGGAGACTTGGAATTTCTGTTTGATTCTAAGTACCAACAGATAAAGGGAAAATTGAGAACCAGATGGTTGGGACCCTATCAGATCAAGCAGATTTTTGACAATGGTTCTATTTAGTTACTTCCCATTGATGGCAGCAGCAAAACACCCTTGGTCAATGGACATAGGCTAAAAATCTATAGGAAGCCTCCCACTAAGGATGAATTCTTGAGGAAGATTGAAGCAGATAGAATTTGATCATATGGAAGAACTTAGTTCTTCCAAAATGATCGAATAACCAGATGATAGATCCAGAATAAAGAGAAGAAGATGAAAACCAGCAAATGGTGTTTTCTTCCCTAAAAAATAAAATAAAAAATAAAATAAAATAAAAAATAAATTCTCTCAAAGGTCAATTGAAAACCAGAAAATGGCGGTTGACCTCTTTTTATCTAGTTCAAATAAAGGAATTCTTTTGAATTATAGTTGTCTTATCTAATCATGTTTTGTTCCACTTGTAGGAATGATGAGTCATCGTAGAAAAAGGATTACATCATCAAGGATGGTAATTATGCCTTTTAACTTATTTAGGGTTGATTACATGTTTACTTGTATGATTTGACTTAATTTAAAAAGTAGGTATGATGAGTCATCTATGTATACATTATGATTACAAGTGTGTAATCATGAAGTTGATTTGGATGGAATAAGTGGCGGCATGGTTATCATTAGTAATCATTATTGCAAAAATTAAGTGAAATAAAGATTGTAGATATATTTTGAGGAAGGAATAGTGAATTGAGTTTGTATTCCGCAGCTAAGAACTAAGGTTCTGCAGCCAAAGACGTTAGTTCCATAGCTAAGAAAGAGGGTGTGCAACCAATTCATACAAAATCAAAAGAGACAGAACAAAATCTGATATGAGGATTAAGAAGAAACACGAACCAGAGGACGATTCCATCTACTTGCAGATGAAGAAGTAGCATCTATCTTTGAGCATGCAAGATGTCTAGAGTTCTTGAGGACATTTTCAAGGCATAATGATGAATTGGTAAGAGAATTTGTCATAAACCTAGAAAAATATAGGACAAAGGTGAGAAACATCTTTATTCCTTTTTCTGTAAATACTGTAAGTAATGTGTTTGGAGTTCCAATTATGCATGTCCCACAACCTGCCAAGGGGACTTTGAAAAAAATGGTTGAAGTCTTATTGCAAGAAGGAAAAACTGAACCCCAGTACATCTATAATACAAAGAAAATCATAAAAGGGGTCAAAAGGCCTAGTTTTCCCAAACCCTTTGATAGGGTAGCATTTTGGATAGTAAAATATTTAACCTGTGATGGTCAATTTGGGTCTGTGGGAAAATAAGTTTTAAAAATGCTCATATATCTGAAGTATGGAGCCACCAAACCTGAATACATAGTAAGCCTTCCAGGGTTTCTTTTTTACTGTATTCAGACCATGGCTTAGAGGTATTCCTAGGGTGTTGGAACAATTAGGCATCATGGTCTAATTCATTTAATATGCCAGCACCATTTCCTGTCAAAGAAGAATGGAGAAGAAATTTGGGACAAGTTTCTTGGCAAGTTCAAGAAAAACCATAATATTATCAGAAGGACAATTATAGCCCCATTCTCTCCTTCAACTAATCTTGGAATTAATGCCCCTGTAGAAGGACAGAGGGAAATGGAAACAAAAAAATACCAAAAAGAAGAAGGTCGGTGAGAAAGATAAAAACAGCAGAGCCTTCGGTACCTGTGAAGGAAATTCCTTCTTTTACAGCAACTTCAGGGGAGCCAATATCTATCTATGATGGTGATAGCTCACCCACATAAGAGAAAGAAAGAATAGTAAGAATAATATCTAGAAGGAAATCCACTTCTGGGCATGTTGAACTTCCCCACAGAAGAAAAATTCAAAAGAGGTCAAGGGAAATTCCAGAGGAAAGGAGTGAGCAGGAGAGGATGGAAGAAGAATCTGTTGACATTTTTGGCAGCATGGCCATGACTCCTCCTAAGCCAAGTCAAGATGAAATGAACAAAAAAGAGGAAATGGAACACGTAAGAGTATGTTGACATGAGGATGGATGCACCGAGGTGCATCTTCAGGAGGCGCAACATTTTGAGTGTTGACACCCCAACAGGAAGCAAACCCTGACCCAGATATTCAAATGGCCATCACTTTTCATAGGGAGCTCGGATTCACGCAAGGTTGGAATTTTTGGAAATCTTACAAGGTCCTCTATCCAGCTACAACTAGATATCTTTAATTATTTGAGAACAAGTTCTTGAAAAATAAAAAATATAGTTCTCCATTTTTTGGGTTTGCTAGGGTTCTCACCTACCGCCATAATGAGATGAATTAAATACAATCTAGAGGTGATTGGGGTAGATTTGGAATTCCTCCCTCTTCCCTCTCTCTTTTTTCCTATGAATTGTAAGGAGGGGCTTCTTTCTAAAGGTTGGACATTCTTGTTTTTCCCCTCCCTTCTTCTCTTTGGCAGACGAATTTGTGGAGTTCAAACCTCCCATCTAAAACTGTAATGCAACCTTGCCTCTTGGCATTTTGTATTGTATTGTATCAATATTTGGAGAAAATAATGCATGTTTGTGGATTATTCTCAACCCTCTTTATGTTCATTTGCATCCTCCTGATCTTTCACTGCAAATTTGGTTATATGTGCATATTTCTCCATTACATTTTAATGGTTTATGTTTATTGGCAAGATAGGTGTTCTTCATTCCTCGGTGCATCACCTTTGTTAGTTTAGGTTTATTTTATGCATCTTCTTACCCTGTCTCCTTGGAAAATTAGATTAGGTTTTTGAGTAAACCCTCTGCATTTTTATGTGTGCATCTAAACAAAGGAATACGAACCGGCCTTCATCCGGAGAGATTTCCCAATTCACAAGGATCCACACTTGGGAAAATCTCCATGTTATGCAATCGCACTAAGATTCTCAACCCCTCGAGTTGCAGACATTCAGGGGTGTTTTGATTCACCATCAAATGTTTCTACATGAATTCATATCTGACCTATGTAGTAGCACAAAGAAAGCTATTTTTGGGACTTGAAACGAGATGGGTCATGGGGCCGTCGAACAGTGTTTTTCATTATTACCCTCAGCTCAGCTTCAAAAATAGTTCTCACCATTTTAGAATAGTCAATGATGCATTTACCTTTCACATGATCCGGAACCTAAATTAGAATACTAAGGAAATTTTTTCTAAAGAAGTCATGAGTGTCATTTCCCAATGGGGATTCGGTTTTTTCAATTTTCATATTTTTCCTACATTCACGTGAGTGGCTTTACTAGTACCCCGTGGAAACTTCCTAAGTACGTCAGTGATAGATGGGAATTAATGGAGCTGGCATGACAATTATTCCAAGTTCACTTCCTTCTTAGTGACAAGTACCATCTAGGAATTCATTTCCTGATCCAAATCAGGGAATACCAATGTCTAAATATTTTCAGTGCACGTCTCATGGAAAAAGTGTTCGCTCTCATAAGCATCCATCCATATGTGAAGATATCCCAATTCTATATCAATGGATATATGCAAAATATTCTGGGGGAAAAGTACCAACATAGTCCTACCATGGAAGATTTATGGGCTGCTTGTTTGGATGAAAATGAGGTAAGAAGGCAGGAGTACTCTCACCTAACACTTGCTTAGATCAAGGCTTTCTACATCAAGAGTCCTCCCAGTTCATTCATAGATGATAATGAGGATATCGTTGATCCCTCATATTATGTCATTTCCTTTACGCCACTGCCTCGAATTGACTAGACCAAGAGAGATGAATTTTCTCTTGATAGCAAGAACCAACCAATTATTGAAAGAAGCATATCTTGGTATGATAGAGAACTTGCCAAATTTCAATCCATTCTAGATTATGTTTCGGGATCACAAAAATTGCCAATATGAGGTGGCCTCCATTCGACCAAAGTCTCTTCTCAATCAACCTCATTACCATCCAATCATACAAAACATGCAAGAAAAGAGTGGTTGCCAAAATCCACTTCACCAAGTAACGTGTCACAAGGAGAGAGATCCAAAGATCCTAACCCCAAAGAAGGAAGAGTGTGTGTGTCCAGATTTTCTACCTCGAGTTGAAATTCATCTACCCACATCGTTAATAGTGCTCAAAATATAGTAGCAAATGATCCTCAGCCATGCTTCAAACAAGCATCCACTCAGGTGCAGGTATTTCAAATATCAAACACTTAAGAGCATGTAGTTCATGAAAGGATTTCCCAAAATCTCCTAAATAATTAGGAAGTGGATATTGAGGTTGTGTCTCCTCAAATTGAGGTCGTAGATAGGATTCAAGAAGGATCTCATGATGTCATGAGAATATTAATTCGAGCTCCAGGATTCTATATGTTGAAATAGTGAATGATACTCCTTCTTGGGTTGATTCCGAAGTAAAGAAAAGGAAGAGAGTTGTTAAGCCAATTGACATTGATTTTGATGCCCTTTTCAAACTTTCAAATGACACCATTCCTAAAAATCCTAAGGTGCTTTCTCGAATAATGGTGGAGAATGATGGAAAAAAATTTGTAGACCTTACCATTCCACAAGTGGATAAAGAGCACAATGCTATGATGCCTACCAACTATGAAGTTTCTGGACATGGACTTGGAAGATCCACATTAGAAAGTGACATGGCGATGGCTCGAGATTTAATTGATATCATGCTAAGGAGACTTGAGAGATACAAGTCTCAAAACTCTCAGCTCAACGCCAAAAAGAACCAATTGGTGGAATATGTTCAACATTTGATAAATCCCATATCATCCACCTTCCCAGTACCTGATGCAGTGGGTGCCCCAGATGAAGATACTCTCAATTTTTCAAAGGAAATAAACACATTGGGCCATGTCACTAAAACGTGGCTTTCACAGATTCTCGTTCTAGGCCAGGGGATGATCAAGATCGTGGTTAAGCTTCATGAAGATGTCAGTGCATATCTTGATCCAATTCTTTCTTTCAAAGAAATTTTTGTTTCTACTGTATCAAATTTGGATGAGATATTTCCTAGTTTATAAGAGATGACAAGTATGGAATCTTTAGTTTTAGCTATTGAAGGAATTCTCGAATTTGAACATCAAGGAACAGGTTTTCTCTGGTGTCTCCATCTCAAACTAAGAAAAACACTTCTCGAGGATTCTTTGATCCATTATGAAAGCATGTGAAATGAAGCCTTCACTTCACTCTCCTTGATTTAGGAATTCATGGTTGAGATTCCTTATAACCTCGTAAATGAGCATAATCAAAGGTGTTCATCGGAGCAAGTAGAAGAGAAATTTTCACAATTGATTAAGGATATGTACACTCCCGCCAATAATTTCTCGTCAGTTTCCATGGAGCGCTGCATCAAATTAAAGAATTTATTTGAGAATGCTCAATCCAAAATTTTTAATTTAAATGATATGCCAAGTAGAATTCTTGAATCACAGGTATTTTGTGAGGCTATTTTTTGACCAAGTGAATCTCCGAAACAAGAAAAGATGTTTGAAACTTTAGGAAGGTTTAGATCCTTTCAACTGGCAAAAGTGATAGATCCTAATTTCACTGGCGGTGCAGGGAGTTGATTTTTTTGGTATCTAATGAAGTGGGAGAGTCCATTTCTCATACACTTGAGATAGGCAGACCCCATTGCAATGGATAAGGCACTGGTTATTATTGTATATTTTAAAAGGTGTTGTTATTTATTTTTGGGAAACAATGGATATTTTAAGTAATTTCTATTTTTGGGTTGTCTTTAATAAGTTGTTGAAAAAGTCAAAGGTCACTTAAGTGCCTTATTTAATGATCATGTAAAACCTTAACTACTTTGTAACCAAATTTTGGGTTATAAAAGGAAGTGAGGGGCTCATTTGTATAGGGTGACTTTGAGAGAGGAAAAGAAAATACTTTTGTGCGAGCTTTGTTTCAGGAAGAAACTTTGTGTTCTTTTGTGAAAAACATTTTAGAGTTAATGAAATATGAACTTTGTGTCTCATTCATTGTATCTTGTAACATTTGATGTTCTTATGTTCATTAGATGTTAGGTGTTTGAATCTTGCATGAAAATATTATCTTTAATCTTATTGTCAACGTTATTAATTAGTTGTTCTAGTTCATAATGATCAAGCTCTGATTATCTACTTGCTCATGTGTGTTTCCTTTTACATGTTCATGTTTGGCTAACTCAAACTCCGTTTTATTTTTTTTGGTTATTCATCTTTCCTCTTCATGAAATATTAGGCTCTGTGTTTACCTAACTCTTGCATGTTCTTTCAGTTCATTCCATTTCACTCTTTTCATTCATTCCATTCCACTCCTTTCCTTCATTCCATTCTGTCTCCCTCATTCACTTTTCTTTCCATTGATGTTCCAAAACACCCCCCACATACAATTTTGAGTGTACAGATGTAAATACAATTTTGGTTTTCAATAAAGGTAGCCTCACCTTCATTGAGGAGGGACTTCATTCCCACACTGTTGCTTGTCATTTGCATGTGTGAAAATCCATATGCTAACATTTTCATAGGTGGTATTCACTAGAGAAAAATGAGCCACTTTCATCAATCCATCCACTATGACCATCGTCACATCATGGTGGTATCTCAACATAGGTATCCCTACTATGAAGTCTATAGAAATGGTGTCACATTTCCACTTGAATATAGCATGAGGATATTGAAGGCCAGTTGGATGTTGATGCTCAACCTTCTCCTTCTAACACTCTAAACACTGAGATACAAACTAGGCTATATCCCTCCTAATCCCTCTCAAAAATAATAAGTGCCTTAGTGTGGAATGCATCATATTCACCCCTTCATGGGCTAAATAAGGTGCACAATGTGCCTCTTCCATAATGTCCTATCACAAATATCCATACCTATGCACATTTTTCTAGCCCTTGTGTCTGACAAGTCCATCTAGCTCCAATGTTGGTCCCTCAAACTTCCCGAAAAGGGGTATCTAAGACTCAATCTCTTTTCTAGCTAAAAGGTTGAAGCTGTCGTGTCGAAGTTGTCATAAGATTCTACTCTCTAATTTTGTATCCAACGATGTAGCCATAATAAGATTCCACTGACGACTCAAAGCATCCACTGCCACATTATCTTTCCCCTTCACATGCCCAATCTTTATATCAAACTCGCTTAGAATATCCATCTAACGTCGTTGATGGGTGTTGGGATTAGGTTATGTGAAGAGGTGACAAAGGCTCAAATGATCTATCCTAAGAATAAACCTCTTGCCTAATAGAAAATGACACCACTGAACTAAAACATGTACCACTACCACAAGATCAAGGTCATGAGTCAGATAATTGAGCTCATAATCCTTGAGTTTCTGAAACTCAAAGGCAGCAACACAACCATCCGACATGAAAACTCCTTGTATCCCTTCCAATGAAGCATATGTGTAAAAAAAGAAGTCCCTTTGTGGATCTAGAACTTCTAAAATATGATCTGTAGTAAGCTACTTGTTCAAATTCCTAAAGGAATGCTTACATTTTTCTAGCCAAATAAAATTTTTACCTTTCCGCTTCAGTGAACTAATGGAATGAGTTATGTTTAAGAAGTTCTAAACACATATTTTTTAGTACCTTGATAATACCATAAATATACGTACCTCCATCACATTGGTCAGTACCGACCAATGAATGATAGCTCAAATCTTAGAAGGATCAATAGTAATACCTTCCCCATATATGATGTGACCTAGATATTGAACCTCTATCTAAAAGAACACAAAATTTTCTAGATCCCTATATAGTTTTTACTCTCGAAGACACTGTAGAACATGTTAGAGGTGCTCCTCATGTTGCTCATGCATTCATGATTATATCAATATGTCATTTAGAAATATGAGCACGAAGTGGTCCAAAAATGTCCCGAATACCCCATTCATGAAACTCATGAATATTGTGTGGGTATTCATCAATCTGAATGGAAAAATTATGAACATGTAGTGGCCATATCTTGTGTGGAAGGTTGTCTTATGGATATATGCATCTGATATCCTTATCTAATGATAACCTGACTTAAGTTCTATCTTAAAATACATAGTCCCCTTCATCTGATAAGAAAAATCATCAATGTTTGGAAGGGGGTGATGATTCTTGATCATTACTTTATTCAACTCTCTATAACCAATACACAAGTGCAGATATCTATCCTTATTATTCACAAAAATCACTATTGCATCCCAAGGAGACACACTATTTTATATTAGGATTTTATCAAGAAGGTCCTCCATCTGTAACTTGATCTCATAAAGCTCAAGGGTAGTCATCATATAAGGTGCGTGTGAGATAAGATCTTCTTAAGTAACCAATTCAATGTGGAAATGTATCTCATGTAGCAGTCTACTCTAGCTCTGTGTGGTGATAACCAATCCATACCAAGAATAATACCATAAGATCCCAAGGGAAATATATGAAGATCCAAGGTCATGGTGAAGGGTCTTAAGTCTACTACATACTCCTTTCAACTAAGGATTCCACTTTGAGCTTGACTCCTGATGCCATCTTTACATCCCAACTATAACCCTTCCTAACTTCTTCCAGCCTGCATCGCTCTGTACTAATGATGGAGAAATAAAAGAATCAGAAGATCTTGAATCAATCAAGATAGAGGTAGGGATACCACCAATGCTACCTAAAGTCTCGATTGTTGTACCCTAGTGATCTACCGAGTGGTCCTCAACCACTGCATATATCATGTGGCTATGAGCCATATCATTAAATGTCATCTTTGAAATAGGGCTCTTACCCTTCTTACTAGGGTTCTGTGGAAAATTTCTCAAATGGTGTTCCTATACATCGCATCCATAATAACTACCTAGCTCTCTGTAATGAAAATTGGCTCCCACAGTTGTTTGTCTGGGCTATGGATTAGATCCCAAGGATCCTACCTTGGAATGTTGTGGCTACTATGGACAAGTTCTAGCAAACTAAGCTCTAGGTCGTGCATCTGTCCTAATGGACCCTCTAGCAGGAGGCCCCGTACTCTTCCCTCTTTGTGCATCGTATCTCTATGGTGGCTTGAATATTGGATGGGTTTGCTACTGCTTCCACTATGGCAGATGTGGCAAAGTGAAGGAGAACTAGGTGGATATGTGTCCACCATGAGAAGGAGGGGATGCCCCTTCGACTGAATATCTTATGTACCTATTGTGTACGGATCCTCACACTATCTTTCACCTATTGTATGTTCCACCTATTCTCCTCTGTATTGTTGGCATTTTAAATGACCTCAACTAAATTTTCTGGACAATGCATGATCACCATCCCTCCAAGATCTAAATTTAAGCACCTGATGAACCTCTGAATCTTTACCTGCTCATCTTGAATGTAGTCGACATACTAAAGTAAGTCCAAAAATTAACTCTCATACTCAGCAACTATCATGGGTGCCTGTTGTAGGTCATGGAATGCATCGATCCTCTGTTGTATGAATCATCTAGATAAATTTCTTCTCGAAAATAAATCCTCAAAGATCTCCCATGTCATATTATTTGAATCCACGTGGAGATT